>QQOI01000002.1:3000000-3352542 GCA_009729435.1 Phytophthora fragariae | reverse complement strand
ATGCCATCACGCCCTCGAGCACGAGACCAACCTCGACGCCGTGAAGATAGGCGCTACGATGACTCGCGTCGCCGTGATGACCGCCGCCGGGACGAAACACGAGACGCTACCAACCGTTGAGACAGACGCGAACGAGGTTACGAGCGCCGCCGCGACGATTCGCGCAACGTACCTCGTGGCACGTTGGCAGAGGCATCGGTGGCGGACATAGTCGCTGAACTTCAAGTACGAGACGCCCGGGATGTGCCGAGCGACCGAATGAGTTCACGTCAGTATTTCCACGGTGACAGTGGCAGTGAAGAAGCTAGTGGTGATGGGTCCGAGGACTCGGGCCACTGTGACGACGACCGAAGCGATGGTTATTCGTCGGAGGGAGGTGACCACTACCTTGCGGCAGCAAACGACAACGAACGACGAGCCGCCGCGGAAGGAACGTACGCACGATCCGACAATCGACCTCCCAGGGGTGACACAGCCGGACGCAGTAACGGTAGTCGCGACAACCGATACCAGTCTCGAGGGAACCGTGACAGCAACCGAGACGATCGCGCCCGTCAGTATGGTCCATGTGCAGCCTGTGGAGGTCTCTACTACTCCGCCGACTATTGCCGCAAGCGCTGCAAACTGTGCAAGCGGGTGCACGATGCCGGCAAGTGCGAGGTGTTCCAGGAGATTGCAAACTTGGTACGCACTAAGGTGGACAAGAAGGACCTTACTCCGGAACTCAAGAATCTCCTATTCACGGAGCATTTAAACTAGGCAGCCCGCCAACTGAAACTGGGTTGGTCCCAATCGGGCTGCCACAGTTAGCCGAACCTGTTATCGAAGCAGAGTGTATCTACGCTTTTATAGGCTTGAGCGAATGGCCCGATGAAGAAAACGATGGTGTGAATTCGACGGAAACTGAAAAGGAGAGAGGCAACAGCCTCGGTGACAGTGAAATGAGTGGGAGAAGCGACGGTGGGTCGATTGAAGATACCACCGAAGACTGTATAGCTAGTGCGGTGCAAGGAACGCCACAGCGTCAACTCGCGGGGGAAGTGCGGCTACTACCCGGAGAACGTATGGGATGGTGGTCGGCACAGAAGTTCGACAATCGTGTGCGGATGCGAACGTTAGTGAATGAAGCCGTGAACGACTCTCGCATACGGATCCTCCTGGACACCGGAGCGAATGTCAGCGTCATCTCCGAGAAGTACGCCAAGAGGCTGAGTCTCCGCGATATTCCGGATCACGGTCGATGCATTGAAGTCCAGGGGATAACGAAAGGCAAGACGGCAACGACTCACAGAGCATCAGTGAAAGTTACTCTTGGCTGGGAACGCGTCTATGTCTTCGATGTCTGGATCATGGATCACAACGCCGGAGTCGACGTGATTCTCGGCACGGATTTTATGATCCCAGCTGGAATCCGCTTGGATTTGTTTAACGCGACTGCCAAGCTTCCGGATGAGGTGATGATTCCCCTGATCAAGACGCTGAACATGATCGACGAGGCCGAAGGAAGTCACGTCACAAGCGGCCCAACGGAAGTGCTGCAAATACCGGGCCGGGAATGGAAGGAGTTCCAACTACCACGTCGAAAACCCCCGTGGGATACTCACGTGTTGTGGGTCCGACGTACGGAGACATTCATTCCGACGGTGACCCGATTCAAGAGAGGAACCCCTGACAGAGTTCGGCTGACAAACATAACCAACAGGTTTGCAAGCTGCCCAATCCATCTGCCGATAGTGGTGTGGGTGCCGACCGGATCGCTACCGAAGACTGAAGGCTACGTTCAATTGGACTCTGCGATATATACGGAATGGCAAGTGCTGGAATACGCGGCAGTGCGGGATAAGACACTGTTCGAGTGGGAAGCACAGCTGTATGAAGAATGGCTAGCGAACCAGCCTCCGGCGGTAGAACGACGACAGTATCCGACGCCAACAGGAGTATTGTGTCACCCCGACGACGACTCAAAAGAAGCATGTGACGACAACGAGCCCAGGGTGCACGGGGGTGATAGCCACGACGAGTTGTGTCAAGATGGCGAACCAGTACCGACATCATACAACGATGACGATGACTTCCTGGCCGCCGCGGACGATATGATGATACCAAGGAGGAATACTACCGATGACGCACCGAACTTGGACGCGTTACCAGCCAGAGGGCTACCGGAGGATGCCGATGCCAGTCAGGAGCAGCCAAACGATGACTCCAATCCATCACCGACGACTCATTCTGCACCAGTAGTAACCACGGCCTCAACCCTGGCCACACTAGAGCTGATGTTCGTGTCCGCAATCAGGGTATTACAGTCGGAAGGAATGGGTGTCTCGAACGCCGGTGTCATCGACCAGTTCGAACACGCCGCGCAAGATATTGAATTGGAGGATTACGAGCACGAGTTAGCTTTCCTGCCCGACCTGTCGGAAGCAGCGGTGACCAACCTGGATTATACGGCGCCAAATGTCAAGAACCCCGAGTTGTCGGAAGAACGACAGAGAAAACTAATCGCCGTGCTCAAACAACACGAGATAATCATGATCGCGAGTGGTAATGCATTACCACCACCAGCATATGGAGTGGTCTGTGACATAGATGTTCAAGGACACGCGCCCATCAAGCAGCGAGCCCGACGGATAGCATTGCGACATCTCCAGAAGTTATACGAGCTCCTCAAGGGACTACTAAAAGCTGACCTCGTCGCGTTTTCGGACAGTCCATGGGCTTCGCCGATTGTGATCGTGCTTAAGAAGAACGGCATCGATATACGCCTGTGCATCGACTACAAGCTGGTCAACGCGGTGACACTCATCATGGAGTACGCCATGCCCTTGGTTGACGACTTGTTGACCGAGCTGGAAGCGTATCTATGGTTTTGCTCTCTCGATGCTGCTAGCGGCTTCTGGGCTGTTATGATGACTCTGCGCGCACGGAAGATCTCAGCATTCGTCTGTCCACTAGGACATTTCGAATGGCTTCGCATGCCCTTTGGTCTCAAGAATGCCCCCATGATATACCAGCGTATGATCGACAACGCTCTCTGGGGATATGTCCAACCAAAGGGAGGCTGGGGCGCGTTCGCAGAACGAATGGCGATAGCAGAGGCCGAAAAACCCGAGCCACGACAACTCGACGAAGTTTGCCGCCGCCCACGATGACTCAGCTACGATGGATCCGGTACTACAACTGATTAACCACCCTGACGCCGACATGTTTACGGCAAGCGAGCCCGACGAGTCGTCATTGGTGCCAGTGTTCGATCGGCGATCGTTCGTTGATGACATCTGTTTCGGTGGAAGGACTTTCGAGGATTGTCTGCACACGCTGGACCGACTCTTAAGCCGTTTCGAGGAATGCAGAATCAGCGTAAGCTTCACGAAAAGCATCTTCGTCCAACGCCAAGTGGACTTCCTGTCTCATGGGATTTCAAGGGACGGCATACGAGCTAACCCCAAGAAGATGGCCGCCATCACCGAACTCACATTTCCTCGCACGAAGAAGGGGATGCAGTCGTTCCTGGGGGCATTGAACTACTACAACCGGTTCATTCAAGTCTTCGCAGTTTACGGTGCAGCTCTCTATCAACTCAAGGACGATGACTTCGCCCCAGGGGTGACCTGTCAGTAGCTCGCCGCTGTTTCGCTACACTTCAACAAAAAGTTGCAACCGCGCCGATCCTCCGACATTTTGACCGAGCAAAAGAAGTCCACGTCATGTTATTTGCCAATGAGTGGGCACTGAGCTCAACGTTGCTTCAGATGCACGACGAAAAGCTGCATCCGGTTCGATTCTGCGGCCGTGTTCTCAAAGACACTGAGATGAACTACCACCCAGCTGAGAAAGAAGTTATCGCGCTCATTCTCTTACTGAAGACATGCTACACGCAGCTGGCCGGCAAGATGTTGCGGGTATACACTCGTTTCTCGACACTCGAGTGGATAACCAAGTCTAAGTCGCTGTTCGGTAGAGCGGTTCAGTTCGCGGTACTGCTTTCTCCATGGCACTTGATCGTCCAACGAGTGAAGGAACCAGATTGCGCTTTCATCCAGTTGCTCCAGTCGACGGTGACGAGTTTCGTGAACATCGATGAGTCACTGGAATTCATTGCTCCGCCGACCAAAGGCTCACCGACAACTCGTTTGGACCCGAACCTGCTGTACGCACGTCTGCCGACGACTCACACAGGTCTCGTGGTTTCTTTCGATGGTTCAGCGAAGACTGAGAAGTATGGAGGGTACGGTAGCTGTTCCTGGATCGTTTGGCGCCTACCAGAATGGCAGATAGTGATTGCTGCCAGTGCATACCTCGAGAAGACCACAGTGAATATGGCCGAGTACATGGGAATGACAAACGGAGTACTTGCTGCTTTGGAACATGGTGCTGAAGACCTCGTTATCGTAGGAGACTCGAGGCTCGCAATTCAACAATCACTAGGGGTGATCGCATGCCGGAAAGAATCATTGATGACACAACTAAGTCGCCACAAAGAGATCACAGCTAAGCTGAAGTCAGTCAAGTACCTGCACGTGCTACGGGAATACAACGCTGCCGCCGACTCATTAGCGACCGAAGCTCTCGAATCGAAGGTGTCGAAGGTGGTCCTGAGTGAAGATCGAAAAAAGGAACTCAAGAACCTCAATCGAATCCAGGAGATGCTTTACGTGGCAAAGTCGGAAGAAGCAGAAGTGCAAAACCTAGATCCGGGAGTCTCTATTCAAATTTTGGATGGAACTGAAAGCCCCAGACCGAAGACCTATGCGGATTTCATTCATGACGAACCTTGCCGAATTATGGCAATGACTCGCTCGCAGGCCAAGACCACGAAGAAACAAGTCCGATTTGCGAAGGAGCCGCAGAAAGAAGACGCGACGGACATCATGACAAGTGCTGAAACAGAAACGTTACCCGAACAAATTCGAACAGCACCGGCAGCTCCAAGCGCCGATGATATTGACCCAGTTGAAGTCCAATCCGAGCGACGCCGACGCATCGCAACAGCTCAAGGTGAAGAACTGAGGTGGTCTGACCTCAAAGCTGTACTCCGAGGGGAAGTCGAAAAGCTCGGATATAAAGCCGCAAGGAATGCTTGGAAACTAGCAGACAAGTTCGTCCTGTCGGAAGATGGCGTGCTCTATTACATCGGAGCGAGTCGTCGGAGGTCTGGTGAGCAGCAAGAGGAAGTCAAGCTGCGTCTGGTGGTACCCGCCACGATGATTCAAGAGGTTTTGCAGAATTGTCAAGACTCTCTAGAAGGTGGCCACCAAGGAGTCGTCAGAACGTACCAGCGCGTCAAGCGAGACTATTACTGGTTGGGTCTCTATGCTGATGTTGAGAGACATGTCAAGTCGTGTCCAGACTGCAGTACAAGCAAGGGCCGTCCACAGCTACGCGGGTACTCTCCAGGCAACGTGCTGGCAGAACGACCACTCCAAATCGTGTCAATGGACTTTGTCATACCTCTACCGAAGACTCGAAGAGGCAACATAGCTCTGCTATTATTTCAATGCTCATTCACGGGATATGTCATTGCTAAGGCTATGTCCGACACGACCGCCCTAATAGTGGCGCAGGCTTTCGAGGAGAGTGTATACCGAAGGTTCGGAGCTCCATCCTTGATCAGACACGACCGCGATCCAAGCTTATGAGCGAAGTTTTCCAGGCGTTTGCGGAAATGATGCAGTCGCGATCCAGAGCAACACTCAGTTACCGGCCACAAGCAAACGGCCAACAGGAGAGGTCCGTGAAGACGGTAATGCAATCCGTGAAGGTGTACGCCGAAGACCCGCTCCAACAAGACTGGGATGAAATCGTGGAACGTCTCGTCTTCGCTATTAACAATTCGCAAGATACGACCAGTAAAGAGACGCCTTTCTACTTAGTCCATGGATGGGACGCTCAGTCCACCCTCAAGGCTATGTCATCGTCACTACGTAGAGGCACCGGCAAGCAGTCGGATGCGCTATCATGGCGCCGCGAAGTCAATCGACAACACCAGATAGCACTGCATATGGCCAAGGAGTATCAGGCGACAGAGAAGGCCCGTAGAGCTCGAGAACACAACGAGACATTGAACCGAAAGGAGAAGGCAGCCGTACCGACGACTCACAGGGACGGCGCGACAGCGAACGATCCAGCGGCTCGAGCAAGCTCAGACACCATAGGCGAAGACCCGAAATCTCTCTTTGAGCCTGGCAGCCAAGTCTGGTTGTACATGGAAAGAGTCAAGCCCGGCCTGACCAAAAAGTTGGCTCATCGGTGGCATGGTCCGTTCCGGATTAAAAAGAAGATCGAGGAGTATGCATACGAGTTGGAGCTACCCGACCGAAGTGGCTACAGATTCTATCCGGTGATACACGTGTCAAGGTTGAAGGCAGTAAGCGAATTTGAAGACCGGCCGACAACTCGACTAGCATCAGGCTGTGACGAAGACTCACGAACAGATTTTGACGAGGAACTCTTACCCCAAGACAGCTGGGAACCGGACATGTTGGCTGGCGAGTACGAGGTCGAAGAAATCCTCGACGACCGGACGCCCCTATCCACCAGCACCGAGAGATCAGTGCGCGAATTCAAAGTCAAATGGGTCGGTTACGACGAACCCACATGGGAACCTACGTCCAATCTCTCGTGTGGAGGACTTCAGTATGACTACCTGCGGCGAAAGAAGAGTGAGCAGCGCTTGCAGATGGTCCAGGTTGCAGACGAAGACTAGGCACCAATAGTGGTTGCCGCTGTGAACTGTACTCGGAGCAACGCAGCCCGTACTACAGACGAAAATGACTACTGCAGACTGCATGTTGCATTAATAATTATAAACGCAAGTGGGAAACTCAAGCAATACCAAGCTACGGCGACTAAACTACGCCAATGAATGACACGATACGAAGCTTGGGGAACAACCACACGATGCACCGAAGACTCAATCCTCTTCCTCGGCTTCATCCGCATCCTCTGCTTCTGACAAGGCAGCCGAAGCCGCTTGAGCAAGAGCCTGAAGAGAAGACAAGTTACCGGCAGAAGCAGAATTGAGCGAAGCTTGACGGGAACATGAGTTGGAAACCACTGCTGACGACTCGGGTGCTTCCGAATCAGCATTCTGGTCACGGAAGTCAGCATCCCAACCCCAAACAATCTCTTCAACCATCAGGGACGGGCTGACAGTCATAAGACGACCAACGGCTTCACGAGTTTTGTCTGCAGGAACGAAGAGCGGGACGTCCAAATTGCATGGAGCGAAAGTGGTGTTGTATGGGTGCTGCTCGGGAACGTCGATCCACCCGATGGGCCATGGCTCAGCTTCATCCAGGTCCGCGATCTCGTCCACTCAATTCATAGTTTTGGGAATCCACGTCAAGTACTCAAACGAATACCCAGGCATGGACGGCTCGAACAAGACCTCGGGATCCACTTTGGCGAACTTAGGACTCTTGGACACAGCCCACTCCCACACTTGGTGAACAATCTTGGCGCGAAGTCGGTCGCTGCGGCGAGTGCGGTCAACGGCGTACTCCAACCAGGCAGCTTTCGCGGCATCCAGATCTCTCTTGATAACCGCCTTCTGTTCCGCCGACCACGTGTCATTCTCTTCGAGGATTCGATACGCAAGCTTGAAGAACGCCTCCACCACTCGGCGAGGAATCCAATGATCACGTTCCCATAACGAGAAACCCAAGTCGACATCCTCGGAGTTGCCGTCGCCTCGAAAATTACTCCAGTATCCTTGCAAACGAAGGAAAGGAGGGGCCCGTTGAGAGACTTTGCGATCGGGATCGAACCCCTCTGTGTCAAACAAGCACGCCTTGGAAGGGAGTCGACGGCGATACTGCTGCCAAGGGTGCTCGGGGTTCAAGTAGTCACCTAGCGCTCGGATGACCTCCGCAGGCGCGATGGTGCGAATCTTGTTGGGTTGCGGAGTCGGCAGTCGGCTGTTCAGGATCTGGATCCAGCACTTGAGAGCTCCAGGCCTATGGAAGCAGGGCGACAAGTACGGGCGAGCCCACTTCACCACCTGCTTCGAGTATCGCACAAGTGGCTGATCACCGTGGACTGGAGGAGGAACGGGAAGCGGCCTCATGGAACTCGGGTCGGCGCCAGGAGTGGATGACAATGTGGCGACCACCTGCGAAGAGCGACTCCGAGCAGTCGTCGGCGCAGGAGCACGCGAGCGACGCGGGGTTCGCCGACGAGTTCGCGCCCGAGTCGAGGGTGGAGAACCGGGAGCATCAGCAACAACAACTCGTTCCACCGCAGTCTCAGCAATAACATCACTTGGGGAATCAGAAGGTGGAGTTGTCGCGACTGCAACGCCAGTGCTCTCGTCGACAACACTCTCACCCGAGTCGACGTCAGGAAACCACTCAGACGCAGATCGGGGATCTGAACCGCTAGCATTATCCGGTCCCGACAAGTCATCCGGATGACCTTCGTCTCCTTCCACAGAACCAAGTGGCAATCCAGCGGGATCAGGAGAAGGTGATGACGGTCCATCCAGAGGGCCGACCTCGACGTTGTCAAGTTGAAGTCCATCCAGAGGGCCGACCTCGACGTTGTCAAGTTGAAGTCCAACCACTGGATCACTAGCCGGTTGCAGACGTGGAGACACCGTTGCTGCTGCAGGACGAGGAGCTTCCGACTTGGACTCATTCTCGTCGTCAGAGCCAAATATCAGCGTTGATGTGGAACTTGCAGACGGAGATATCGGTTCATCCGGCGTGACCACTGGGTTAACCACAGGAAGCACGACGTCTCCAGACAAAGGCAACGTGTGTTCGGGCGATGGCGGCGTGACGGTAGATGGAAGAACCTCGCGCGCAGGACAGCTCACCGAAGCAACAGTCAGCGATGACTCACAACGATCCGACAGAACAATGACAGCCTCCGACGAAGCTTCAGGCGGTACCTCCCCAGGTTCCAGCGGAATAGTTTCTTCAGTGGAAGTCGGAACCTCATCTTCCAGGTCGTCTCCTCTAACCTTGGACGAGGACGACTCTCGGACAGCAGTCGAAGGCGAGGATACTACTGGCGGGGGTGCCGAGAAGCCATGCGATAGTTCCACAGCAATGGAGAATCCGTCTCGATCTGCCGAAGGCGAAGGTGCGCGACTGCGAGACGATCGCGAGGATTGGGGTGATTTGGGAGTCGTCTTCTTCTTCTTGCGAGGAGATGGCTTGCTGGCAGCGTCCGAGAACTGCGCACTTGAACCCTCAACAACATCATCCGGAGCTGCAACGGAATCCCCAGAGACGAGTGCCGAAGACTCACCAACACTAGTATTCGGATCTTCACGGGGACGTTTGCGTAGTGGAGCCCGAGCGACAGACGACGAACGACGTTTCTTGCGCTTGCGAACGGCATCACCAGACGTTCCCGAAGTGGTCTTTCGCGCATCAGCAGCACGAGCCTCCGGCGTTGACTCTTCGAGCGGATCAGTCTCCATGAAAGCAGCTCGAGCCAAGTCATTAGCGAGCGAGACGTCGGTCTGCGCGGGATCAGCAGTCCGGAGCAGTCCTTTAAGAAGGACGCGAGTTCGCTCGCTGATATCCAGCAAGCCCCAGTCGAGCTCTCCGGTGGACAATCCTGAAACACAGGCAAGACAGCATGCAATCAGTACGAAGCCGAAAAGAGTTCTGACAAGTGGACAAGGTGACTGACCTTCAACGACAAGAACTTAGACGTCTGGATCCATCTCTTCCAGCTTCACGCGGGAAACGCAGCGTCTTGTTAGCCCGGACCAGTCTTTTGACACGCTCCTCCAAGTATTCGATACGGCGGCGATAGCGAACGGTGGCCGAGTCATCGGTGGCATCCACACGTGACAGCAACTGGTGCACACGTCTGCTCTGAGCAGTCGACGATGCCACTGAGGCCTTGAAGGCTTCTTGCTCTCGCTTGATCTGCTGGGCCAGACGATCCGAAGTCTCTTCAGCAAGTTTGACGCGATTCTCCAAGCGATCACCGAGCTCAGTGTGAGCGTCGACGGCTGCGCGGTATGACTCCAACTCCTTGGTGTTATGCACTTCCAGGGCACGGACGCGTTTGACCTCCTTCTTCAGCTGGTCGACTTCGGCTCGTGCGTGCTTCAAGAAAGCCATCGTGTTCTCGTGACGATACACCTCGGAGCGTGAGGAGTTTTCGGCAGCAGCCTGGGCAGCTTGGGCAGAATGGAGTTGCGCCCGCAGCGATGCTACGTCCGCGGTAACGTCGCCCTGGACTTCCAGACGCGGAGCAGCGGCAGCAACCACGTCCTCCAGTGAGCGTGCAGCCTTCAGGCGGGAGCTCACATGGCGGTCGCCCCGAATCGCGGGACCAAGTTGCAGATTCACGGCGAGACGACCAAGAGATTCCAAACGAGGACCCAACACAGCTATGATCTGCTCCGACGACTCGGCGCAAACTTCACGCATCAAAGCCTTGAACACATCTCGGCGCAAGGCGTGGCTTCGCGCTTGGGGATGCGAGCCGTCTATCGAAGGCGGGAACGCTGCAGGATCAGGAGTTTACACCGGAGCAGGAGGTGACGAGGACGAGTCGCCGCCAGGCATGCCGGTACAAGCTCCGTGGTCGGCAAGTTCCTGCAACGCATGACAGCGTGAGGGATCAGGTCGAACCACAATGAAGCAGAGAACGTAGGTGTGTCAGCAGAACCAAGACCTACCGGAGAAGAGGCGACACGCGGTGGTGGACCAGCTGATGAAAGACGCGCGTCTTCAGATGAAGGTCCAGCGCTCGGCGGGACCGGGCCGACCACGGATGGCGTAGCAACCGACGCAGAGCCCTGACTGCCAGTGGAAGCGGAAACAGGTGGCGCCTACAAAGGGATACAGTACGTGGATGAGTACGAGAGCCGGAACCACCAGCAGCAACGACCGCACGAGACCTTACCTCTATTCCGGGCGAACGGCGACTTCAAGACCCGAAGAGCGGCAGCAGAAGACGACTTGCGCGGCACGCTACAGTCCAACCGTTGCAACGGCGCGAGGCAGAGATGCACCCCGACACTCACCAAGTGCCGAGGCTCGTGTCACGGTGGGAACGGCTGTGGTGTCGGGAAATGCCGACGCGCCACACTTCGGCGGCACGGTTGGAGTTGGTGCCGACAACTGCGGAGTCGATCCCTGTCAAGAATATTCTAAGGAGTTCTGCTCGACGCTGAGTGGCTGACGGGACGATGACGCGCAACGCGTTTATCACGGCGTCGCAGATCAGAGTGATTGTGGCCGTCGCACGTCTACACGTCCCAGTTGAAGATCAGTTGAAGATGGGGTCCACACAACGCTGGAGCCGAGGAGGTGACGACGGCGCGTCAACCAATCAGGAGAGATCCGTACCTTAGTGGGAGTCCGAGTCTTCGGCGACTGTTCAGGCGAGATCGAGTCGACGGTGACCCTTCCAAGAGTCGTTTGAGTCGTCGGTGGTGGACCGAAACGACTGAGATCTTTGCGAAGAGGCATGGGTTACGCAGAGCGACCCAAAACGGACGCGTTTATACTAGATATTTGTATTGAGACATAGGAAAGACAAGAAAAATCAGGTAAGCCCATTGGGCAACAAATAACAGAACAGTTTTTCCTCTCAACCACGCAAGGTAGAAGTCCGGCTATCGGTAAGTACACGTAGCGACTGGATAAACCTGGTAGGAAGGATTATGACTGTCGGAGGACACGCCTACAAGTATCGTAGTGTGTGTTCACCCACCTGGCAAGGCCAAGAGATTGTAGTGGCCGGTGTTGGATTGTGGCGAGTTGTCGCCGTGTGTTGGGGTAGCGAGAGCGCACCCCTCCTATTCTTCCCGTCGGAGTATAGCTCCGACACCCTCGTATCAAGCCGTAATTGGCTGGGACCCTTCCTTCTGAGGGCCTGCGAGGTATATTTGCGTGAGAGCGTGCTAGCCTTTGCTCGTGGCTAGTGACGCTGGGGTTGTTGGTTGACCCGCCGAAACCACGGTGTACAGAGGAAACATCAACCGGTGCAAGGGGAAGTTCCTGGTCCTTCAGGTTCTAACCCAAACAAGCTCATTGAGTCTTAGTGATTTGGTGGGTGTTGTTGATTGGGAAGTGTGCCTTATATTTATATAATTCTGGCGTGTTCCTACACGACACTCAGCGTCCGCGCAAGTTCAAGCCTGATAAAACTCGAGCTCTGAAGAGCTCCCCTTCTCGCGTCTCTGAAGCCAAGGCTATGAAAGCGGTCCCAAGTCCGTTCCTCTAGGATGACGTTCGTGCCGACGTTCGGGAGATCATGCTCAATGGGGTTCAGTTTTGGGACGCGGTGGCCGAGGCTCGCAAGACTCAAATGCAACACGACCAGTTCGGCAAGTTCGCGCTGACGGAGATGCTGATCTCAGCCATCTACTGGGAAGCTCTAGATCGAACTCCATGGACTTCCTTCGTCCCTGGCCAGTACTACGAAAAAGATTTGAAGGACATTCTGGACCCAGCGCTTGACAGGGTTCCTGAGAATTGGGAGCCCCTACCTATCCATCCTCAATCGAAGTCGCCATCCAGCTACAGTGGATCTCCATTCCGACCCAGCTCGTCCGAAGAGGAAGATGACGAGTCCAACGTAGATCTGACATTCCGCAGCAAGGCCACGGTCGGTGGCGGCTCAGTTCACACTCGGGGCCAAAACTCATCGTCCAGCGGCAAGCGCCCTCGGGGCTCTTCAGCACCCAGCGGAATAACCAAAACTCCGAAACTTTCGGCTCAGTCTTCAGCTGGTCAAGCTGGACGTGTCAAAAGCAACATTCCCGACCCAGCCGAAGACGATGGTGTGATTGAGCGACCCAGACGGGGCAGTTGGTTCCATTACGGGATCCGAGCCCAGGAGTTGCTCCACCAGACCATCGGTTTCCCGCGCTACATGCTCGTGAAGGCAATGATGAAACACCTTCACCTTCGCTGGAGAGCACCGGAGTATTGGAGGCTTCTGCAGACTACTCCTTGGGACCAGATGTGGCAGAACCGTGTGCAGACACTCGTCTTCTTCCAACACAGTGACATTCATCCAGACATGATCCAAGCTTTACCGACCATCCTCAACTTCATGAGTCGTTGGAGGCGTGAGTACTGGGAACGGCTGCACTGGGTGACCATGGATCCCGCGCTCGACTACCAAGCCTCCGCTGAGCTCCGCAGCATCTCTGGGTTGGCTGATCTGTACCAAGACCGCAAGGACCGCGGCTCCACGTTCGACACCAAGCGCAAGGAAATGATGGCTGAACTCCGGAAGGTCAATGGTTACGACGAGAAGATCTGGAACGAGCCTGGACTCTGGGTGGTTCCCCGAGATCCATGCTACTGGATCACTCGCGATCCTGCTCTCAACATCTCTCTGCCTTCTCAGCTGGCCACCGTCGACGAACTTGAGTGTGCTCGTATGCAGTGGGCTACTCGCCGTTCGGACAATGCGTTCTTGAACTTGGCACCGGTCGAGCTGATTCGACAATTGCTCAGCGACCAAGAACGCGTCCAGAACCCTCTCGTCCCTGACCCAAGCTTCGCACACGACGATCTCGAGGATGTGCTCGCAGCTCTGCTATGAGCCTTAACCCACCGGCGACCGTTATCCCGATTTTGCTGGGATAAGAAAAAAACCATGGGAAAGTGCCGGTTCAAGCCATACCGGCGGTTAGGGTAACTGCGACTCTTCAAGGTCCCGCCGAGAGCGTTTTGGCCAATGCGATCTGTTTGCGGATTTCTCACCTTGAAAGGTAGATGGGCATGGGTGCCGGGCTTCCGCGCCACCATTGGCCACCGCACAAGCATTTACACCTGCAGATTGCCAGGTGCCCGTGAAGGATTAGCGCTTCTCCGCTATGGTAAAATTCTGAGTTGATAGGATGCACCGCTCACTAATGTTAACTTTCTTTTCCCTTGTATCATTGTTTTCTATAGATGCCTTCACATGCGCGAGGTACGCTGGTCGAGGAGCTACGAGTACGGCTCTGCCGGTGCCACTGCGAAGACCGAGTTGTTTCGATCGAGACCTGGACGCTCCTGTTCGTGGAGGAGCCCGACCGCTACTTCGGCAATGTACGTGAGGCGTCAGGGCTACTGGAGCTTTAGCAGAAGGGAGGCTGATGCTGAGAGATGTTGTAGACTCGGTAGGTGTGCGAGCTGGACACCATCTTCAACCCCCACAAGGTAAGGCGGCGTCTTGGCAGCTTTGGCGTCCATATCTAGGGGCTCATGCTGGTGGTGTTGTTGTCGACAGGCGTATTACATTCAGAACGAGCTGTTCACCGGCTACTCCCGGCAGGAGTTGAGCAAGGAGGCGATCTTGCGCATCATCGCCCACCTAAGCTACGTGCCCCCACCGCTGAAACCGTGCGGGTGCTGACACTTCACCCTAACGCGAGTCGACTCCACAGCGAATGTCCGAGCGCGATACCGAAGGCACGACGGTGGAAACAAGCGGCAGGGACGGCGCCAAGAGCACGACAGGGACAGCGGGGTGTGGCAAGACTCCAAGAACGACAGATACAACTGCGGCTTGAAGCATGGAGACTTCATGGTCAGCTGGGGTCTGGTTACGGAGCCCACGATGCCGTACGTCGACTCGAGTAAGCTCGTCCGCTACGAACACTTCATCTTGTATTGGGTTCTCTAGACCTCGTATGACAGCTCATGGGGTGACAGCGGCTTCATTACGCTGTTAAACTCAACTGCAGATCGAAGTTGATTAGAGTTATGAATGATTTTCATGCAATTAATACATAGTTGTTGGTTTGACCCTCGGCGGCAATGTTATAGTAGTGATCGTAGTTACTGCATCGACCATCTTGGTTCAGCTGCGTACAGGTGTAAATCCCGAAGGGAGCTGCTGTAAGTCATCGGAACCTGAATTGTTTTCAGTAACTTCCACCGCTTGTAAAACGAATTTCGGCACGTATTACGATGCCGCGGACACACTCGTGTTACCAGCGCCACCAGACGTAGATGAGGTAGCTTCATGCACAAAGCACACATTGCCAAAACCACATCTTCTTCGAACAGAGTGTCGTGGCAAAATAAAAGGGTGGCGGAGCTGATAAGGGAGCTGGGTTGATCCAACTTCGAGTCTGGATCAGCACTGATAACAGTATCGCTGCCTTCAGCAATATTGCGGATGTCTGCGGTGACGACACTGATCTTGAGCAAGTGTGGAAAGCGCGATGCCCTAGACGCAATCAGCTCCATACCTCTAGCGGCCAGGTCACGTTGGATCTCAATACCGACCACACGAAATGCTTGCGTTTGCAGGGCGATTTGAGCGAGAACATTTCCCACGCCGGATCCAGCATCCAGAAACACGACATTCACTTGAATATTCGCTTCTTCGATCAGCATGGACACCCCAGCCATTGTAATCTCCCCGGTATTTAGCTGACGTTCACTCGCGCGCACATCACGCCTGGTGAGTAGGCAGGATAGTCCTTCAGTGGCGTTGTAGGTTTCTTGCGGTGGTAGGATCGAAATGGTATGTAGTGAAGGCGAAAACCGTAGAGGAGACGCGGCTTTGGCTTCCCAATGCAGTCCTTCTCGGTCTGGTGGCGGGCGGAAATAGCGTGGGGGGAAACTCAGCACATTATATTGCCATATCGTCTCTTGAGCGTCTTGATTCGCTGTTGCAGTTTGGTTGCGCTCCATGTTGACGGCCTCATGTCTTTCTCCACTGATACCCAGTCGATTCACCTTCCTGCTTGCTTGTACACCGCCGCGAGCTGAACGAGTTGGCGATCCTCTTCATCTGAAAGTCGGCCATTTTTCGCTTCGGATACTGTCTATACAAACTCAAGTAAAACGACTCTTTGGGGGTTCATACTGAAACCAAGTTTATTTTTTTGGATTTGTAAGTCAACGTTGGGTCGCTGTCGACCGAGTCAATGTAGACTCGTTCAGAGTCGACGTTGACTCCGCTATTACTGAAACTAGTACGTTTGAGTCAATGTCGACTTGGTTTAAGTCCATGTTGACTTCGCGATCAATAAAACAAGCGTATTCGAGTCAAAGTTGACTCGCTCTAAGTCATCGGTGACTTGGAAATGTGGATTCATTCATCGTTACGCAGCAGCACACACAACTACAGCAGGATGGCACTCTCAAACGCAGCCAATGCCCATAATCTTCGCGCATACACACGCGTATCTGCCGTGGTCCATCGAGTGAATGACGGTACCTGTCTTGTCGTGGACCAACTCATTTCTTTTTTCCCAGAACTCCATCCTGGAGTTTCTTAGCATGGCTAGCCTGCGCCTTAAGTAGATTGTCTGCGTGCGTGGTGACGGATTGCTTCGACAAATTCAACTCAGTTTCCACATGGGCAAGTTTGTTGCGCAAGCCACTTGAAATCGCCTTCTCCTCGGCTAGTTGTAAAATCGAATTCCGCAACTCCTTCGTCAACGCGATAGTTATATCGTTGTCTGGGAGATCAAAATTCCTGAGTTCGGTCAGCTCGTTTTCAGCGGCTGCTAACTGCTCCTCTAATTTCCTTGAGCGCGCTTGCTCCTCCTCTAGCTTCTCTCGGAACTGCTGCAGTACTTGCGAAATAGAGAGTTCAAAATTCGCATACCCTCCCTCGCAAAGGGTGGGTTTGCAGGCTCCGAGCTGGGGCACCTTCCTCCTGCACGGCCACGGGTGTCTGCGAGATTGGAGGCCCTGGAGCTTGGTCTGACGCTAGCGATGCTAGGTTTCCGGCTGCGGTAAGCTGCTGAGCCGCGTGGATGTCGCATTGCTCGATCGCCAGGTGCTCGGCTCCGCCACGTAGCGATAGCTTCGACGAACCCGATCCGGCGGTCTGCGCGTGTGCATCTGCTTTCAGGGCTTGGTCCGCTAAGTAAACCTCGTAGAACTCTTTCAGCAGCGCAGGCTCGTGACGCTGGGGCTCTTCTGGGTTGTTTTTGAACGCCTTGAATTGAGTCAACTTACTCAAAGCCTCGTAGTCCACGTCGTTGTTGCTGTTCCTAGCAGCTGTGTATTTCTCCGCCCACACACGCTTCTGGTAGTCTGTCATCTTGTGGTAACCATCTGCCTTGCGCCGTGGGCCTTGCCGGTGCTCGCCCTTTTCGTCTGCAATCTTCTTTTGTAGAGCCAAGCACGTGGACCGGAGCGCGTGCTTGGGTACCAGGGGAGTCGTCTCTTCATCGCGAGTCGTCGCCTCGTCCTCCGATGCACTCGCGGCGCCCAACTCGCGTGTCGTCCCGTTGGATCCTTCGCCAGTCTTCTTGGCAGTCTTCCTCTGCTTACGGGGGCATGGCGAAGTGTCTGGCCCCTCCCCCTTCTTCCGCTTCTGCTTGGCATTGCCGGTGGCAGGCGTGGTCTTGACAGCGTTTGCTGACTTATCAGTGGGCGCGCTCGTCCGCTTTGTCGCTGGCTTGTCCGTCGCCTTTGCAGCTTTCTCGCTCCTCGTCATGGGTGCCTGGCGAGCAGCACCGCCAGCAGTTCCCTCGCTCTCTGTAGCCTGAGATCGCTTCGCCATCGGCACTTTGCTGCAGTCAAGGTTCTTTGAGAAAGTGATCCTACAGTTGAAATAAATTGATGTGGACCAATTCGATTTAGAATAAAGAGGACTGTAAGTCAACGTTGACTTGGTATAAGTCGTTTTTGAGCTGGCTTCAGTAACAAGTGTCTAAGCCAGCGTAGACACGTTCCAAGTCGTAGTCGACTTGGTGACTCAATGAGAGATGTACGAGTAGATGTACATGGTTGTCTTTACAAAAAGATGTAGAAGTGGTGAGATAAGCGCCAACACAAGAGTGGATACGTCAAATTAGAGATTTACTGAAGCTACCAGTCACCTCTTCGGCATTGCCGGAGCACGTTAGCGATCACGCATAAACTCTTCCAGCGTGATGATGTAGGCGCGCGGCATATTGACGGTGGCCAGCTCGTTATCGATGTGCAGCTCATCGACGGTGTCCACCTCGTTGTCGAGGCGCGGCTCCTCCGGTGCGTTGTGTCTCCAGATGTTGAAGTACTCCACGAAAGTGCGACCAGGGATAGCGTGGCCAAC
The DNA here is from genome assembly GCA_009729435.1 of Phytophthora fragariae. Classification (NCBI taxonomy): domain Eukaryota; phylum Oomycota; class Peronosporomycetes; order Peronosporales; family Peronosporaceae; genus Phytophthora; species Phytophthora fragariae. The sequence goes on along the minus strand of QQOI01000002.1, from coordinate 3,334,560 downwards.
ACGATTAGCTCGTTCCAAGAGCTGTGTTGCTTCCGCTATGCCAGGGGGGCATTCGAACGCAGCAACCGCCAGCTTCTCCGAGGGAATGTGCAGATCCTGATAGCGCTCATAATCATCCATCCGAAGGTTGCAGTTGTCGACGATAATGATATCAACGCCACGGTCGGGGCTGCGCCACAGGAGTTCTCTGCATTGTTCGTAGCAGCTTCGATGCGCCTCCCAAAGCCGACTTGCGTCGAACACATATGATCCTCCGCGCTGGAAGAAGAGGTCAGCTGAGCAAATCGATGCGCGGAAATCAACCGTTGCTGCATAACGAGCGACCTCTTGAGCAAACGTTGTCTTGCCACTGTCCGGGAGGCCTCTCATGATCACGAAGAGCCGAGGCGGGTACTGCATATACGCGCGGCAGGCCTCCCAATACGCCCGGTAGTCTTCAACTATTTGTCGGGCTTTGAACTCCATTTCTCACACGTCGGATGTCGTCGAACCTCCAAGATTCCGCTGCTTCTGATGTTGACAACACCATATCACTGACCATGTTTGAACACACATAACATAAGTCAACATTGACCTGGGATAGTCAACATCGACATCTTGGCTGGACCAGTTGCGCTCCTGGACGATCTCAGCGGCGTGGGCGACCGTCGGTAAGCATTTCGGCGAGCCCGGCCACAGCTTTACGGCGAGCATAGCGGTAGCGGGGACAGTGAGAGCAGCATGACTAGCATGGCGGCGGCCGGCACAGCGAGCGCAGCACGGCGGGCATTGCGGCGGAAAGCACAGCGACAGCAGCATGGCGAGATGGTGAGCATTGCGGCGGCACGGGCGACCGTCGGGCAGCATTCCGGTGAGCCCGGTCACAGCGGCACGGCGGGCATTGCGGCGGCAAGCACAGCGACAGCAGCATGGCGAGATGGTGAGCATGACGGCGGCACGGGCAACCGTCGGGCAGCATTCCGGTGAGCCCGGCCACAGCGGCACGGTGTGCGTAGCGGTAGTGTCGCGGTAGCGGGGACAGCGAGAGCAGCACGACGAGCATGGCGGCGGCCGGCACAGCGAGTGCAGCACGGCGGGCATTGCGGCGGAAAGCACAGCGACAGCAGCATGGCGAGATGGTGAGCATTGCGGCGGCACGGGTGACCGTCGGGCAGCATTCCGGTGAGCCCCGCCACAGCGGCACGGCGAGCGTAGCGGTAGCGGGGACAGCGAGAGCAGCATGACAAGCATGGTGGCGGCCGGCACAGCGAGCGCAGCACGGCGGGCATTGCGGCGGCAAGCACAGCGACAGCAGCATGGCGAGATGGTGAGCATGGCGGCGGCACGGGCGACCGTCGGGCAGCATTCCGGTGAGCCCGGCCACCGCGGCACGGCGAGCGTAGCGGTAGTGGCGCGGTAGCGGGGACAGCGAGAGCTGCACGACGAGCATGGCGGTGGCCGGCATGGGCGACAGCAGCACGGCGAGCATAGCGGCGCCCAGGGTAAGAATCAGCAGCTTGGTGGCGGCCTTGGCGGCGACGGTCGATGCGAGTCGGGCGACGGCATAGTTGGGGAAACGCACTGGAGCAGTAGCTGGCGATTTCGGAAATGAGGTTTGGGATTGAGCGCGCGGAAACGATCTTCTGGCACGGATCGCAGCGCGAGCGTGATTGGCCGCGAAATGGCTGGCCAATTACACGTCGCAAATTCAAACGATGGGGGCGCTGATTGGCGTAGATACCGGAGCGAACCCACGGGCGAAAATCTGCGTGTTGCGCGAACTCAAAGCGCAAGTTGGAAAAGCGCGCGAAAAGCTGTGTGTTGCGCGAAGCTTGATGGCTGAGGCCAGGCTGATATATGGATACCACTTCGTGTGACCTTTGGATTGAGCCAATGCTGATTGGCTTATTATCTTCAACTTCAACCCTCGATAAGCACTCCGAATTATAGTAGTTCTTGATTTAGTGACTACCTAGTACGAGGGCATTTCTTTTGCAGTTCTATAGTAACTTACTTTTGCAAGTTCTTCTGCAACAGAAATGATGGCAAACAGTGCCTGAACGTCGCTCGCCTCGCAACCGAGGCCAGTGTGGTGTCCTCACAAAACGCGGTACCCGTAGATATGAAATACCAACCAATGCGTGCACACGGTTTCTATAGGTGAGCGCTAGCACCATTGATCTTGTCCGTCGAAAAAGCTCTGCTTCTGGGTGGTCAAAAGCTCACGAGACAGCATACTAATTCCCTCCTGTTCCTCGACAACACTGATACGAATAGACGCCAGTGACTTCAGCGAGGAATATGCCCGTGGGTTCGCTCCGGTATCTACGCCAATCAGCGCCCCCATCGTTTGAATTTGCGATGTGTAATTGGCCAGCCATTTCGCGGCCAATCACGCTCGCGCTGCGATCCGTGCCAGAAGATCGTTTCCGCGCGCTCAATCCCAAACCTCATTTCCGAAATCGCCAGCTACTGCTCCAGTGCGCTTCCCCAACTATGCCGTCGCCCGACTCGCATCGACCGTCGCCGCCAAGGCCGCCACCAAGCTGCTGATTCTTACCCTGGGCGCCGCTATGCTCGCCGTGCTGCTTTCGCCCATGCCGGCCACCGCCATGCTCGTCGTGCAGCTCTCGCTGTCCCCGCTACCGCGCCACTACCGCTACGCTCGCCGTGCCGCGGTGGCCGGGCTCACCGGAATGCTGCCCGACGGTCGCCCGTGCCGCCGCCATGCTCACCATCTCGCCATGCTGCTGTCGCTGTGCTTGCCGCCGCAATGCCCGCCGTGCTGCGCTCGCTGTGCCGGCCGCCGCCATGCTTGTCATGCTGCTCTCGCTGTCCCCGCTACCGCTACGCTCGCCGTGCCGCTGTGGCGGGGCTCACCGGAATGCTGCCCGACGGTCGCCCGTGCCGCCGCAATGCTCACCATCTCGCCATGCTGCTGTCGCTGTGCTTGCCGCTGCAATGCCCGCCGTGCTACTCTCGCTGTCCCCGCTACCGCTACGCTCGCCGTGACGCTGTGACCGGACTCATCGGAATACTGCCCGACGTTCGCATTCGCCGCCGCCGCCATGCTCGCTGTTCAACTGTCATCTACGCCGCCACTATGCTTGCCGCAGCTATGCCCGCCGTGCAGCAGTCGCTGCTCCCGGTGCCGCTATGCTTGCCGTCAAGTTTTCTGGTGAGCTTCGATGCCTCGCTGATCTGGAGTTCCAGCGCCTCACGATGTCACTGTTGACATTCCCCAGCCCAACGTCAAATCCCTCTTCTTTACATGCACGTGGGTGGGTGTGCGGTCGTCATGCCCGTCGTTTCGCTTCTCGCGAGCTCGGTCGTGATGCCCGTTGCCATGTAGCGGGTTACGTGCACGGTGAGTGCGACGCCGAGCGTGTATTTATCAATGTGAAAACAATGTTGAGGAGCTCTAGAATCAGTTTAGGACATCTAGCAGTACCAGTCTATTTGGTTTTGCCAAAGGAATCTGCTGAGCAATTCACCTGCGATGTCAACATTGGCACTTGCAACTCAACATCGAGATATTACAAGTATACGATCTGCTCTGTCGTGCTTCGTATCCGGATGTGTTTAGATTCGAAGATTCGAAATTTAATATCGGTATAGTTGTATGATCAAGGTCAACAATGCCCGCGAATCCGGATGCAAGAACTGCGCCTTTTGCCCTCCACCGTCACTCGTCGAGATGTCACAGAAGCGCCGAGTAGGCAGCGGGCGCGACGCCCAGCCGCCCCGGAAGGCGCGAAGAAAAGCAGCGAGGACAGTGAACTCCGAGGCATCTGGTAAGCAAATCGCATCTTTCACTAGCAAAGCGTCGTAGCGATCTTATAGTAGACGTTCATAATGCCGCAGACGACGAGTTTGAAGTCGAGAAGATCACCGAGATGAAGTTCGTGCGTGGAGAGCCCAAGTACCATGTGAAGTGGAAGGGTTACGACGAGACGTCGTGGGAACCGGAATCGAATCTGCATTGTCCTGAGCTCCTCAACAAGTTCAAGGCAGCACAACTTCAAGAGGCACGCGCGTTGAAAAAAAAGCAACCCGAAAAGCGGACTTGTCTGACCGAGGTAGCCACGTGACGGCTAAAATCCCTGCAAAACACCAAGAGGGTTCTGACGGTAACAAACAGCACGTGTTTGTCACATGCCTATATGTTGGTTTGGGGGAAATGTATTAACTGTAATAATGGTGCCCAGGTTTGGAGGAAGTGTACGAAGTGGAAAAAATTCTTCGTGAAACTTTTCGTTTTGGCTTGTCTTACTTTGAGGTGAAATGGAAGGGATATTCCCAAACGAGCTGGGAGCCTGCCTCCAATCTGAACTGCCCTGACAAATTGGAGAAGTTTAGGCGTCGCCAGAAAGCAGCACGTCAAGCTATGCTCGAAACCCAGCTCCAGCTGAAGTCACCGATGCTACCGGGACGGTAGACCATGACAGCCCTCGGAAAGATACCGATGAGAACGAGAAACCCAGCGGTGGATCTACAGCTCGCCAAGCAAGCAGAGCACCGATTCCAGAAAATAATGGAGTGGGAGTAACCAATGATGCTGACAATGTGGCTACCGAGAGCTGGCAAACCGATGATCAAACCGAAAATGACTACGAGTACGATTACCCGGATTACTTTCCCGAGACTACCGAGGAAGAGGCGATCTCAAATGCAGGTGGTGGTGTTGAGCCTTGGGGTGACGGGATCTCAAACAATGCGGATGCGGACGCTACGCCAGTACCGCGAGCAGATTCCAGAGGGTCAGGCAAGGCTCCCAGAAAAAGAAAATCGCCCCGGCAGACAGCAGAAACAACCGCAACACCCTCGCAAAATCGACGTACTCTTTCGTCTCCCGGGAGTCGAGTATCTGGGAAGAAATCGAAAAGACGTGCGGACATGATTGCTGATGAAGTGAACGTGGGTATTGATGACGATCACGAGGTGCTGGAATCGGATGGCTGTTCTGGTGAGAGTGCCGACGACGATTCTGAAGATGAGTTTGCAGATGAGCTTTATATTCCGGGTGATACCGGAAACGAAAGTTTTAGTGTCGAAATAGCAGAGGAAATTCGTGCGGTTGCCGGCCCCCAGGACTACATAACAGATGAAATGCTTCGAGGCATGTCTGACAATGGCTGGGAGTTGCTACCGGTAACCGACGAACGGGATGACTCGGACCTGTCCGGCGCTACGGATGTGTTTACGGACCCTCTTCAACTTACTGCCTCGGCTATAGAGGCAGGGAAAACGATGAAACCTTCTGATCTTTTTTTTTACTACATGCCGAAGACGCTCTGGACGGAGATTGCCGAGGAAACTAATCGTTACGAGCGTCAGACACGACCGGAAAGTCCATTGAAAAGAAGACGGACGACATCCACAAACGCAAGGAAATGTTTCAAGCAAAGAAAAAGGAGCTGGACGCGTTCAAAGACGTACTTACCGCGGAGATCATGCATTTTCTGGCCCTAGTAATATCCAGGGCTATTTTCCCGATAAAGTCTCGACTGGAAGATCATTGGAAGACGCGAGCCCGTGGAGCGATCCCAGCTGGAACTTGGTCGCCATTTATGGTTCGCAAGCGTTTCAAGGGGATTAACAGGTACTGTGACTTCCACGTTATTTTAATAAAGGGCCCACTAACACGTCCTTCGCCAGATTTCTCCACTTTACGAGCAACCTGGCTCCACAGGCTAAGACGGACCGGGCATGGAAGATTCGCAACGTGATAAACAAGTTACAGACTACTTTCAAGGGTGGAATGGAACTATGGCGCTGGGTTGCATTCGACGAGATGGTTATCCCTTCAAGAAGTTCGCGGAACAAAATACGAGTTTTCCTGAAGAATAAGCCGCACAAGTACGGCACCAAGCTGTTCGCTGTGTCTTGCGGGAAAACCCACTACTGCTCCAGGTATGCTCATTTGCGCTATTTTATATAGTCGGTATCTGAACGCTGTGGATTCATGCTCAGGTTCGAGGTTTATTGCGGTAAGAAACAAAACAGTCAATTTGTTGACACCAGAAGTGAGCCAGTTGCTGTGGTTCGAAACCTTAAAGCCTTGTGGGAACAGCGTCGGGTGGATCGATCCGAGAAGCGAATCATCATCACTGATCGCGAGTGTTCTTCGGTGACGTTGGGGTTTCGTTTGATGGACATGGGGTACTACAATATCGGGACAGTTTCTACGACGCGTCTTGGCTTCCCCGAAGACTTGAAGATCGACAAAAATCAGCTTCGAGAGGGATGCCGCGCGGCTCATACATTCTTGCTCGGAACAATACGAATCGTCAAATGTACTCGACGCGGTGGGTTGACTCGAAAATTTGCTATTTTGTGGTGACTGGGTCCTCCGCTAGACGTGCGATTGTGCGGAGGAAGCAAAAGGACGGCTCACAGGCAAACATTCCGTGTCCGGAGTTTGTGGTATTGTACAACAAGTACATGTGGGATGTTGACTGTCACGACCAGTTACGTCTGCAAAGGTACGTGTTGCTCTGTTGCGGTTCTGCCGCCCATCACTTACGCCGAAAATGCTTTTGACTAGGTACTCCATTCAAAGAGTCATGCGACCGAAGAAATACTACAAGACTGTTTTCTACGGGCTTCTCTACATTGATGTTATTAACGCTTTTATCACCCATCGTGAGTACGCGAAGTCGGTGGGGGGAAACCTCTTTCACACGCGGATTTACTCATTCAGCTACACGAGGAGCTACTCGCTCTCGGAGATGATGACTTCCTGGAAACGGTGCCAGTCGCCGAAGCCGCTGTTACCGAGGTGGAGCCAAGAACTAACCAGACACCAGTTTCGATGGCGTACTCGCTAGCAAGCTCGAAGCATCAATTGATAGTGTCGATGGACAAGACAGCGAAGGGCAAGTTCAAGTTTCGTGTGTGCAAAGTTTGTTCGGTACTGCGTGGTGCTGGCAGTCCCGGATCGAATCGACCTCCCGGCACAACGCGTCATTACTACAAGCAGTGCTCCACTGATCGAGGAAGACTGTTTTTGTGTTCCAAGGCGCGACACGTATCCGATGGTAATTCTGTATCGTGCTTTAACATTTGGCACTCGAAATGGAAGAACGGAGATCAACTTCCGCTCTCTGAAAAGACCGGACGGATCCGAATGCGTCGGTCGAAGGAGGAGTTACGCGCGGAAACGATGGACACAGCTTCCTCGGATGCTGTACTGCCAAGGTAATACGAGACCGATGTTCAGAATGCCGATGGGGCTGATTCGGTGTCATCTTCGCAGTTACCGGTTCCAAGTGTCACGCGAAACGTAGAGGTACAAGTGCATCAGCCAGAGCGCCCAGGCGCAGATGCAGCAGGACAGGATGAAGAAGGAGTAACTGCGACTGAGAGGCCCCCGGATGAGAGCGAGCGGGAGGCTGTGGCGGAAGTGCTGGCGGAGCTGCTCGGTGCGGTGGAATGTACGCTCAGCGGGGCCGAGCAGCAGAATGAGTCGGATAATTAGGTGTCACTGCGAAGACGATCTTGACAAAATACGCCTGTAAGTGTGAGCGAAGCCAGCTTTGACTAGACGGCGGTCAAGCTGGTTGTCAACGTTGAGATCTATGTTTCACTGCGAAGTCAATCTTGACATCTGCCATACAAACTTAAATACAAATACGCCTGTGAGGGAGAGCGAAGCCAACCTTGGCACCAAGCTGGTTGTCAACGTTGAGATCTATATTTCACTGCGAAGTCAATCTTGACATCTGCCATACAAAATTTAATACATATACGCCTGTGAGGGAGAGCGAAGCCAACCTTGGCACCAAGCTGGTTGTCAACGTTGAGATCTATATTTCACTGCGAAGTCAATCTTGACATCTGCCATACAAAATTTAATACAAATACGCCTGTGAGGGAGAGCGAAGCCAACCTTGGCATCGACAGCGGCAAAGCTGGTTGTCAACGTTGAGATCTATGCTAGCGATGACGGAATATATGTAGGCATGGGCTTCTTCATTACATTTCAGCATCGCTAACAAAATATGTATGCTTCTGTGAGGCTGGGCTAAGCACTTTCCGACGTACTAGCGTCTCAACGATACCCCAAGACGAGGAAACATCACCTCGGTTTGATACGTCCAGACAGCAAGCCACTCGAGCGCAGCGGCTTCTCGGACTCGATCTTTATACTCGAGCTCTTTGAAAAAAACCTCCTTCGTATGCTCCCGGATAGCATTCTCGTCGTACGATTCATCTGCATCCATGGCGATATGGTGTTCAACATGGGAATCGAGAAAAGCGTCTAAGCGTTCAATATCCCACTCGCACAGGCGCTGTCGACGCTTTATCATAGCGTTATCTACACAGAGGTCAATGGCACGTTAGCGTTGGGAGTACACCTGGCACCACAGAACGCGTGAAATACCTTCGAGGCTTTCAGGGACGCTTGCAACCACGCGTAGATGTGACTCGAGTCTTCGTCATTCTGAAACTGCGCATACATCTCGTAGAGCGGAAGGGCGGCTAGAAATGCGTCTACATGGTTGGTAGACCTGAATCTAGGCTCGTAAACCCGTTGCATAATAACATTTGTTAGCCTACGCCACAGAACTCAAGTAATTCGCATACCCACCCGGTCGCGTGAAGGTTTGCGTACTGGCTGGAGGGTGTGAAAGTCAAGGAACCCCTGGTGCCATTAAAATCTCTCCAACGTCTAGGCATACGTCGGAATTGAGCCATCGTGACGCCCACTGAAACACCAACGATACGTGCACGTACCTCCCCTACAGACATCGGCTTGCCATAAATTTTCTTGTTGTTTGACGCTGTTCGGTTGACATCCGGTGTGAAAGCCTGTTGTATGCAAGCAGGACGGTTAGATATCAAATACCCACCACAAGTAGGACATACATGCGCACCGGGACAGCCTCGTAGGTGTAGTTAGGGTCCGAGAGAACAAAGTAGGAGGAGCGGTCTAAGTCGGTATCTTGATCGCTGAGCTGACCTTGGCTCTCGGAGCGCCCTCGCGCTGTGAGCTCTTGTTGGTTCGAGCGTTCGTCCTCATCGCTGCTGCTGCCACCCACAGTGCTGCTGCTGTCGGCCGCCGTGTCGTCGGTCTACATACTTGCGTCGGCCATGATCTTCTCGGAGAAGATCTCCCCCACAAGATGTGTACTGTACTGTACCACTGAGGAGCGACCGCGACGTTTGACAGGTTGATTTTGACTGTCGCTCAATTCTATGGAATGCCTTCATTTTATTTTATACTAGATCCTTACACTAAAACACATACTCACTGCATCCGCCTGCAAAGGCTGCTGTTGCAGTGAGATCCTGTTTTGGCAGCACCATTGGGTATTATAGCCCTCATCGCTGACGTCACCGCCTTAGCCACCACCATTTTGGTCCTCGGCGATCCGCCTGCTTTTAGGCGCGCTCCGCACTCTGATTCGAGACCACACGACGGACTGCTTGATCGTCCGGCCTCGTCCTGCAGCGTCTTGTGATGGTTGATGCCATCGTTTAGCTTGAACACGCGCTTCTTCTCCTTCATTTAGGGCGCCTCACGCGAAAGTTTGTCCGTGTGGGCTGACGTATGACCGCAGCCCAACAGAGCGGCTCTGAGAGCCGCCCCAGTTGTATCGATAGGCCTTGGGCGACAGCTCGTAGTATTTGCCTGGGTGCTGATGGGCTCGTAGTCGAAGTCCCCCTGTTGCGGCGTCGGGCCTGGTGCTGGGCCTGCATGCTGTTCGGGTTCACGTGCTGCTGGAGTTCATGCACGCCGGGCCATTGAAGCCGCCGCCATTGGTGCCGTGGTCCAGGGATTTGTAGTAGAGCTTGGGAAGTTCGCCGCTGCGCTGGTGGTGCGGCGAGTGCGCCTGGTACTGCGAGTAGCCGCAGCCCTGCATGGCGAAGAGGAAGGAGGAAGTCAGGCGGGTGTACTGCCGATGGAATGAGGGGGGGCTTGTGCCGCCAGCGCTCGCCTCGCCTGCAGTCGAGAAACACGTCAGCAATGGGGCAACAGGCTGGCTAGAGTGAGCAGCGTACCGAGATTGAGTTGTTCTGCTTTCGGTTGTGCCTCGTACGTCTCGTCGTTGCAGTAGAAAGCGTCCCTCATGTGCCGTGCCGTGCTTGCCCTGGGGTAGTTTCACAGCGATTGCCGAGCACGTCCATCAACCGCAATATTCAGCTCAGAACAATTCACTCACTTAGCGAATGTTCGCATTATCCTGCGAATTACGCCAAGGTTTTTTCGATCGAAATCTCGACAGAGCTTAATATTACGGCCGAATCCAAGCTTTGATTGGATAACTCTGACCAATGAGATTGACAGCCGGTGGAACCCGAAAAGTCGGGGCAGGCCGCTGGGGACCTCGCTTACCCTATCCCACCAGTATACAAATTTCTATATTAATCTTATCCCAGCAAAATCGGGATAAGAGCGGTCGCCGGTGGGTTAAGGAGCATCTGGCTAACTTTCTTTCAAGCATAATTCGTAATACATCTCACACCTTCCATTTGAACACTCTTGTCTTGTTCTTCATTCTTCTTCGCTCATCTTAACCCAAGTCTCCAACCACTGATAGCCAAATTGTAAAACATAGAAATCTTCGAACTTCACATAGACACCAAACACATACACAGTTTTCAGCAGGTGCGTGCTACTGAGCCTCAGGCTCAGGAAGCTCATCACCTGCCTGCATTGCTTTGAACCGCGCCTGCGCTTTGGCACCTTTGTTGAAATCATAGAGAAGTGCTCCACAGTTCAGCTGAGACATAGGTAGCCAATCGGCTCAGAGTAGCCTTTCCAATTCACCAAGTATTTACGAACTCGTTTTGAAGTGCGGGTCCGTTTCACCCAGCGAACATCTTGGATACTTTCAACTTCGTATTCGCTCTGAACCTCGTCAGGGTCATCCACGCCCTCGGCAAGGAGGGCGGCGTCGAAATCATCTTCTTCAGCGACCTCAATCTCTTCAGTTGGACGATCTGGTAGCCATGAGGCTCCTACCTACTTATGTAACTCTGTCTACCTACTTACGTAACCGTAACCAGCCCGTTACATTGTCTCTGCCGAAGAGCAGCATCATTGCTGCTGCGCGACCATCACGCTTTCTGCTTATCCGCGCAAGTATACTTACCTGCGCCTTGCGTGCTGTATGGGTCAGCATTGTACATGTACTACCGGAAGTGCGCTGTAGACAATGTCTACTTGTCAGATTGCCAAGATTGTCAATCACAATTATTGATTGCTGGGAGACCTCAATCGGCAATCGCAATCTCGAGATTGTCTCCCAGTCGATATTGGACCAACCACAGCTAGTCCATTAGCATTCAGCTTAAAGCGAGCACTCAGGCGAATCGTATTGGTACTGCTGGAGTATTTGGCGCCAATTTCGTTGCGGCAGGATACTTATGGCGCCATTTTCTTCGGTGTTAGACGTACTGGTGCCTCTCAAGCCTTCCATTTTCCAATTGGAGTCGTCCCCATAAGAAGAACCGCCCCCAGTGATGTTCCAAAAGCTAAACTGGGACCTGTCGACGCTTGCAGATGTGTCAAAGACCATCGAGCAGTCGAAGAGTACCGAGTCAGCCGACGTGTAAGTTGTACCCATGGTTGCAATAATCAGCGATCTAGATTGCAATAATTGATTGTTCTCGTCGAGGCCCTTGCAATCAATAAACACTCTATATTTCCACAGCTCTGCGCGCAGACGGCATCATAATTCTCCTAAATCGTCCCAAATTTTGCTGAACCGTACCGAGCCGCCCCATTACTGATCGCAAGTGCACAAAACATTAAAACCCTATGCATTTATTCCACCCACCCTCTGAAAATGCATCACCCGCCCAGCTTGTCTCGCAAAACAGGGTTCTTTAGAACCCTGGTAGACATACCAGTCTAGATTTAATTAAAATCCGCTTCTCTGACGAAATATGGATGAATATAGTCAAATCTCCGACCGTACTTAAGATTAGCACATACAAAAGCTTTGTCAAGCCCGGTCGGAGCATATCACAATTACCCTAGCCCTTCCCGAAGTGTTATTCATACAGTTTCGTAGTCATATTAGTCGCCCCGTTTGATGATTGGTCGGAGATTTGGGGACGGGTGTCATGAGCGAGCGCAGCGAGCCCCCCGCCTGCGGTTTGACAGCACGTGTGCGTAGCACGCGGCTGCAAACCCAGGACCTAGCAATGGTCTACCTACCAAGCGGAGGCGACGCGTGCGAGCCGCAGCGGGCTTAGGGTTCTGTCGCCAGCGAGCGCAGCGAGCCGTTTTTGGGGGTTCGCGCGGAGCGCGTAGTAGGGTGATAGGTTTAGAGGCGACCCCCCTCCGATCCGCACGTTCTGTGTGCAGGTCGGAGCGAGGTCGGAGGTCGGAGGTTTTGGGGTTATGGCGCATGTTGTTCCAGGAGCATAAGTTTATCATCTTCCACGGGTATTATCGTGAACAGGTTTTCATCTTAATTTCAAGTGGATGGGTCAACATACCAGCATAGTTTTAACACTACACGAGTTATAAAGAGATACAGGTCTTACCGCTTTTAACTTCAGAAATGTTGGATTCGACTTCGACAGGGTATTGCATCAGTTAATAATCGGACCTCAGCGCGATCCCACTGTAGGACTCTGGATAAAATCCAGAGAATTATGCCGACCCTGATTTCTGTATGAAAAAATCATGCCATGCCTGTCAAAATCTCATTGGCTGCGTGCGTAGTCATTCGCGAATCCCCCAAGCGATCCCGTGGCCATGGGCATGCACGTGACGACGGAGCAAGTGACGACCCAAGCGGCGGCGAATGTGCTGCTAACGAGCGTGGCCGTGTACTTCCCGCTTTTCATCGTGCTTATCCTGCTGTACGAGACGCTGCGGCCGCGCGTGCCGCACGTGTACGCGCCCGAGAACCACGCGGACTTCCCCGAGGCCAAGCAGCGCAAGTTCCTGGGCTGGGTGCCCTTCCTCTGGCGCATCGACGAGGCCGAGGTGGCCGAGAAGTGCGGCCTGGACGCCTGGGTGCTGCTGCGCTTCATGAAGATGGGGCGCAAGGTGGCGCTGCTGTGCGTCACGTGCTCGTTGGCGCTCTTCCCCATGTATTTCTTCACGGCGGCGGTGTTCGAGGCCCAGGAGCAGGAGAAGCAGCGTCACCACCTGAGCCAGCTGCTGCCTGGAGGGGCCAACGCCTCCGTCGTCACGTCCATGGTGATGATCATGCTGGACGAGCAGCTCGAAGCCGGCAATGGCACAGCCAACGTCCTGTCCTCGGACGGGAAGGTGAAGCTGGACGTCGTGGACAGACTCACGATCGCCAACGTGGGCAAGGACGACTGGAGACTGTACTTCACCGTGCTGGTTGCCTACGCTATCAGCGTCTACGTCATGCGGCTGCTGCTCAACGAGTACACGGTCTACCGCAAACGCCGTCACGAGTTCCTCATGCGCAAACACCCGCAGCAGTACAGTGTCGTCATCTCGGACCTGCCACAGGCGCAACGGCGTCCACAGACGCTGCAGGCGTATCTGGACTTCCTGTTCCCCGGCTCGGTCCACTCGGTTTACATCGGCGTCGAGTGTGCAGAACTGGAAGGGTTGCTGGACAAGCGTCAGGAGCTCGTGTATCATTTGTACGCTGCAAATGTCGAGCTGACAGAAGCGAAATCCAAGCCCGACGATCATGATGTCATCAAGCGACCGAAGGAGCTGATCGGCCGCCGCTTCTTCGGCCTTTGCGGCACCGGCAAGGAGGTGGATGCTGTCGACCACTACACGGAGGAGTTGCAAAAACTCGAGGCCGAGATTGTTCGCGTTCGGGACGAGATTCTGCAGCGTCAGTCGGCAGAGAAAGCTCAGGAAGTCACCAGTCAAAAGCAGTACGGAGCGACGAGTGCTGCCCCTCGTGGGTTTTCTGCGTTAACCGACTTGGCGGAGAAGCTGCGCAGAACTAAGAGCTCGATGGATGACCGGCGCTGGGGCGAAGAGACTTTGCCGCTGCTTCACGTCAGTGTTCCTGTGCCGAAACGCCCCAATGTGATGCGCAGCTGTGCCTTTGTGAGTTTTCGTAGCATCCGGTCGGCCCAAGCAGCGCAGCAACTGCTTCAGGTGGAGAATCCACGCCGAATGGTTGTGCTTCCTGCTCCCAATATCCGTGACATGCAGTGGAAAAACTTTGGTCTCCCTCACAAGCTCAAAGCGAAGTGGAAACTCATCTCGATGGGGGTTTCTCTCCTGATCGGGTGCTTTTGGACCGTGCCGACGGCCTTCGTCGCTTCAATGGCGAGTGTCGACGAGTTGCAGCACCTGTTTCCGTGGCTTGGTGGGTACCTGGAGAAAAACCCGTGGCTTCTCATTGTGCTGCAGCAGACAGCACCATTGGTTTATTCGGCGATGAACGGCTTAGCAAACGTCATTTTCAAACTGCTATCGACACAAGAGGGTCATCTGTCGATATCGGAGGTGGAAGCTAGTCGCTTCACAAAGCTGTGCTTTTTCCAAGCCTTCCAAATGTTTTTCGTGTCAGCTCTTGCGGGATCGATCATCACCGAGTTCATGGTTTTTCTGGATCAACCGCGCATGCTTTTTCTTCTTTCTCGGCAACACGATCGCGAACCAGTCGATGATGTTCATCACCTTCATTATCACGCAATTTTGTGTTGACATGTCGGTGTTTTTGCTCCGCGTATCCCCTGTCGCGGTCTCGGCTGCGTATCACCTTTTTGCCCCAATGCATGCGAAGCTCCCACAGCCTCGAGACTGGATGGGTCTTTGCCCCGTGAATTACCAGACGGATCTCGACGCCCCGATGAATTTGGCCCAGCAATATCTGGTGTTTTTGTTTGTCGTGGTGTTCGCTCCCATCGCGCCACTTGTGGGCTACTTTGGCGCAATGTTCTTCGCAGTGTCCGAGCTCTCGTACAAGCGCTGTTTCTTCTTCGTTAACAGTTCGCGCTGGGCATCGACCAACTCCATGGGTGTATTTTGGCCTCCGCTGTACTCGTTCGTCATCGGCGCGCTCATCATCGCCCAGTGTACGCTTATTGGACTGCTGTCTTTAAAATCGGCAGGATACGGGCCAATCGTACTCACGGCGATGCTACCTCTCATTACGCTTGTCTTCCATTGGTACGCTGTGGATCTATCCCATCTGAAGCGAGCCGCTGAGAACCTACCGCTGGATCAGTGCTGCGATGTCGACGAAGAGCGCAAGGATGATTCATACGATTTCTTGGATGGAGTCTATCAGCAACCAGCGATGATTGAGGCATTCAGGCCGGCTTCGATCTTAAGTCGCGACCCGGAGAGTGGCGCAGGAGCTGCTATTGATGCCACGAGCGTACAACTTGAGACCCCCTCGGCCCCTGTGGAACCACTCAACAAGCCAGCGAAACCTATTAGCCAGCAGACACGTTTGGCGGAGCTGAACAAGGACAAAAAGGATGAAAACAAGAAGGCTGATTAAGCGATCGAGAGGCGTAAAGATGAACCTTGGCGATCCGAAAATTCCAACTCGATATTCTTCAGCGTGCAATATTGGATACGTGTTTCGCTAATTGTCACTACGTAGTACAAACTACTCGATCTTTTCGATGTTACTACTAGTAGATACAGCGGGTCTAGGAAGTCACCGCCCACCCCTAGTGACGTGAGTTCTAACGGTGGTCGTGTCCGCAGTTTTCATTTGTTTTAGTTCGGAGTTGGATCATTATGTAGCTACGGACAGCTGCAACAAGATGGACAACGCATGGGATGCAGTATTAGCTACAGTCATTACAGTAATTAGTCTGGCCCAGACTAATTTTGAACAGCACTTTTTTGCTGGCTTACCAGAATTAGTCTGGCTGCAAACGGGACAGACTAATTTTGAATTCAGACTAATTTTTTAAAACCTAAATTAGTCTGCTTTACCAACAATGTATTTGTATGCAGTTATGGTCAGGCCTTATCAAACAAGTGCCTCTTCAATCACTACAGTCGCTGCATTCTCTAGGCTTCACCCAGCTTGACTGTCTTCTGTATCGCTCACTGCTTGTTTGTCTGGCGGGCACCCTTACATTCTCGGTTTACCGTGGGTACTTCCTAAGGATCTCTGCTATAATATATAAGGCGCAACTTTTCCTCAATATTATGGAGGAAAAGTTGTGTTGTGTCCAACCAGTGCCCAATGATAGCTTATCGCATCGTAGTCATGGGAATACACGCTCGCCCTCATTAGAATTGATGGGCAGGAACCGTCAAAAAGAGTCCAACATAGGCAGACTAATTATGAATATTTTTGACCAGACTAATTATGAACAAGCTGTTATCTGGGGCTCATGAATTAGTCTGGCCCAGACTAATTTTGAAGCCAGACTCATTACTGTAGTGACTGTAGTGTACTGTATTGTGCCTTTCTGTCTTTTTGCGCGTCCTTCATGGGACTTTAGAAGGTACTTTTTTACTTCTGGGGAGTACTTATATCTTAGGATTTGATATGTAAAACGGAGTAGCCAGCAGCTATCATCTCCTCCGTTGAAAAGCCCGATTGGCCGCTTTGAGCACTGCCAAAACGGGCTTTCTCTCCTGCGCAGGGCTTCGCAAAGCCCCTTGAAGGTGCTTCCGGGAGGATTTGCCGGCTACGCTAATCTGTACCTCCGTGGTGGTAACTTGTTCCTATTACCCTAACCCTCTATCAAGAAAGATAGTTTTTCACTGCCGTCTGGCCAAAAGAGATGAAAGGCACAATACATGTAGTATTAAGCTGACAAATCTACTTTCAGGCGAAAACACGGTCGTGGCGAGGCGTCACAAGAAGGAAGGGCGAGCACTCGAGGATATGTTCAAACAGAACCTGGCAGGAAATTGCAGTTGCGAGGGATACCCGACGAAAACGTTGGTGCTTGGACTAGGCAAACTGAGGTACTCCCGACGGTGAAAATCCTGGAAGCGTATTTTGCTGCAAATTGGCTTCGATCCGCGTAATCGCCCAGATTTCATAATGTACTTGAACCTACTTATGAGGCTTCATCGAACCGTATTGGTCGCACCAGCAGTGCCATCGAACCTAGAGGATGCACAGCTGATGAAATTGCGTGTTGGCAGCTATGAGCGCTATGTTTTCATGGATCTGGACAATATTTCTGACACGTTAGCACGTCCAGGCTTCATCTTCTCGCGTCTTCTCATAGATTTCCGCAACCGACGTTCCGAGTCTGCGGAGGTGATGAAGGCGTAAATTGATGGCGTACATGCATTGCGTTCACACTCCCTAGTGAAAGCCTTGATGGGTCTTCAGTGGGCGACAAAGAAGCAGCCGAGGAGAAATGAACGCGAGATTCATTTACATTTCTTGCCCAACTCATCTCGAGACTGGTACTTCGTTCGGTATTACAGAAACCGCCCTCATTTCATATGTCTGAATTTAAATCTACTTTCTCGGGTATGCAAATATACAGGTTTTGTAAATGGATAAGCAAGCATTTCAATCCCTTCGTGCAAAATGTTTACGTCCATCTAGCGAATTCTACTGTAATGTTGCCTATCCCTTCTGCACCTTGCCAGTTGAACAACTCGAAATGGCTAACCGCTCACGGCGCGGAAAAGCGGAGGTCCCTTCCTTCTTGGGGAGCTGCGCTAATAGTTCCGCTGGTTGATTGATAATTGCCCTCTCACCTACCAGCATCATCCGCTCTTGCTGTACCCTTCCACTAATAAGTACTTGACTGCCTGCCCTTTATGCTACCTTTTGACTGTCTGGGCATCCGTTGCATCCGCTGTGATCTCTCCAAGCAACGCGGCATCAAGTGGTCGGCTCTTCCTCCCGTATCTGAGTGTCCTGGAATCCCATGAGATGGCCATCCAGCATCGCAATGAATCGCTCGTACTCCTCGAGCTTCTGCTTAAAACCGGTCATCTGTTCGCGCAGCTCGTGCATTTCCTGCCGCACGGTCTTGTATTTCTCCTGCAGCTCGACCAGTCGGGACTGCTCGATCTCCGTCGCGTTAGGCTCGGTCTTCACGGCCACGCTCTTCTCATGCTGTAGGTTTTGTTGCTCCCTCACCAGCTTGGCCGCGAAGAGCTGTTTGTACTCGAGCTCAAGCGCCTGAGCGGTTGTCTGCAGTTCCAGGAGATTCATCTGTGGTCCAGGAAGTGCACATAAGTTACCGTAAGTGGGTCTGTCACTCAAACGCGCCGCATCACCCATTGCCTTAATTCGTCTCACCTTCTTGCGCTCGCGGGACTTTCGCTTGAGATCGCGCTGCTTGCGTCGCCGCTCCACTTCCGCAGCATCCATCTCCGCTGCCGCGCCGGCTTCCGTTTTAGGCTGCTGGCTCGCCATGCTTGGTGATCACCAGAGAAAGTAGTAGAATGGCCAACGCTATGCCGCTGTACCAGCGTCAACATGCCCAGATGCAACCGGGTCGAGGGAGAAAAGGACCTATTGGGCTCCAGTGCTCCTACAGGACGTTTCGCTGCGGCGACTTGCGACGCAGAGCTGTGCATTCGTTTACTGCCAGCCACAGCGCTCTGCACGCTTGCCAGTGCTCGAGCTGGATTCTCTTCGCTAGCATCGACACGAGATTGAAAAAAAAACTATTTCGTGCGGCGGGATTTGAAAACCCTGTTGAAACAGCATAATATGTACTGTGGATCGCACCATTCCTTCATGTTCTTTTTTAATGACCTGTTATCTCTTATAATGAAGCGGCGTGTTCAGCACCCGGGGAGCTTCGCTCAAATCGCTGGTGCACACCAAGCAGAGCGCCGGCGGACAAGGGCGTCTGATGAGTTGCGTTTCTTTTCCTTCGCGGACGCGCTCTCGCCAGAAGCAACCCAGTTTGAGCGTACCGTATTCCACAGGTTCTCTGCAACCATGGGTTTATTGCAACCGCTCGTAAAATGTACGATTCACGACAAACATATTGAAATGACAACCCCTCTAACGACCAACCTCCAACCTCGTGGCAGACATTCGCAATGACATGAGGAAAAACACGGATAAGCACTACATGCAGAATATATTTTGGTGATCTAGTTGCTCTCTTCGTCTTCGTCGACTTCATCTCCAGTATCTATATCTTTAGAAGGTGCGTCAATACGAAAGGAGCCATCTTTCTCTCGAGGTCCAACGGGAACCAATCCGGCTTTAATGAACCCCTTTCGAATAACGCTTGGGTCGATTTGGCTCCACGCGGTCACAACAATTGCCGTTATTAGCCGCCGACGCTCCGCTGCACTTGAACAAAAGTCATGTGTCAGGTGGTACTTCACGTAGAGGCTGCGGCAGTGCATTTTGAACGTCCGCATGACAGCGACATCCATAGGCTGCGAGAGACCCGTGATTCCGGGAGGAATAAACTCGACTTCTGTCGAAAGCGAGTCCTCAAGTTCGGTCCGCACACTGCTCATCTTGTGAGTCTTTAGGCTATCTAATAGAAGCACCCTTGACGACGTCACCGACGGTCGCCACACCTACAACGCCACCGCATACACAAATCAATAATTTGGGTAGGGAGAATAAGAACTGGCGCCATCGTACCTCGTTGATCCAGATATGCATGACGCGTTCGTCACAGTATCCTTTCTTCTGCACCGTAAGAAACACCTCTTTGCTGTATAGCGGGTGCGCGTGTAGCTCTTCCTCAATTGGGCCGCCTGGGGTACCGCTAAAGACAATCAGCGGGCAAAGCTTGGCTCCTGTTGCTGAGGCACATAAAAATACTGACGCTCGAAACGAGTTTTCCGACATGCCTAATACTACAGGTTAGAATGTTTTGAACAGCAGCAAAAAGTGTTATGCGTACCCACTCACCTTGAAGTACATCAACATTGCGATCCCCACGAAAAGTGATGGTCGTTGTAGGGTTCATGTCGATATAAATCGAGGTTTGATCCATATTAAAGACCTGGCCATACTTCTCGTCACCAGCCACAAAGGATACAGCACTGTCGTGCTCAAATGCGTAGCGCATCGAGTGACCGAACGAAGCCGCCACAACCTATACCGATATAAAGAGCACCATGTAAAGTAGTAATTAGCTTTCCGTTTTCCTCCATAAAAATAAATCAAATGCAGTGATACGCATACCTCCAAATCTGAGCGCTGCTTGGTCCCTCGATGCGTGATCCGACGGATCGAAAGCTTGTGGCGTCGCCTAAAGCGCCGCAGATACTCAGTTGCCGCTGCGGGGCTGCGGTCCTTCAGGAATCGCGGCTCAAACCGTGCCGCCATGATCATGAGGCACTCGGTAGTGACACCTACAGAGCCGAAGCTTAGTAAAGCCGAATCCTTAATGTAGCAATATGCGCAGAAGAATAAACTTGCACTTGGATTTGTTGCGTCGCATCACTTTTACCCACTCGAACAACCTGCCCCACGCCAATTAGCATAACTAAGTTGAATTGCATACACGGAAATATAGTAATACATCACTTACTGCTTCTCCATCGCTTGGAAAGTAACTGGGGGCCGCGTTTAGTATTCTTGGCGTACGTCTTCGACGGTTTAGCGGAGCGAATAGCGCTCTCGTTCTTTACCCAACGATAGAGCGTAACCCGGTTTACGTTGTACTGCTTCGCAAGGTCTTTGGACACTCCTTCGCCCTTGGCTCTCTCAATAGCCTCGAGCTTCCGCTCATTCTGATGATGAACTGCCCGCATTGAGCGGGCAAAATAGCTAAATGAGCCCTATAGGCACGGAAGAGCTCAAATGCGAACCAGTCAAACGAAAAAGCGCGCGCGCAAATGCGCGCGAAAATTTCAGAGTCTATCCCAGGGTGGAGAGTTTTTACAGCTTTTTACCCCTATACTTGAAGTGAACTTTTTACACGGTTGCAGAGAACCTGTGGAATACGGTACATCTGTTGCTCATGAACTTCTCCTCGCCCAGTGTCACACACCCAGGCCTCCTTAGATTTTGGCGTGCAGATTTCCCATTTCTAAATCTCAAATTATCCCGTGAAGCTTTTGTGCGTCGCGTTTGCGGCCAAAATAACACTAACAAGCAGATACCGGTAACGTGATATACGTCAAAGTACTCAGTAAGCTTGATGTAACATGAATACAGCACAACTGAAAGCGATATCGACCAGAAAGCAGTTGTATATAGTCGACTCCCATAAAAAAAGAACAAAACATCGATGTATTTCAGAATTACGGGACGCGGGCGTCAAATCCCCCTCCGTCTTGAGAAGAAATTACACTTTGTCATGGTGCTGCATGCCGTCAGCGTCCGACTATTGCTATTTCGAGGTCTCCGTTCTTGCTCTTTTCCCGGGAGATTTTTGTGAGACATATTATTATTGTGCCTTTCACCAATTCTGCCGTGAATATTTTGGCATAATTCTAATCCCATCTCGATCTTAATTATGCCTTGTGTTAGCTAATTCCATCGTTAATTCAAGGTTACCAGATCGTAGTCGAATTAAGGTGGCGATGGTGAACATGAATTGAGGCGGAATAAGCTAATCCAGCCCGAGTTAGAGGGAAACAGGGCGATTGGCGGTTTGCTGCCCGCCATTCTGTGTTTATCCCGCCGTATCTCCATCGATTGGCTTGCAAAAGCCTATCGCGGAAGTGCTCCCAATCATAGGCATAATAGTACCAAAAATCAGCTGCGAAGTGCCTGGAATAATACAATGCAACACGGACGTGGACATGCAGACGATAGTTTACAAGGAGCATCTGATTTCCTACCAAATCAATAAGAAGCGTACGAAAAAGCATGGGAAACAATCAAATGAATTAGGATTTCAGCAACCCAACTGAGCATTCACTGTCCTAACAGCGACGGTACCGCATCTGTGAATTTCAAACGCGAGGAAAGTCCCAGTCACTACGACCCAAAGTCGGTGCTGACGTCGCTGTCACCGCGGGTGAGACTGCCGACGCTGGATCGTCGGCTCGAAGTGTTCGCGGGGCGAATAGCGGCTCTGGTGTGGAGCTCAAGCCTTGCTCGTCTGCTATCTCTTGCCCGTTGTCGCTTCAGCCGCTTCGCTTCCTCAATGTCAAGGTCGAGTTTGATCAGACGTGCCTCGTAGCGCAGGTAATGCTCGCCATCTTCACGGCGTAGCGGACAACAACGTACGCTGAAGTTAGTAAGGGCCACACACATTCTAAAGAACATGTTGTACGTCTGCCTGTCCCAGACCCACTTGTGCGAGCACACGCCCCACAACTTCTTCAACCTGCCGAAGTAGCTCTCCACTAGCACGCGATCATGAGAAATGCGATCACTCTCGCTTCGTTCGTCCGCAGTTAGAGGTGGCCCGCGGGCCGCTCTCTTCTTAGGCTGAATCGTGCGAAACTCATCCTGCAGTCCCTGGTATCCCTTGTCCACAAACACAGCCCAGTCGTTTTGGTAGCGGTCCGCCTGTGGTCCCTGGTCATTGATCGTATCCTCCCCCGGTCGCTTCTGCAGGGCGGAGGTGTGGAACTGTTTGTTCGCCCGGAAAATGCTGATATCGGCGATACTACCCTTTTCCCAGTCGGTGCAGTTGATCGCCACCCCAGTCGGAATGACAGACACTTCGACCTTTAACCCGTAAAGATGGTGCTTGCCGCTGAAGAACGTCTTCGCGTCGTTGTACCCACCCACTGGCCTGTCCGCTTGCTGGAAGGTAACATCGGTGGCATATCTAGCGCATGGAAAGTTAGCAAACGTGTTGCCTGTTAGTGTTAGATGACGCGTCGTTGAGCGCTCCTCTTCGTCAAGTACGAAGATCTGGTACAGACACGGATCGAGCATTGTGACAAACTTCTTCACCATTTTCTGGAACGGTGAAAGATCCATCTCAAACATCGTGGAAGCCGTCTCCCAACTGCCGCAGTGCTTGAGAGCAGCAAGTGTCATGAACAGGATATCCTTGGGAGCGTTGACGCTCTTCTTGCCTCTACCTACGTTCCAGTGTTTCATGACATGATCTTCTACAGCATCCCAAATGCGCTCGAACTCCACAGGTGCGAAATTGCACATTTTTAGGACACGTTCGGGGCCTTGCACACGTAGACAGCGGTCGTACACGGGCGACGGAGAGGAGCATTCGTCATCAGAGTAGTCGCGGCTTGTCGGAAGCTCCACGCGAGCTAAAGCTCGTTGCCGGGCTTCTTCCTCGACAAATAGCCGATCCCACCGTTCACGTGCCTCGTTGTCCAGCTCCTGTTGTGTCCGTCGGACTCGGTTTCGGGACGGAGCCATGGCGACAGAGCTGATAGGACTCCAATTGGGAACTGTGGCTATGAAATAGGACTTCACAGGCAGCCTGGGAGAGTACACCCTGCGGCGGAAGAGAGCGAGCAGCTAACACCTGGTCTCCGTATCTTGCATTTCTTGAGGAATGCCTACATTGATGACCACCTGCCCCGGTACCTTCTCTATAGCTATTCTACATGGGTGACCATGTGTTGCGTCGGGGTATCTGTGATATTATGAAGTGGCCCCGACTTAGTTCTAATTAGCATTACATAAGGGTAGGTAGCCCTTTTATGGATCTAATTCCGCATGAATTAACAGCCCACCCGCCAAAATCGGTGAAAGGCACAATACATGTAGTATTAATAATGAGAGTGATTATTTAGCCCATCTGGGGTATCCGACCAAAAAGTATACACGTGACCGTGCATAAAATGAACGAAAACCTGGACTCGGCAACACTGTCCAGGAGTTAATATCGAATTCCAGCCACAGCGCCTGGCCGAGTCGAGGACTTCGGAGCCGGGGTGGGGCAGGACGCGAAGCGGCGCCCCCCGAGCGCAGCGAGAGAGGGGCGGGCCCACGACCCGGCCAGGCGCTGTGGCTGGGATTAGATATTAACTCCTGGACAGTGTTACCGAGTCCAGGTTTTCGTTCATTTTATGCACGGTCACGTGTATACTTTTTGGTCGGATACCCCAGATGGGCTAAATAATCACTCTCATTATTAATACTACATGTATTGTGCCTTTCACCGATTTTGGCGGGTGGGCTGTTAATTCATGCGGAAATAGATCCATAAAAGGGCTACCTACCCTTATGTAATGCTAATTATGCCTATGATTGGGAGCACTTCCGCGATTGGCTTTTGCAAGCCAATCGATGGAGGTACGGCGGGATAAACACAGAATGGCGGGCAGCAAACCGCCAATCGCCCTGTTTCCCTCTAACTGGGGCTGGATTAGCTTATTCCGCCTCAATTCATGTTCACCATCGCCATCTTAATTCGACTACGATCTGGTAACCTTGAATTAACGATGGAATTAGCTAACACGAGGCATAATTAAGATCGAAATGGGATTAGAATTATGCCAAAATTATCACGGCAGAATTGGTGAAAGGCACAATACGTAGTACCGTAAAACACGGATCGAGTGCAACATCCTGTAAAAATTACAAAAACTGTACAGCACCGGCTAATAAAGGTGATACTTTAACTTTTTACCGGTGTAAAAACTAGTGTACAGTTTTTGTTTTTATACACGTTGTCTACTTTTTACGGGTGTAGCATTCGATCCGTGTTTTACGGTACAAACCTCGGTTCACTCACTGATGTCCAGGCCTCCTTAATGGTGGGAGATTGTTGCTCGATCCCACAACTCCCACTTTAGATGTCATCTTTGTCCCACCAAACAAGGGTCTATTTTAGGAGGCCAAAAATGTCATGGAGAAAGCAGCTTCATTCCTGGTTCTTCCTCTAACTTCGACAGACCCTGCGACTTCTCAGAAGCACGTATCTGGCAGTGGGATGGCTCGAAACACCACACTTCGGCCTCCAAAGCCAAAGACACGAAAGTCAATGATGCCGTTCAACCCCAAACACGAAGCGCAGTATGGTCTAAAGGTGGCGAGCCGAGATCCAGCTTCAGGTGCTGTGATGTCGAGTGTGTGTCGATTTTGCAGTGTATTCGGTCGCGAGGCCCGCGAAGAAAAGGATGGCGAGCCTAAGCGCAAGCGTACAACTAGAACGCAATACTTCAGCACATTTCGAGCCGACTTGTACGATAAGCACATGCTCTCCGCACATCCAGGCAAATGGGAATCCTATCAACGCTTGCTCACGGATACCGATCGCGAAGCATTTCTCGGTGTTACTGTGCCATATCAAGACACTATCCACGCCCACTTCGAATCAGGCAGCCCCGTACTCTGCATGATGATAAGCAAATCAGTACTTGAAGATGGCATCGGCGGCCTTCTTTTTCACCCAGACGATGCTGAAGGCATGTCGAAGCAGCGTGCGTTGGCGGCCTTCGAGAAGATGGATAGTGGAGACTATCGAGTCCAGATCAAGACGGCCAAACGATTTACCTTGCTCGTGAAAATGGTGGCTCTTGGTACATCTTTCCGCATGGCTGCTCGAATAGTTCAGGTTGTTCGTGACGCAACCGGCATGTCCGTGTACACTGGCTTCCGGCTATTGCCGTGTTATTTGTGCGGCTGCTCTTCAAAAGCTCAGTTCACTACTCATTCAAGTGACGGGATTTTCACTGGCATTAGACTCTTCGACTCTCCACAGCTCGTCTTACTTAGACGTTCGTGTTCGATTCGTGCACAATGGAATCATGCAGAACTTTCATCTCCTCGCTATACCTCTATTTGAGTCGCACACAGGCGCGCGTATGTGTGCGGTACTTGTCCGGTTACTATCTGCTGTGTGCCCTCGGTGGAGGGATACTTTAGTCGCCATGTCGACCGATGGTGAACCTAAGATGACAGGACGAAAGCGTGGTCTCGCGACGCTTCTTCAAATGCAAACGACTTCAAAGAAACTAGTTCGAATCTGGTGCGCATTACACCAGCTAGACCTAGTCATGCAGAGAGTTTACAAGGCGGCTCTCAATGATGCTTTTCTCAGTACTCTCACGGCTGTAATCGGACATCTTAGGCGCCAGCAACTCCTGATTTCGGAAATGCAGACGACGTGTCCGAAGGTCGCTGATACTAGGTGGTTGTCCATGTTCGCGTGCACGAAGTGGCCCACAGACAACATGATCAGAGGCCAAGAGCACTATAACACCAAAGATCCTAAACCACACGTTATTCCTGACGCAGCATGGTGGGCATTTCTGTTCGCTGTGCATTCCCTTGCCGGGGAAGCGAGCTCTGCTTTTACTAAGCTCCAAGACCTCGACACGCTACTTACCCAACAACACACCACATTACGAGCACTCGCTGAAAAATATCAATGCGAGACTGGTATTCTAGGCCCAGTGGAGCCAGAGTACGTAGAACGTCTTACTGTACGTGAACGTGTCAAGCTTGCAGAGTGTGATGGCTACATTTTCCACCATTCTTCAGCAAAAGTGTATTTACTCGAGCTGGATACTTCTATTGAAGACTCTATAGCCGACCTTCCTTCAGAAAAAGAAGCTGACCTGGTGTCTTCTGTGGCGCTAATGTTCGTGTCAGCAATAAGCGGCATTTGCTCTATTGTTGCTGAACGGGACTCTGACAACGCAGCAACTAACGAAGCCATGCCTGTGTTCCCCCATCAGCTCGTTCGACTCCGGGTGACCGATTTCAATAATCTCATGAAGCGACACGAGCCCAGACTGTCCGTCGTTCTTGACGCAACGGCAATACATCGTATTGGCCAGGAATTCGTGCAACTAAAGCGGCTCCATCAAAGAGAGGAAGCAGTGCGTGTTTCCATCGATAGCGCATCAGACAAAGAAACAACCTTCGACAATGGCTGGAAATTACTGGGGGTCCAATTTCCTAGATTGCATCAGTTCTGCGGCGACCTTGCAACAGTGTTTCCTAACACCTCGACGGTCGAGAGCAATTTTTCAGTAATGGGATGGGAGAAAGACGTTTATCGACGCAGCTTGACGGACTTCTCGCTGGAGGGTGTGCTTCATGCGAAGCAGTACCAGGCACTGAAGAAACTCGATAGTACTCTTTAATTATTTGCTAATATATCTTGATAAATGTATACACACCACAACTCCCGACCTAAAGATCAACATGCTCCCACCAGGAGAGCAAAAGTGGGAATAGTAGGCCTGCTGATGTCAGATGTCGACATTGTTGCTTTAGGCTCGTTGTTTTCCAGCGAATTTTGAGGATTCCTTGTTGATCATTGCTGCGAATACGTGTTTTTCGCGTCTGCATGGACCATCCGCGTTTTCGAGTAGCGTGTTCGTCCGTTCAGTGTCTTAGATGATGTCTAGACCGCGCAGGTACGAAAATACGACATACGCCGCATACAGCATCAACAGGAACGCGCAAGCAAGTGGGTACAGCCTCCAACGTGAGGAAACCAGCACTACCACCACAAAAAGTAGGACGGCAAACAAGATGGCAATTGAGACGTCAAGGTCGTCCCCTGATATGGGCACGGTCTCGCTGTACACCAGGTTTGACAGGAGGAATGGAAGCCCCAGGCCGAACAGAATGTCAAACACGTTGCTGCCGAGTGCATTGGACACAGCCATATCACCATGTCCATCGCGTGCCACAAGAATGGAACTCAGCGCGTCCGGGATGGACGTGCCTGCAGCAATGATAGTGAGTCCCATGAGCGCCGACGGAATTCCGGTAATGCATCCGAACTTGGTTCCAAAAGCGACGGTGTAGTGCGAGAGCACGCCGATCCAGATGATGGAAATTGCAAACGTCGCGG
Source organism: Phytophthora fragariae (assembly GCA_009729435.1). Classification (NCBI taxonomy): domain Eukaryota; phylum Oomycota; class Peronosporomycetes; order Peronosporales; family Peronosporaceae; genus Phytophthora; species Phytophthora fragariae. Next base: position 3,307,044 of record QQOI01000002.1, on the reverse strand, counting down.
AGTAGCCCATAGGTCCAGAGAAGCCAGGGTAGCGACAATCTGGGATCGTGATACGAGCCAAAGCCACAATGGGCCACGTGAATACGAACCACATTTTGGCCAAAATGCCTTCTGGTGGAACGAATACATCGTCAAAATACTTTGGCAGCTGCTCCTCGCCGTCTCCTGCAGCAGTCACGTCACTCGATAACTCTTGTGCACTCGTCTTCAAAATAATCTTTCCAGCTGAAGTAGGTGCCTCGAGGTCGGCAAGCTCGTCTGTTGAATTCATGCGCTGCAGCAACTGCTGAGACTGGAACATGCGATACTTGGAGCGCAGCATCGGGTTCATTTTGTCCTGCTCGCCGAGGAATCCGTGCGAATTTCCTTCATCTTCTAGCGGTTTTTGCACATCACCAGTAGTCACAACCACCTCCGCCGTCGATACGGCGTCCGATGTCGATTCCGTCATCGTAGTGAGCTTCTCCTCCTCCTTCTCTTGGGTCTCAGTCTCCGGTCGCTTGCAGCAGAAGTTGACCACCCGCTCGTTGAACGCCATATAGCCGATGTAGCTCGCGTACGAGCAGATCATGATCACAGAGTCCAGCACGTCGATGGTGCCGTCCCACACGGCGAAGGCTAGCACAGCGATGGACCACGTGTACCAGAGCGAGTCACGCAGCAGCGGGCGCCAGTCAAGCTCGAGCACTTGGCCCGCCAGCAGCCCTGACAGCGAGATGATGATGAGGATGTTGAAGATGGCTGAGCCCACGATGGTGCCGACCCCCAAGCTCTCCGCTGGCTTCTTGAACACGTTGTCGGCCAGGGACACGAAGAGTTCAGGCGCGGAGGAGCCTGCAGCCATGAACGTGGCGCCCGCCACGTCGGGAGACAGCGCCAGCGCGTCCGTAATTTTCTCGAGGGCCGACACGAAGTAATCGTCGCAGATGATGGCGAGCGACACGAAGATGTAGCCCAGCGCCATGATGTACAGCACGATGCCGCCGTTGGTCTCCCAGCTCTCCAGCTCGCCGCACGAGTCCGAGTCGGACGAAGCTTCAGTCAGAGCGCGGGTGTCTTCCTCAGGCTCCGTCAGCACGCGACGACTCATCATGGCCACGAAACCCGCAGCACAGCCGGCGACCACCATCGCCACGCCCGCGGTCTGCCGCGTCAGTCTTCGGACGCGACGGCGGCGCTGCTGCAGCTGCAGGTGGGGCTTCATCGTTAGTGCGGAACTCTGCTTGGAGTGAATTCGAGTGTGAGTGAGACGGTGTCCTGAGCCTGAGCAACAGCTACAAATCAGTTTTGTGCGTAGTGGATTTTACCTAAAATTAGCGGGCGGAACTTGGCAGGGGAACGTTATCCATTGGACAGCTTGCATTGCTGGGCATTCGACTAACCAACATGCACATGTAGCTATCTGTTGCAACGTACCGTGTAGTGATGCATGTGCGAAATTACTTGTTTGGCGGTGGCGAGGGTGATAGCGCTCGTTGCGTAATCGCCTGACCCAGGAACGTGCTGGAATCTGCGGATCATCGTGTTGCCTTTTGAGCAGCAGCCCTAGAGCGACGACCACAGGCTCTGTGTAATGCTCTCCGAGTAACGCTGTAGTCAGCTCGCGACAAGAACAAGCCGTTGAGGCATGCCTCAAATGTGCTGGAGATCTCCGCTGGGCTGCAGGCGTTGAACGGACGCGCGCATTTCCGCATTTCCGCACATCGTCGCAGAGCCCGAAACCACACCGCCAGCCCTTCTTTCCAGGCAGCCCCACCCTCACTTCTCCCGAAAGATGCAGCACGTCCTGGCATCCCTGACGCTTTTCGCCGCTTGCCTGGCTGTATCTGTATCCTCCGTCGCCGCGACCCCCCAGTCTGGTTCAGCGCTGATCACGGGCGCTGCTACCATGGATCCGAGTGACATCGTCAACGGGCAGTTTGCTGCCGTGCCGGCCATCACGAGCTCCTCGAGTCCTAGCGACGTTGTCGACTGGCTCGTCGGTATGGACGATATCTTTACGCGGGTGGCCACGGGGGGCTTGAGCTCGCTGCCACCGAACGGAATCGCCGCCATGAAGACCATGGAAACCGATATCACGGCCACGCCAGCCCTGCTCACCAACGCGCTCGTGCTAAAGCGCTTGCTGTACGTGCTACCTTCGCTCTGGGACATTGGTTTCTGGTACCGGCCGGTGAGCGAGTGGAAGACGAGCTTCGGGTGCATCTTCAACAACGCTGTTGCTGCCTCTAAGGTTGCGAGCGACGCTAGCTGCTACGACGCTGCTGTGAACGCCACCGCACTCATGATTCGCTTCACGAAGGACCAGGTCTTCTGGGACGGAGAGGACCACGGCGACAGTGTGCAGCTACAGGGGCAGAACAAGGAATATTTGGCTTACCTGCCCGAGCTGGTGGAGCGCCTGTCGAAGCAAGAGCATGTCATGGTCACGGAGGAGCAGCTTCGCAACTTCATGGCAACGAAGATGCCGTCCAAGACGAAGGGCATGGACATGTCCGTAGCGTTCCCGGTGTACGTGGACACCAGCATCTACAGAGCCTCGGATGCCGCCGCGCTGGAATCCTTTGTCTGTAGCTAAACGTAAGCCTGTCATGCCGCTGCGATGAAGTCAGCCGACTTCAACGAAACGACCAACAGTGCTGATGACGGCACTGGACACTCTTGCTGGCTTTGCGGGGCTGTAAAGCGAGAAGCCGATGACGGGCACTCGGTTCTTGCACTTGGCAATTGCAAATAAATATGTGGCATTTTAATACGGTAACATGCTGTCTCGGACACCTCACATGGGCGCTGTTGGCTGTCAAAGGATGGTACAGTAGCCTTGCGCGCTAGCAGGCAGCAGCGAAAGCCGTCGAAGGCAGTACACACCCATTTAAATAGCGCTCACTGCCAGGGCCGTTTCGACTCGCCTCGTCCTTCATCTGCGGCACTTGTCCGTGTTCATCACGTTCCTGCCGCGTTGCGCGTATCATAACTTCATTCGTTCAAAATTTGCCGCGCTGCCTTACACGATCTCATGGTCGCGAGGCGCCATGTCCTCCTTCTCCTCCTCTTCTTCCTCGGCGGTGACCGCTGACCGCCGGCCCGCTCTGACACTGTGTGGCTGCTCGCCCTTGGGCGTGGGCGGCACCAGCTCGTACACGGACTCATCGTCCGAGTCGTTCGACATCTCCGACGCATTCGAGGATGCAACCGCAGCCGAGCTGTTGGATTCGTCCACGCGGTCATTGATTTCCACGACACGGATGTCAAACGGCACGGCGGGCGTCGAGGCGGCCCGGTTGACCGGCGCGTTTCTGCTGCTGCTGCTGCTGCTCGCCGGTTGAGTTTGCTGACGCCGGAGCTGCGCCGCCTGTATCTGCGCTAGCTTGTGGTGCAGTCGGTCGTCGTCACCGCCGCCGCGCTTGACGTCCTCGCGCCACGACGCCAGGCGCAGCGACAAGCGTGAGCGTCGCGCTTGATACATGCGGTAGGCACCGTTGATGCCCACGCTCTCGCGCTGTGGAGGCTCCTCGAGCTCCCGCAGTGTGCGCAGGTCGGCCTCGTCGTAGTGCACGCGCCGCGTGCAAACGTCGCTGCAGTCCTTGCAGCAGAAGGTGTCCCGCAGCCGCTCGCGGTACGCCGCGTTCTTCCACAGCATGAGCAGGAAGGGCGAGAGGCCGATGACCAGCAGCAGCACGAAGATGGCGTACTGCAGCAGGTTGCGCGTGCTGTCGTCTTCTCCGTCGGCCATGGTGGTATGGTGGGTGGTAGTGGATGTAGCCTCACTTGCTGGGTCTTGTTGAATTCTGGGAATGGCTCGCGGCCGAGCTCACATGTCAGGTGCTCGGATCCAACGTATGTTATTTTACAGTTCTCGATACATATGTACCATATATATTGTAGTTTAAATGATACGCGGCACGAAACATTGCTATAATATGATAGAGGTTTTAGAAGGCCAGCCCCATCATGGAGCCATCATCTATGCAGCCAATGACCCATTTCGCGGCGTTTGGTCCATTTTTGGGTCTTTTGTGGCCGCCAGGTGTTGAACTTCAAGCGCAGTTTGGGTCCAAATGTCCAAATGCCGATCTGAATCGGCAAGTGCGCTAAAAAACACGCACGCGAGTCGCAAAGATACGTTATGTCGCTTCCTTCAGATCCGCGACCACCGAGAGGATTCTGTATGATGCAGACTGTATCGGCGGCATATCAGCGCTGAACGCCGGTATCCGCTCTCCGTGGCTTTTGACGGATCTTGCCTTGCTCGCGCGCAGCTTGCGGGGCGCGTATATACATATATACAGTATATGGCAGCATTCGTGGCGTTCGAGCTACATGTATAAATGTACTTCAACGCGCATTTTTTCGCATGGATCTGCAGTGTTTTCGATTTCTGTTTGCACACTCGACCGTTTCGCCGAGCGTCACGCGCAACAAGTCGTTCAACAAGACGCTTCATTGGCCTTTCGTCTACAGGATCGCGATGGCGTCAAGTACGTGTAAGCCACAAGCCAGACAGAGCGAACGAAAATGCTTGAGGGCAGCCTCCTCACCGCCATGGAAGTGAGGAATTTCACAAACCCCACCGCCTCGGAGTGGAAGACCCCGGCACTGCTGGACGAGGCAAAAATGAGGGAGCAGCGGCAACTGCATCGCACTCCAAGACAGCCACGACAGGTCAAGAAGGAGTTAACCCGGCCGGGATCACAAGGTCCGGCTCCTCTCTATGAAGTGTTGGAACTTCCAACTTGGAAGTGTGTTTTCGGTCAACAGGGCCTCGTACAACAGGTATACGTGCCGATCATCCATCTTTCAAGATGGAGTGATGTCTGCAGGAAATAGGTAAGAACGATGTCATGACTGGAGTGCGCGCATCGATGACCTGGTTTTTCGGCTGAAGGAGAAGGACAAGAAGACCACCTCTCCGGTCCCGGTTACCGCAGCGAGCGTGCTCGCAGCAACTCAATCACCACCTCTACGAGCAGGAACGACTTGTGGTGGTCGAGGACGACGGCAAGCAATACGCACTTTGCAAAGGGCATCCTCACGAGCCACGCCCGACCACATGGACCCCTTCATCCGTGTGCGCGGAGTCAAGTGCCAAGTACTAGATTGCGTTCTCGTCACATCAGGAATTCAAGCAGAGCACTGCCAACCGCGAGGGCGGAGCGGACCGACACGGACATGGACAGCCAGTGCCCCCACTCTCAGCGTGACGTACAACGTCCACGCCAGTAGGATGCTATCGACGCTCGCCTGGTGAAGCTGGACACCACCGTCTAGGGACACACTACCCCGTCACGCTGCACACGAAGGAGCACAAACATGGCTATGGGCGTCAACGCGCCCAATCGAGCGAGCACCGCCTGCACGCTCGGGCCTCCGCAGCCGAGGCTCGGCTGCGGAGGGAGATCAGCTCAAAGCTGGGTCGCTGCGAATTTCAAGACGTTCCTGCTGTCGTCGTTCCAGACGTCGTGATGTTGATCAATTACGAGGAGATGGCCGCGGACGGCACGCCCGAGTCGCTTAGCCAGTTCGAGGTCTGCCGCAGCAAGCAGCGCCGGATCTGCAGCTCGATGACGCGCGGTATCTTTGGCTGCCAATCTGCTCGAGTACAAGATGGAGCGGGTCGGCGGGGAGCACCTGCGATGAGGAATACACCTCGAAGACTCGGCAAGGTCAAGGAGAATCTCGGTGAAGGTGAGGTGTACATGTACTGGTGCCTGCTGCAGACCGAGACTTGTACACAGTACTTACGTATGAAACCTACAGCGTTCGGACTCGTGAGTCACGAGGGGCTAGCGTGACGAAGCAGCGGCCCAACCCGGTTTCAAAGCGGAGCGGGGTGCATTGCGGCCCGCAATGCAGTCTCGTGGGAGTCTGGCGGGCGCTCGACTCAGTCAAGTCGACTGGGAAGCTCTGATATCAACTGGGCGGAGACCACTTCAACTTGAACTCGGGCTCTCCCGACAAGGCCAACTAGTTGAACTACCGGGCGGCTACAATGTATCGGATAGTCTACATGTACCGCCAGTCGCGCGGTCCGCGACCGGAGCTCGTCTACAGGTACTCCTGGCAGCCTGTCAGGCAGGAGTCCTGGGGCTCGCAAGCCCGGCGACGAGGGGCAATTGTCGATGAGTGCCAGTCGAGGAGCACTTTTTCGGCGATCCCAACTTGAACTTCAAGCACAACGCCGATGCGTCAGCGTGGGGCTTGACATAAACCGTTTTGTATCACTTTTCATTTTGCAGCATTAAAATTGAATCGACATGACAAGGTTATCCATTTATAGCGCACAATCCCCCAAAGCAACTTGATCTCTCACTTGTAAAGTAAACCGTTCTTTATCGGAGGTTATAGGAACCTGGACCACTTGGCCGCGACTTCCGCTGGAGCGTCGGGTTCACGCTTGACAAGCATCAGTCGCCATGTGGCCTCGCCTCGGTTCGAGCTCTGCCGCCGGTCGCCTGCTCCGCGAGCGCTCACTTCACAAGTGTCTTCGAGCGGCTCAAGCAGCCCCTTCCTCCCCGACCTCCGCCCCCCTCTCCACCATGGCTGCGTCGTACGTGGGCGCTATCGACCAGGGCACCACCAGCTCGCGCTTCATCGCGTTCGACCACAGCGGCAACATCGCGGCCACGCACCAGATGGAGCACAAGCAGATCTACCAGCAGCCGGGCTGGTGCGAGCACGACGCCGACGAGATCACGCGCAACGTCGACACGTGCGTGCGCGAGGCGCTGAGCAAGGGCGGCATCGCGCTCTCCCAGCTGCAGGCCATCGGCATCACCAACCAGCGCGAGACGGCGCTCATCTGGGACCGCGTGACGGGCAAGCCCCTGTACAACGCCATCGTGTGGCACGACACGCGCACGACGGAGATCGTGCACCGCCTCAAGAACGGCGAGGGCGAGGGCTTCCTGGGCACGGGCGGGGACCGCTTCCGCGCCGTCACGGGGCTGCCCATCGCCACGTACTTCTCGGCCGTCAAGATCATGTGGATGCTCGAGAACGTGCCCGGCCTGCGCGCCAAGGCCGAGGCGGGCGACGCGTTGTTCGGAAACATGGACACGTGGCTCATCTGGAAGCTCAGCGGCGGCGGCGTGCACGTGACCGACGTGACCAACGCCTCGCGCACGAACCTCATGCGCCTGGACACCCTCCAGTGGGACGACGACATCCTCAAGTGCCTCAACATCCCCAAGTCCATGCTGCCGGCCATCCGCTCCAGCTCAGAGGTGTACGCGTCGGGCCACAAGGACAGCGTGGTGCCGGGGGTCCCTATCTCGGGCGACCTGGGGGACCAGCAGGCCGCTCTCTTCGGCCAGACGTGCTTCTCGCCCGGCGAGGCCAAGAACACGTACGGCACGGGCTGCTTCTTCATGATGAACACGGGCACCAAGCCCACGCCCTCTACCAAGGGACTGCTCACCACCATGGGCTACAAGATCGGCGACCAGCCTGCCGTGTACGCGCTCGAGGGCTCCATTTCGTACGCCGGCTCGCTCGTGCAATGGCTGCGTGACAACCTCAAGATGATCGACAGCGCGCCGCAGGTCGAAGAGTACGCCAAGCAGGTCAAGGACAACGGCGGCGTGTACCTCGTGCCGGCGTTCTCGGGTCTGTTCGCGCCTCGCTGGCGCGACGACGCGCGTGGTGTCATGGTCGGCCTGACCTCGTACGCTACTCGCGAGCACATCTGCCGCGCTGCTCTCGAGGCCACCGCGTTCCAGACGCAGGAGGTGGTGGCCGCCATGGAGGGCGACAGCGGTGTGCACCTGACCAAGCTCAAGGTGGACGGCGGCATGGTCGTGAACCAGACGCTGATGCAGTTCCAGTCGGACGTGTTGAACGTGCCGGTGGTGCGCCCCGTGGTCGCGGAGACCACGGCGCTGGGCGCCGCGTACGCTGCCGGTCTGGCCGTGGGCTTCTGGAAGACGGTCGAGGAGCTGCGCGAGAACTGGCAGGTGAGCGCCACGTGGAACCCCGACATGGAGCCCGAGAAGCGCGGCCACTTCATCCACCAGTGGAACAAGGCAGTGGAGCGCACGCTCAACTGGGAGGAGCAGGAATGAACCGCGGACCACGGCCCTCAGGGCAGTAGATTATAACGCGCGCGACTGTATTCAGGGCAGGCAGTAAGAAAAGCAATGTCAAGTGATGTGTATTCGGTCGAATGTGCTCAACTGCATCCACTCTTTCTAATGCACAGCTCGCACCGGAACTGCAAATACTGTAGTGACCCAACATTGCGTTTCAAACGCGTCGACTAGTGAAGTTGAAGTTGAGTAGCCGGTTCGTCACGCTGAAGTCACGATCCCTGCCAATCACTTTGGTGCTGCAGCAGCTGTGACGGCGGATACTGAGACGTTGTACTTCTCCAGCAGACTCGAGAGGCGCTCGGCTGAGTACTCCCACCGCGGAACCTTCGCGGCCGCCTCAGCCTGTGGTTCGTGCTGTGAAGGAGGAAATGTGGGGATCGGGAGCTGGCGCTGCAATGGGAACAAGGTGAACGCGTTTTCTTCTGCTACGGGAGGCAGCGGCGCGGCGAAGCCCATTGCGCCAACTTCTTCGTGCGGATCGTCCTGAGGCAGCACGTCTTTAGACAGCTCGTACGCCCACGACATGGGCTTGATTTCTGCCGTAAGCGGAGCCGATGTGTCTGACAAACGCCGGGGCGGCTGCGACGACAACGGCGAAGCGGATAGCCACTTGGTGTTAGCTGTCTCATTGTTCACTCGAGCATGGAATTCCTCGTACTGGTTGTTAGCATGCTGTTGGTGCTGCGATTTGGTCTTGATGTTGTGCTTCTGCTCCTCTAGGGGGCGAAGCTTTGTCGCTTTCGGTGCAGGGCTCTTGGCTTGCTTACGTGCATTCTGCTGGCTTTTGCTGCTGTGGTTGGTCGCTAGTGTTGTAATCTGGGCATTATTGTCGAGCGTCTGTCTTCTTCTCATCATGTTAGTGCCAGTCACCGGCTTCGGGAAGGGCAAACGCTTCGGCTTCCGGCCGTCGATGAGCGGTGAGAGGTCCTGCGAGTAGCAAGCCATCATCTGCCTCCGGCGCTCGTACAAGTTGGCCGAGTGGGTCTCCGCTGCGCTACCATTGTCAATACCGGGGCTGGTATGTGAGGCATGAGTCTCTGTGTGTTTGGCCACGGGCTCCACGACGTGGGGCAGGAATACGTTGCCGGCATCCAGCCCAGCAGCAGGTTCTGGCCCCCGTCGCTGCAGTGCCGTGTCCGCCGCATTGGGTGGTTTCGGCTTCTTTTTCTTCGGCTTGTCAGCGCCCCCTTCCTGCTCGGAGCGACTGGTATGCTCTTCTACTTGGAACTGCTGAAACTTGAGCTCTTCTTCGCGCTTGCGGCGCTCTTGGATCATCAGGAAGTGTTTCCGACGCTGTCGAGCAAGCTCTCGCTCGGCTGCGACGGCCTCTTCCTTGGCACGTTTGGTAGCCTGGAGGCTCTCTCGCTGCTGCATCAGAATCTCTTGCTGACCCCGTAGCAACTGCATCTGGTCCTGGCACTTTGCCTCCGCCTTCACTAGAAGGCTCAACTTCGGCAAGGGCGACAACACTCCACCGAGCGACTGGGCCGCCAGCGATTTGCTGCCCTTGCGGCAAGGCTTGCCGGCCAGGTGATGGATACAAGATGCGCACAGTAGCTCGGGTTCAGGAGGTCCTTCCCTCTGCCCGACAGACTGCCGGGCTCGCAGTTTTCGGGCTGGAGCGACTCTGAAGAAAACGGCATTAGTCGAAAGCAGCCGATGCAGCAATTCTGCTCGTTCTGAGCAGCCTGTTTGCCATCGTCTTGCAGGTCTGCAGCGTCCACTTGCAGATAACCATCGTCAGGCGAGTCCTCCGCTGTGGAATGCCGAGCTGCCGTCGCGACCCACGACTCGGTCATGACTTCAATCACGCTGAACCTGCTCCTCCTCCTCACTCTGACCACTATTTATAGAGGTTTGCTCCAGCACACTTAGCGCTTGACCACCAGGGTTCGATAGTAGACTATCAGGATATCACTGGTATCAGTGATAATATCACTGATACTGATACTGATATTGATATATCACCCACGATGAGCCAGTATCAGTGATAGAATATATATTCTCTGGATTTTATCCAGAGTCCTAGGCGGAATCGCACTGAGGTACGATTCTTCTCTGATTTAATACCTGTATTTTACGATATGTCAATCTTAATACTCGTAACAGTGAATACCTGTATCGTTAGATAACCTGTTCGATATCCACATTATGCTGGTATGTTGACCCATCCAGTTGAGATTAAGATAAAATGCCTGTTGTATTTGGTAGCTTGCATTTGGCTATGATACCTGTGGCATATTAGAGAACTTTAGAAGCTGGAACATCTCTTGGACTTGGAACAAGGAAAATCTGGATAAAACATGGATAGATTACAGATAAATTACCAGCGGATGTTCCAATACTTAGGTCCAATGGAATAACGAAGGGTCGCGTTGTTCCATTGAAATATATTTTTGGACCAGCTGGAATTCATACGTTTTCTGTCAATTTTTGTTCCAAAACCCCGACTTAGTCCAGGATCTAAAGTTCTCTAATAGATTACTTCCTCCATATCGTATTGATTGTCACAATGTCCTTTGATTGGTCATAAAACTGCATTATTGGACCTTTTGGATATCTGATTGGATAAAAAGAAAGCTCTGTGTCTCCTCTTTCGTTTGATGCCGTTAGTTTTGCAAAACAACATTTCGTTGCTGAGCTATCAAGCATGCCATTCCGCCTGCTGCTATCCATGATGACCCGCTGCACTTTTCACAGGTATGCGATGGACCTGCAACCTTTACCACAGTACAAGCACGGTTGTATTAGGCTAGTGAACGTAGGGCGCCTTCCTGGTGCGCGGCCTTGGTCTTCATAGAGTCACATCAAGTGGTCCAGAAGAAAATGAGCCTATCTGGGGCTGTTCTGGCTTAAAAGCTCCATTCGAGGCCTCTACCTCGAGGCATGGGCTTCCTACAAAGGCTATTGCTTGAATGCTGCCGAAGCGGGGCTTTACCGGTGCCAGAACTTCGTCGTAGAGCTCCGCGGAGGTGGCAGCATCTGCACCCGCCCCGAGTTCAGGCGTTGAATGTATCGAGGGTACCTCTGGTAATTTGTATATTGTGGTGTCGTTGAATCACGTGCCATTTATTAATGGCTCCAAATACCTCTATAAACATATCAAAGAACTGTGACAATCATAAAAATAACCTACTAAACATCATTGTGACAATCAATACGATATGGAGGAAGTATGTGTTTATAGCGCTGGAGCAACACGCATAAGATTTTCTTTAATGCCGATTAGAATAGCTCAGGCATTACTAGATTTTTGCTGCGTGGCGCAAAAGTTGTGCTACTGGAGCAAACACGCATCAGATTTTTTTAGTCGACGGAAAACGATTAGAATAACAGGAATTTCTAGAGTTTTGCTGTCGACGTATACTACAACGACAGTCGTGAGGACGATAAAGGCAATAAAAAATTGTCCATCAGCCGCTCGTTCCGTATATTTATAACCCCTCTTTTTACTATATGTTCACAGAACGCTTGCACCTCGTTGATGGGGCTGCTGCACAGCTCAACGCCACGGTGACGTGTGCTGTCCAGAGGTCGAGATCAATTATTCCCCCCTCGTTTTCGATACGCACAAATTTCATGTCGAATTCAAATTGAAGGACACAAACAAGTGGTTCTCTGCCCCCACCCTTTAGTCGGCTTCGCACATTCTTGGCTTGAAGCGCTCCGATAAAGTGTGCGAAGATTGACTGCCACTGGGGGGACCTCGCGGAAACGGCTCCATGCAGTGTGTGCGGCCGCCAGGTACATCACCTGTGCAGCAACGAGCTCTGTACCAAGCCTGACGTCGACCTCTCTAAAAGGTACCAGTGGCACGAACTCGTCTCATTTCTCTGAGTACTAATTGACTAACAACCAATCTTGTAGTTTCTGCAGCCTCGCGTGTGTCCGCAAGTTCTTCAATGAAGACAGTGAATCTCAAGAGCTCACTCCGAGCAGCACATCTGGCATCTCATGCGCGAGCGATGCCACGGTTATTGACCTCGCACAGACCGAGGTGGAGCGCGAGCCAATAAGCGTCCTGACAAAGCGATTGATCCGGTTTGGGACTTCATCCACGTCTTAGGGGAGCCTGGGTAGTACGTACACCCACATTTGCGGAGGTCGGCCGGATTAAGTATCCTTCGATCGCAATACTTGCGCGCGTCTGGCTGGGACGTGGTGTTTCAACAGCGTTCCAAGAACGCGTGTTCTCAACCGGCTCCTTTGTGATACGAACGAGGACCGATAACGAGCGCGCCCAACGTCAACTGCTTCTACACCTCAACCGTAATGAGCGTAGGCGTATGGAGGAGGGCAAGCGGCAGCGGAGGTGAGTATCAGTGATAGTATCAGTGATATATCACTGATGTTATCATCGCCTGTTGGTCGAGTAGTAGTATCAGTATCAATGATAGTGGTTCAGTGTTGAGTATTAGTATCAGTATCAGTAATAGTCCAAAATCCCCACTACTATCGAACCCTGTTGACCACCACGCATGAGCGAGCCGCGCTTCACTCGAATACGCATCAACTTCAACTCGCCCCGTGAAGTTGTCACTCGCCTCGTTTTACTGACGGCGATGAGTCACCACAACGGCCGTTGAGTGGTGATTGCAGCCGAGCAAGTCACTCAACCCAGGCGTCCATACCAGCGCCCCCATCGTCAAACAAGGACAGCTCTGCTTCATCCCAAAACCAAGCAGCTCCTCAGTCTCCTTTTTGCTTCGGAGTCCCCACTCGCCTAGCCTCTGACCATGTCGACGTCCAACGTCGCGCCGCAGCACCACAGCGACGCCCACCTGGCGCATCTGCACGCCCTGGGGGTGGCTCAGAGGCACGCGGAGCTGCAGCAGAGCGTGGGGCTCAAGATTCTGCTGGGCGGGATCGCCAACACCATCTCCGCGGCGACGACCAACCCCATCGACGTGGTCAAAGTGCGTCTGCAGCTGCAGGCGCTGGAGCCGACGGCCGTCACGTCCTCGGCAGCGGCGGCCGCTGGCACCGTCGCGCCGACCCGGTACCTTGGCTTCGGCCACGGGCTCAAGACCATCGTGCAGGAGGAAGGCTGGTCCGGCCTGGCCAAGGGCTGGCAGGCCTCGCTGCTGCGGGAGTTCATGTACTCGGGCATCCGCTTCGGGATGTACGACCAGGTGAAGCAGTTCTACGAGGACCAGGTCTTCCACACGTCCCCCGCAGAGCAGAGACGCACGCCGCTGTACATCAAGCTGCTGTCTGGCGCCACGTCCGGAGGCATCGGCAGCGCACTGGTGAACCCCATGGATCTCGTCAAGGTGCGCATGCAGGCGGACCGCACGGGCACGCGCTACCACAACAGCTTCACCTTCGCCTGCCGCAAGATCTACCAGGAGGAGGGTCTGGTCCAGGGGTTCTACCGCGGCGTGGCGCCCACCACCTTCCGTGCCATGGTGCTGACTGCGGCGCAGCTGCCCAGCTACGACCACATGAAGGAGACGCTGCTGCACCACACGCCGCTGCAGGAGGGCGTCGCGGTGCACATGATCTCGAGTATGTTCGCGGGCCTCACGGCTGCGACCGCTTCGTCCCCGCTGGACGTGATGAAGACGCAGATCATGAACGAGACCAAACTCGGCGGCAGGAACGTCATGGGCCGCGCCTTCATGCGCGTGCTGCGGACGGAGGGCATCCCGGGCTTCTTCAAAGGCTGGCTCGCGAACTGGTTCCGTCTCGGCCCGCACACGATCATCTCCCTCATGGTCTACGAGGAGCTGCGGGCTGCCATGGGCATCAACCCCGTGTAAACGTCTGCGCGAGTGTTGCGATACCTGCGAGTGCTATCTAGCAGACAGTTGCACAGTATTATGAGTGTAGTAACTATGAATCTAACGTCTTACTGTAACGTGTTTAACAGTACCGTGTTAATCCGCGCGCGCGCGTTTCCAGGCGTCGGCGGCGACCGCCGACAAGGCTCTTAATAATACCGGCGGTCGTGAGGAGAGCCCGAGAAGAGCGCAATGCAAGTCCCGGACAACACGCAGGTCAAGGCAATCACGGGTCAGCAACTTGCTGAGCAAGCGCGCACTTCGCACGCATGTTTTGACCTTCGACCGCGCAGCATCCCCTTCGGGCAAGGAGGCCCTGTCAGCTTCTGAAGCAGAGAGGGCAAATCGGTCGTGGTGCTTGGGTGCGTGACGGCTGGCCACCAAGCAGCATTCAGTTCAAGAGCCCCGTCTAGCCGCGAGCGTGCGATCCCTTCGCTTTAGGGGGCCCTTCCTTTCGTCGCGGCTGGCAAAATGCGCCACAAACAGGGTCAGACGTCCTTATAGTCAGGTAACGCGAGACCACCCGAAGCACTAAACACAATGCGAGACATGCCGAGCCCGTGTTGGATGAAAGGAGTCAGACTCTGACTCAGAGGTCAACTGACCTCGAGGGCGCCGTCATGTGACTGCAAGCGAGCGATTGTGGCCTCACGATCGCTGCAGCGCAATGCGTTGTCAGTCTCCGATCGGCCTCCAACCCGGCATCAGCAGCGTCATCTCCACCGCCCTCGACCATGGCCTCGACGACGCCTCTGCAGCGCCATGAAAGCACCAAACTCACGCAGTTGTCGGCCGTGGCCGCGGCTCAGCATAACATCGACTGGCAGCAGAGCATCGGCGTCAAGATCATGCTGGGAGGCTTCGCCAACACTCTCGCGACGGCCGTGACCAACCCCATCGACGTGGTCAAGGTGCGTTTGCAACTCCAGGCGCTGGGGCCTGCAACGGGAGCTGCTGGCGGTGAAACAAGATACTTGGGCTTCGGCCACGGCCTCAAGACCATTTGGAAGGAAGAGGGCTTCGCGGGCTGGGCCAAGGGCTGGCAGGCATCGCTGCTGCGTGAATACATTTACTCGGGCATTCGGTTCGGTATGTACGACGTGGTCAAGGAGACGTTCGAGGACAAGGTCTTCCACATCCCGGCCGACGAGCGCGCCACCTCTCCGCTGTATATTAAGCTGCTGGCCGGAGCTACGTCCGGTGGCATTGGCAGTGCACTTGTGAACCCCATGGATCTCGTCAAGGTCCGCATGCAGGCCGACCGCACGGGAGCTCGTTACCACAACAGCTTCACCTTCGCTTGTTGTCAGATTTACCAGCAGGAGGGTCTTGTTGGCGGATTCTACCGTGGCGTTGCTGCTACGACGTACCGTGCTATGGCACTCACAGCAGCGCAACTTCCCAGTTATGACCACATGAAGCACACTCTGCTGTCGGAGACGTCGCTGGAGGAAGGTGTGACGGTGCACATGATCTCGAGCATGTTTGCTGGCCTGATGGCTGCCACGGCCTCGTCGCCGATGGATGTCATGAAAACCCAGATCCAGAATGAAGCCAAGAGCGGAGGCTCCAACGTCCTTGGCCGCGCGTTCATGACAGTCCTGCGCACAGAAGGCGTCCGCGGTTTTTTCAAAGGATGGCTGCCGAACTGGTTCCGCCTGGGCCCGCACACCATCATTTCGCTGATGGTGTACGAAAATCTACGCGCAACGATGGGTATGGGGCCCGTTTGATCGGGTAGGCTTGCTGCAGCGTAGCTTTCGGCCTATCCGATAGTATAGAGCTGTCGAAGACACAGGCAACGAATGAATTATTACCTCAATATACGTCTTGTACTGCGTTGTTCTCTGAAAAGCTTGTGCAATTGTTGTCTTTGACATTCTCTTTACTACTTACTACACAGGTCGCCAAAGACTCTGGCTGCACAACGAGGGAGCTCACTCAGCTCGGAAAATATTGTTTTAGTTGGATCGCAATGAAAACAGTGGGGCGACGACGGCACTCTCCCATCGCAAAGTCAGCAACAGCACTTCGCAGAGCCAAAACTGCTCCCATGGGTGCTCCACCAGCACGTGACCTCCGTACGACATGCGGCATCCGCCATCTTCGTTCTCAAGGACAATCCTAGAAAGGCATTCAAGAACCATCATCGTTAGATCCAACAACAGAACCCCCACACCTCCCATGCACAAACCTACCAACGGAAGTCGTCGTGCCTAACCTCCGCCTTGCCCACCATAGGGAGCGTGGTAAAATCGTCCTCGAGTCGCGCAGGGTCAAGTCCGTGCATGAGGATGATGATGCCCTTCTCGGTCTCGAAACGGGTCAGTAAATAAAGGCTTTTGAGCACCACGTCGTGATCCGCCTGGTTCACCGTCCGCAAGCACACGATATTGTTCATATCAACATGCTGGACAATGTGCACGTCCACGTTCAAGAAGACGGAGAAGAATTGGCTTGCGCGCTTCATGTTTGAGCCGACCTGCCACGTATTCTCAGCCAGCTCCGCCGCCGAGCGGTTCGCGAAAAACTTTGAAAAGGCGTATCTCATGACACCGTTATCAAGTCTCCGCCGGTCCGTCCAGCCGAGCGTCGTGCCCTTGTGCGGGTTACGCCGGTGCTTCTCCATGTCCGTCATGATGCGACCATACGCGACGCGATTGATCTCGAGACACTCGTCGATTTGGAACTTCCGCCACACCATGAGCTGCGTGCGCTTGGACACCGCGTCGTCCTCCTTGTCGTCGTCCGCATGGACGTCCACGAGGTGCTGCAGACTACCGTAAGCCTTGGCGAACGTCATCTCCCGATCTCTGAGCGACTCGTTCTCCTCGTACAGCGCCTTGCGCACGCGCGCCAGTTGCAGCAGGCGCTTCTCCCGGCCAGCTGCAGGGTCCGCATCAAGTGGGAGCGGCTCGATTGGCTCCAAGTCGCTGATCGCCTCGAGGTCTTCCAGCGGCTCCAGCGTCACGTCCAGCAGCGACTGCGCGTCGCTCTCGTTCAGCGTGTCGGTCAGCGCCTGCACCGCGTGGAAAGCCGCTCTCCGCTCCTGCGTCTGCAGCAGCTGCTCGTACTCGTCCTCCAGTGTTGCCACTTGAGCCCGCAGCTCATTCAGATTGAACTGTAACAATAGAAAGGAAGCAGTTGTCGGTCAGCCACCGCGAGACGCGCACTCGAATATTACGCGCGTACTGTACTGGACGTACGATTTTACGATAGTAACTGCGACGCACTTTGCTGCGATTGCGCTCGCGCCGCTGCAGCTCCTCGGGCGAGAGCTGTTCCGAGCTCGTGGCCACCATCACTGCCTCAGTCGGGGCGGAATCCACTGTGCGACGCAGCCAGCCAGCAGATCTGACACGGTGGCGACGTCGCTGGTTGAATGTTGGCGTGACCTCAGTAAATAGATACAGTTGCATTGGTAATATCGGAGTTCGTATACTGAAACATAGTTCAACCCGTCGCGTAGGGCCCTACAAAAATAATACATGTACCTCTCGATGTCCACCTTCGATGGGTCGCCGCGGCCGGAGTAAGCTGCTGCTGAATGCGAGCGCGGCGTGCTGCTTCCACTCTCGACTTCAAGGCCGCCGCTCGTGCTCGATTTCTTGTGTGCTGTTCGACGCGGTGCAGCTTTTAGCCGCCTCATTGACCTTCCAGATGGTCGGTCAATGACCGTGAGCCATCGTTTGATGCGTGAGTTCCGGTTCGGCCTGCGCCTAGCTGCTCTAGCTTAGCGGCTCGCCCAGTCCGAGGTTCTGCTCCCAGCGCAGCGCGATCTGGAGGTTCTCGAACAGCCAGAAGGAGCGGCTGCGGTCGCCCATGTTG
Source organism: Phytophthora fragariae (assembly GCA_009729435.1). Classification (NCBI taxonomy): domain Eukaryota; phylum Oomycota; class Peronosporomycetes; order Peronosporales; family Peronosporaceae; genus Phytophthora; species Phytophthora fragariae. Next base: position 3,289,346 of record QQOI01000002.1, on the reverse strand, counting down.
TTCATGATGCCGCCGTGCACGACCTTGAGCTTCTTCTCGACGTTCTCGCCGCACACCTCCTCGCTCTTGTTGTTGTCGTCGACGGACACCTCTTCGATGTTGATCCAGTACATGGACTGCCGCCACTCCTTCTTCTTCTGCAACGCGATGGCCTCGCTGAACTCGACGTGCAGCGTGTGCTCCTCGCGGCGCAGGCCCTTGCAGATGATGAGGCAGCCGGAGTCGTTCGGGTGTGGGATGCGGGTCATGATGATGAGCGCCGTGGTGATCGAGTCCTCGCCTTCCTTCTCCATCGTGCGGTAGAGCACGTAGCTGTTGTCGTCGAACCGCTGCATGATGTGGAAGCGTGTGTGCAGCGCTGGTGCGTACAGCTTCGAGTGCCTGTCGGGCGACGTGAGCGTCTGCCAGGCAGTTTGCGCCACCTCCGACGCGGTCACGTACGAGCTACTGCGGAAGTTCTTCTCGAAGTAGTAGCCGAACGAGTTGTCCTTGGCCACATGAGAGCACGTCCATCCGAGCGCCGTATCCGTCGTGATCATGCGGTGGCGGCTGGCCACGAAGCCCTCAAACGTGCGCTGCGCGTCCTGCGCGAACTTGTTGAAGCTCTCAAAGGACATCTCGTCCATGATGAGCATGGGCGTCTGCACGCGCCGGTCCTTGTCCTCCTCCTCCTCGATCGCTCCGCCGATCGAATGGTCCATGAGCTGGTAGTTGACGTCGAACAGTCGTTGGAAGCGGAACGAGATCTTCTCGCGGTCCTCGAACTGCTCGTGGAGCTGCGTGTTCTCCATCCACAGGCGGTCGCGCAGCCTCGAGAGCTCCAGGTATCTCTTCATGAGGCTGGACGGGTCCTTGGCCGTCTCGGCCTTCTCTCTCTCCGTCTTGTCTTCCCACTGAGCCAGCAAGCGATTGTACTGCTCACGCAGATACTCCGTGTGAGCCCTCAGCTCGCCCAGCGTCTCCTACAATAGCAGTAACACACCATCCAGTTGATCAGTACCTTTCAGATGAAGTAGAGCCCAACCAACGCCCACCCACGTACGATCTTGCGGTAGTACGAGCGCTTGACCGAGTCGCGGTTCTTCTCACGCTTGAGCTCGTCGGTGGGCGAGGCCAGCGCCAGCGCGCCTGCGGTGGCGGATGCCCGTGGTACTTGGCCCCGCTGTCTTTAGGTTGCGCTTGCGCTTCTTCTGGGACATCTCCTCGGCCAGCATACTCAGCAGCTGACTCGTGATGTCGTCGTCGTCGTCGATGGCGTTGAGCGGCGGCGGCGCCAGCGACATCCGCTCCGAGGAGGACGACGCGTCCTCGGAGGAGGACGAGTTGCCTCCGCCGATCTCCACCTTGGGCGCGAAGGCGGCGTCGATGTCCAGCTCCAGCGCCGCCATGTCGCTCTCCACGTCCTTCATTATAGCTGTTGACTTCCTCGCGGCAATTTAACTCTGAGCCATTGCGGAAGAAAAGGCGAGTTATCTGTCTACTGTGTTTAGATAACCTTTTTCTTTTCATGTTTTGGGGAAAGTTTTATTGAGACGGAAACTTATTCGTATAGGTCTAGTAGAACAAATTACCTTTGATAATCCATTTTACGTTGGCCGACCAATCCGGGGACGGCTCATCACTCGACTGCGGAGATGGGCGCCTGTGCAGAAAACCGCATCCATCTCCCGCCCAAACGCATGAGAGACTATAGAAACGGCTTCGGAGGGGAAATATTGGTGAAAATCGGCTGCTGCGGCCCGACCCGACGTTGATTCGCAGCGCGGGTCGACTCGACCCGGTCGAGTTATGGTGAAGCCGCCGCTTGAGGACTCCTAGATGAGGAGAGCTACAGCGACTGTGGCGGGCGCAGATTAAGCGTAAGCACCGCACCGCTTATGACGAAGGCTGAGCGTCGCACCGGCAGGCCAAGAGAGAGAGAGAGAGAGTTTACCGCCGCCCCCGCCGCGCCGACTTGGATGGTTTTGTGCGCGAGCTGGGTTCGCGAGAAACGCGCGCCATGAACAAAATTAAATAACCAACGCCAGCTGGAGATTGTGTCCGAATCTGCCCGGTGGAGAGCCGCTGCACTCGCTCCGCTTGGTCACTGACCACTGGACTCCGTGGTCAGGGAAGTAGTTAAAGCGACTTTAAACTGAGACATGCTGAGACAGTTTAGGACTATTTTATGCACATTAGATACCGGTATTCTCTACCGGTACAATCTTCAGTGTGTTGTTGACCAACCACTCCTCATTTACGAAAAAGACGCGAAGGGATCAGGTACGCTACGTGAGGTGCTGGGTTGGGGTATGCTTTACTTGTGAGTGCGTGAACAGGGTGCCAGATGACCGGATTCGAGTGCAACGGAGCAGCGAGCGCCCAGGAGCAACGGATGCGAGCGGTTGCGCAGCTGTAATTCTGCGCGGGGAGCGAGCACGTCAAGATCGTGTGCCAGACTGGCGAGAGCGCGGGAATGTCGAGCGTTGTGCGTGTGCTAGACTGACGGGAGCGCGGGGATGCCGAGCGTTGTGCTACAACACTCGCTAGAACATGCTATCTTATCGCGAGGGACACCCAGGCAAGTGAGGTGATCCTGTTTTTACCATGTAGTTGGGTTTTTCTTAAAAGTGAATGCAAGATATCATGTTCGTGTTGTGTTTGGGACGCTTCGCTGTTGCCTTATTACAAGTAGTGTCGTTAGTACAGATCTGAGCACTTTACGCATAACGCAATAAGAACCCCGACTCTAGCGGTGTTGATTAATGCTGTGAAGCTAGGATCCACAGCGACTTTAAATTCATAGTGCTATTGATAAGATACGTGTGGTGACTTTAATTGTCAGAGCGCAAACTCGCCGAAGTGACTTCACCAGCTCGGCGACTTTAACTTCCTGGAGAATTTAGCAATAATAATAATACTGTACAGTAACGACAGAAGAGCGACCTTAACTCCCTGGCGACTTTAACTCTATGGCGACTTTAACTCTATGGCGACTTTAATAGTTATGTATCCATGGTGACTTTAACTGTTTGGCGACTTTAACTATGGCGACTTGAAATGTTTGGCGACTTTAACTCTATGGCGACTTTAACTGTACTATGGCGACTTTAACTTTTTAGCGACATGAGCCGTCGTGTGTTCTGCTTCCCTGACGATTGTCACTTTTACTGGGTGACTTCTACTCAGCTACCAGTAGTACCGGTATTGATAGCGGTACGAATGGTTAAAGTCGCCCTAAGCTGTTGAAATGTCTCAGCATAAGGTTGCTTTAACGCGATTCCCGTGGTCAGCCTCGACGAGCATTGGCTGCCTTGCCCCTGCACTGCAACCTGCACTGGTGCTTCGGCGCGCGCAAGAGAGACGCGCCGCCGCGATCTTGCGCGAAGCGGCGTCGACTCGACGAACGCCGCCTCCATTCGATTGCCGAGCTGCCTTGCCTCCTGTCGAAGTCCGAGGCACTTGTTCGAGAGAGAGAGAGAGAGTCAGCTGGTTCAATTTAACTAGTTACCTACTCGAGCAAATAACTTAGTTGCTTGAAAGCTGAGAGATTCTTGTCATCTACCATGACTTCGCTTGCATCCTCCTCGCTGTCTCATTCTGCTGGCTTGGGACTTCAGACGTCACGGGGGGGCACTCCAAAGAGGTCCCGTGGACTCGTTGACTAAGTCCGGGGTTAGTTATACGTGCACGGTCGATCCGGATGGTAGCTCATTGGTTGGGGCACTGCATCGCACTGGGACAGGGGACATTGGGCGACCGGATCTCAACCGGAGCGTTTACGCCATCTAGCTTGCGCCTTGACACTGATCCTGACATCTCCTTATGGGACGGAAATTCTTGCTCTCCTTGACGGTCTTGAAGAAAACGTGCGCTTGCGGAACCTTGTCATCACTGGACGGAGAGGTGTCTGGACGTGCTTGCTCCTACAAATACGGTCCGGTACTGGATCTCAACGGGGCATCACGGTCTCGGAGGAGTTCACTACCATGGAACTGGGCTTGGGCACAGCGAACGGGGTGGCGTCTTGGACTTGGACGAAGAAGAGCAGGAATTAATTCGCAATGGTTCAGGGGGTCGACACGCTCCGGCGGCCGACGCCCCCTCCCCTCGGGTCGTAACTTTACGGTAGGCTTCACCTCTCGGGTTGCCCACTGCGTGCGCCGCGGGGGCAGCGCAGTGGAGAGAAGGCCTCCCCCCTTTTTACCTTGGCCTCAGTATGAGGGACTTCCCACCCAAGGCAAGGGGGCCAGTTTTACTGGCTCTCGGAGGTCTTCGTCTCTGTCCGGACTCTGGTCTGCGGGCTCGGCCGCAGATTGGGAAGTGACGAGGCACTTGTTCGCGAGTGGGACTTGTGCGCGGTCCCAGCTGACTCTGCTGAGAGTCTCAGCCTGAGACCGAGACCAGGCCGTACCAGTATCGTTCGAATGGAGTCATTGATCCCGGCTCACAAAGTGGCGCCGCAAAGTAGCCACCACCAGTGGTGAATCGATGGCGATGGCAGTGGATAAGCCTTGGGTAAGCGAGACTGCCGTGCCTTCCGAATGCAAGACAGCTCATTCATACGCAACGCAAGAGTACATTGCAAGTCGACTGAATTTGATTTTACCCGCCCATGACGTGGGCCACGGATCGGTGGTACAGATCTCTCGGCTTTAAATACTGGGATCCGTCGGGGACAGCTGCGCATGCGGACACGAGCTGCGTCGGACGGATGGGGACGCTCACTGCAGGACGACACGACATGGCCGCGGCAAGGCGGCGCTCGATACAAACACGGCGCGGTTCGTTGCGCACGGGAGGCGCTCAGCGCGTGGGCTCGTAGAGCTGCTGCAGTCGCTGGCGGAAGAGATGGCGATCTGCTAGCCGCAGGTTCAGCCGCTGCTGCTCCTCCACGAGCGAGCTCCGCACGACTGCGAGCTCCGCGTACAGGTCCTGCGGCGTGATGCGGCGCTGGCCGTCGCGGAAGGCCTCGGCGGAGTGTTCGTTGCGCTGCTGCCAGCGCGTCAGCACGGCGGCGAACTCGCCCTCAAGCTCGGCCACCTCCTCGCGCAGGCTCTTGAGCGCCTCGCGCTTCTTGTAGTAGCAGCGCTTGACGAAGAGGCGGTTCTTGGCCTGCTTCTCCTCGTTGGAGAGGCGCTTGGACGAGAGCACCTTGGGGCCTGCGCTGCGCTTCTTGAGCTTCCTGGCTGGGCTGGGCTTGCTCAGCTCGGAGCAGGAGGGCGAGGACGAGGCCGTGGAGGACAGCGGCGTGTGCTGGTCCACGCTCATGTCGTCCATGTCAAAGAAGTCGAGCGAGATGGAGAGCGGTTGCACGGAGGGCGGCATGGAGAAGGTGGTGGGCGCGATGGCGGTCGTAATGGTTGCTGGTGGGACCCGGCCGTGGAGGGGCAGGTTGGGGTGGCGGAGAAGGCGCTTGTTGCCGGAGCAAGTGAATCCAGGAATGAAGTTTCTCTCTGCTCGAGCACGATCAGTGCGTCTCCGCCGTCGCGGATCACGCATCGCACCCGCCTCGAGAAGAGGCAGCGGTGAGCATTTTCAACACCTTCGAGTTCGGAAGAATGCGGCGGATCGAAAGTTAGTCACTGCAACGCGATCAAGGTGCGAATAAGATGGCGCCCAGTCTGTGCACCACGCAAGTCCAAAAAGTGGGACGGAGTCCGGTTCAACCACTGCAACGAGGTCGAGGGGACTCGCTCTAAGTCTCCGAAGGCGTCGCGACTGCAGCAAACACTCGTTTCGTCCAGCGCTGTGGCAGACTGCCGGCATCATGACGGAATGGATGTCACTGCCCAGCATTAAGCGCTTCTTTTGGTCCAGCGCCGTGGCGGACTCCGCAAGTCACGCAACGTGGCGGCTTCGGTGTCAATTGCACCCGACACCACAGTACCGAAGCCACTACCCAGAAGCGCCTGTCGGCGATCAGCAGCATGCGATGCGTAGCGCACGCCACGCACGCACCGTGAATCGCACTTCAACGCGGCAGATGCACCTTGCCTTCTTATTCGCGTGGGACTCGTGCCAAGGTCGCCGCCGCGTTTGTGTGCAACTCCGGTCGATGCTCGAGCAAAAGGGCCCCACTGCGTCCAGCACTTTCAAATCGGGCCGCTGACGCACGCCTCCGAGCAGGATGCGATAGGCCTGGGGCCTTCCGCGATTGCTCTTTTTCGAGCAACAGGCCGCTCAAGGCGTTCCTCGGCTTGCCTCGACCGCACGACCCGCACGACCCGCAAAAACGCGCCGCGCAGGCATTCGTTTATCGAAAGCGCGAAGGACAGCCCCGCGTTACTGCCGCGACGGCGACAGAGACTCTGTCTGTCAGAGTGGCCAAGCGCCTCGGCGTGCTTAGCGGCGCACTCGCCTCAAACCAGGGCACGCACGACGCGGCTTGCAGAGCATGCTCTGTTTACCACCCGCCCTTCTTCCCTGGATCGTCCAAGCGTTGAAGCTGTCGCGAACTACATGTACACGTAGCACGTAGCAGCAGTCGCACTAGTCGAACCTGCACCCGCATACATCAGATAACAGCGGTTAAGTCCGCACTGCAGCTGCAAGTGTCGGTCGATTTGCGTGGCAACTCGCCACTAGCAACTTGCTACCGTAGTAGCAAGCCACAGAGGCAGGCATATTCAGATTGGAGTGGCTGCGCGATACCCATCCCTCCGACTTGTGAAGCCGGGGTGGGTTGTATCGTGCTCTGCGTGTACATGTATTGGCTCCAAATGAGCCGTTTTCAGTGGTGGCGAAATAGCTGCTGCTTCAGAAAAGCGATGGCTTCACGGGGCGCTTGTAGCGGTCCCCACCGAACCGAGCTTGATACGTTGTAGAAGGCTGGAGGTCCTGTATCTGCAACCAGCATGGTGACTGCAACATCGAAATAAATCGGTGGGTTGATGAGCATACTACGGTTTCACAACTTGTGTGGCGAATGGCAATTCCGACACCAAAGAGGAATGTACTCTTCCCGCCTGCATGTCTCGGTGCCAAATGATCCTCCCAAGCGGGTTGCTAACAGCCACCAGACTTGCACGCGACCTGGTATGAGCAGAATGGGAGCCGCTGCGACTCGTTGTGCCATGAAGTGCCGAACTGTTGTCGTAGAGCTATTTCTGAATACAAACTTCAAGTTGAAGCACATCACTCATGACCTTCACTCTTAAGATCAAATCATTGCTGGCCCTGTCAAAGTGTCCCATATCGATATTTTAGATAAAATAAAGGTCACTTTGGGTCGGACACATAGGATAGCTTGAGATTTCTGTGGATTGCTTCAGCTTTCCACCAGCTTCTATGGGCACAGTCGCGCATGGCGTCACATTCCCCGCCGTCCAAAATGGCTTCGAGCGAGTCTTCCTCCCCCACGTCGGCCTCAGAGGCGGTCGAGGCCGCGCGCAAACGCAAACACCGCGAGCTGGTCAAGCGCTCGTACTACCAGAAGCTGGTACATCTAGCGATGCGCTCGCCTTCCCTTGCGCTACATGTACAGAGAGTTTCGCTGCTAACACCTCGTTCTGTTCTGCCATATTCTCAGGAAGTGCTGGGGGAGCTTCGGCAGCAGGAGAAGACACTGGCATCTCGCCACTCGGCGCTGCTGCGGTACGTGCAGTCTCGTCCCCCAGTCGTGACGCTCGGCGGCCCGACGGCGTCGGTGCAGCTTGCGTATGGCAAGTACGTGCAAGCCACAAGCGAGAAAGAGCGACAGGTGAAGGCAAACGCAACACTGCGGCGGATCCACAGCGAACACCTGGCGTTCCAGAAGAAACTGGCAACTGCTAGTGCCGCAGAGGAGCGCAAGCGACAGCTCACTGGTCGGGGTCGACGGGAGCCTTCGAAGGAGCCCGAGTCAGACTCGGACGCTTCAAGCGAGAAGCAGCAGAGTGTGCAGATAACGCCGGTCAGTGCCGATGCGTGCTACGAAGTGATGCGAGCTGCGTACGCGCAGGTGTGCGATTTCCGGTCGAGTCGAGAGCTCTACACGTCCAAGCAACAGGTTCTGGGCTGGACACATCGCTATCGTCTGGAGGGAGAGAATCTGCAGTACTCGATTGCAAAGATCTTCTCTGGAATGGATGCTCAAGAGCTGTCGGACCGTGGCTGGGCCATCATGACCACGGAAAGCTCGTACAAAGCACTGCATTCTCGAGGCATGACGTCAAATCTCCATGACATACAAACCGTGAACGAAGACAACCGCGTTTTCTGCCGAGAGCTACAGCGTCCGGACCAAAGAACTGTCATGAGGACGCTGTTTCTATCCTCGCGCTTCCAGACTGCAGAGGGCAGCATGACGATATACCGTGCGCTGGATCATGAAAAACATGGCTTCACTGGGGTGAACCTTCCCAGGACGGAAGACAAATCTGCGATAGACGCGCTTGACTCGAAGCCACCCGAGCCTCACATTGTCTGGCTTGATATGTTTGCATGGACATCATTTGAGAACCGCAGTGACGGCTCCGGGGTCGAGTTTCAATTTGGCGGTGAGATGAAGCACTTTTCAGCTGACAACGCAAAGTTTTGGATGATGGAGGTGCTGCTGATGGCACTTCGCTGGGAGAGCCGCGCGATTGCTCCTCTCATCACCTTGCAGGGCTAAGCAGTGCTCAGTGAGCACAGGGGTAGCAGGTAGGTAGGACAACAACAAAGCAATATTTAATTATTACCCCCTTCGTGCAGGTACAAAGCGCAATTAATTATTCAGCTGTGAGCGTGAACTGCGAGCCCACAGCCATGTTTTCCCATCGAACGGCGACAAACAGCACCTCGCGCAGCCAGATTGTGGTGGTGGTGGCGCCGCCGAAGTGGAACAAGCACTTTTTGGGGTCATTTGGATCGTTGTAGAGCAGCACCCAGATATACTTGTCGACCCACGACTCCGACGTCAACACTTCGCCCCCTTTGGGTGACGAATCAGGGTCCACGCCCAGCTCAGATACGCCGCCGACATCCATCTCTTCGAAGTGCACGAGGTTCTTGTCAATGGACCGAAAAAGTAGAAGATACCCCTCTGCAATCTGACGCCTCGCGAGCAAAAACACACTTTTGACTACCCGAGAGCTATCACGGGGTGCTATGCGTCTGTAAAACATAATCGTATCGGTGTCAACATGCTGCAGAACGTGAAACTGTACGTCCAGCGCCGACCCGTAGATCTTCGGGAACTCCTGCGGGTTGGAAAATATCGACCAGCTCCGCTGCAGGAGGTCGCGCGGCGAGAGGGCAAACTCCTTCTGCAGCGCGAACTTCAGCGTGCGACCTTGGACCTCGCGCTGGTCGGTCCAGCCGAGCACTCGGGCTCCCGTGCTCAGCTTTGCCGGGCTGCGGACAAAGCGCAGCACGTCGCTGGTAGCATCGTCAATCACTTTAGCGTACGCCGTCGCCGACAGCGGGCGAATGTGGTACCGGTGCGAGGTGGACACCCCAGGCAGCGGCACTTTGGCTGCTTCGGAGGCGTCCAGCAACTGCCCCATGCGACTCTCGACCTTCATGTGGTAGGCGTTGAGCTGGTACAGGCGGTCGTTCTCGTGTTGGTACCATTTCTTGAGCTCCGTGGCTTGTAGGTACTTCTGCATGGTCGGTGTCTGGGCCACGGCGTTGGCTGCAGAGACGCAGCTCTCGTCGTTCGTCTGGGCCCTGCCGCTCTCCGACAGCATCATGGCTGCGTACTGTTTGTCCAGCGTCTCCAACTCGCGTCGCAGATTCTCCAGCAGCGTCTGCAGCGTCACGAACGACTCAGTCAGAATGACGGACTGGACAGCTGAAACGAACCTGCGCGGCGGGCGAGACGTACGAGCTTCTTCTTGTAGGACTTTTTGACATACTCGCGGTGCTTGAGGCGCTTGCGCTCTGAGGCTTTGGCGGCCGCGACGGCGGTGCGGTCGTCCTCGCTGCTGGCGGATTCCTTTTGCAGCTCCATTTGGCACAGTTTACTGACTGTGAACATGCTCTGAACTCCAGGTGTTCATAAAACGCAAAATTGACAGTACGAAAGGTAACATTCATGTTGAATTGTGAGAAAACGCAAGTTGAAGTGATCTTGGCTACATGGACTTGGCTACATCTAGGCACCGGCCTCGCTGGAAGCCACGCTCGCGGTGATGCTGGACGAGAGACTCGCGGACGAGCACTGCTGCAGTCGGCGGGCTCGCACGAGCAGCACATTGTACGCGACGCCATTGACGATGACCTCGCAGTTCGGCAAGTTCAGTGCGGCGACAACGGGGGTCAGCGCTTTGCACGCGGCGCTCGAGCACATCGAAGTGAGCTGTGTCGTTGTCGGTGGGGCGGTAAAGGGCAGCGCCGTACCGACGTCCGACGCGCACGCGGAGTAGTTCGAGTTGGTGTATAGCGGTTGCAGCGCTTCGGCGAGCTCAGTCGAGTTGCAGACGGCGGCATTGGTCGGGGAGAGGACAGCGAGGAGGCAGACGACGAGGACAGCGAGCGTCGAAGTGTGCATCGTGTCGAGGTGGGAAACTAAAATGGTTCGTGGCGCGGTGCAAAATGGAGAATGATGTCTGCACGCTGCCGTCATGGCATGACTCATGCGCGGTGCAAAATGGCTGCATGCTGCCGTCATGCGCGGCGCGCATTGCGCAGGGCGTTGCGCGAGCAGGTACGTCTAGGTGTTATCCAGTCAACAGGAGTTCTACCACTCAGGTCAGAGTGATATCCTGGCCGCAGCGCTGGTCTGTTGTAGATTGATCACCTCCTATCCCTGTGTGAAATGTTGTTGGTGCATGAGAGTGCTGCCCTATAGCCACACGCGTGCTGACTTAACGAAATCTCGTCCAACGCTCCGCCTCGAACCCGATTCTCATTGCTGCGCGACGCAAGACAAGGCTTGGTTTCACCTAGCCAGACGATCTGTCGTAGTTTATCGACTCGTTGCGGCCTTTCGTGTGATTCATGCGTGCAGCTGCAGCAGGACGCACTCTATGCAAGTGCCCCGCAATCACGAATCGTGATTCACGATGTCGCCGCGTTCTGTTGATTCAACAGTGTTGAAAAACGCTCTGCTCGCTGATATGAAATCGCTCAGAAAGCAGATCGTTCGCTACATGACAGTCACAGTGAGTGATCTAATATACATGTAGCGCTGCGACCAAGTGGAGATGTGGCGATCAAATTCTCGGCTGAGTTGACAGCTCGCTGCGAGTACTGTGTCGCCGCCGGGCTGAATGCCTGCAGCCCAACCGTCACCTTCGTGGCCTCTTGTTTTCACTATGCGTACTGTACTGTACACCTTCTGGGCATCCGCTCATCATCATCGTGAACCCAGTCGTCACTTTCGCTTTCGCTCTGACTTGGACAGCCATGCAGCTGGGGCGTGCAACGGAGCCCGAGCTCGAGCCGCTGGCTTCGGGCCAGCACTACGGTGACGACCCCCTGCTGCGCAACTTCCTGGCCTTCGTGGACACGTTCCCGGCCGAAAGCGACCAACTGCTCGACGAGAACGTCCAAGCAAACGAACCGAGTCGAGGCCCCGTCATCGAGCTACTCAACGACAAGGACAGCAACAATACCGCAACGTCCGACGCGGCTGATACATGTATTGCACCTCCGTCGAGGGAGCAGCGGCGGCGCGAGGCCACCCGCCTCAAAGACCGGAACAAGTACCTTAGGAAAAAGGTTAGTAACGTCCCTCCATGACGAGCAATAGTATAACAGAACACGTCTTTTAGTTGCTGTGGCTGACCTCTCTGGGTCCATGCATCATGCCATGGCCGTTGGTTGATCAGGAGAGAATCCCCAAGCTTCAGGCTGAAGTGGAGCAGCTCACCAGGATCCTCACGGACTATGAGAACGGCAGAAGTCTTCAAGGTCAAGTTCAAGTTCCGTCGAGCAAGTCACTGTCTGAGAAGGAGCAACGGCTGATGCAGATCGCACAGCAGAAGAACGAGCTGCTGGTCGAGAACGCCCAGCTCCGCAAGCAGTTCCACCGGACCACCGCCTTTGCCACCAACCTGCAGCAGATGCTCAACAACGAGCACAAGTTGTACCTCGCCAACTCGTCGTACTTCCTCATGCTCAAGCCACTGACGCCTCCGGACTGCCAACGGAAGTTGAGGCGGTCACTGAGCGTTATTACGCCCTGCTATGGCGTGGCCAAGAATGTCAACCGAAGTCGAGAGATCTGCGGCTGGGACGAGAAGCGCCTGACCGAGCGGTCCGACTTCCACAACTTGAAGTCGAAACTCATACGAGGCAAGTCAGCTCGGTTCGTCTTCAGCCAGACCTGGGAAGTCTTCTTGGACCCGTTTCGAACCGAGAAGCTCTTTGCCCCGATCATGAATGTCAGGTGCCGCCTCGTACAGCGCGTGGATGACGACAACGTTCTCTTCTGTTACGACCACGCTGCGTCTCGCGTCTTGTCCGAGAAGACGGATCTCCCCTCGGTGAGCACGATGGCTCTGGTTACCCGGGTCTCCACTGGCAGTGGCCATCTCATCATCACTCGTGGATTGCGGCGCGGGAGTGTGGAAGTACAAGATGTACTTCGATCGGCGTCATCCGATCGCCGACGCGAGATCTGGTTGGAAACACTGACCTGGTAAGGTTGACTTTTCGATGTCTTGTGGGGTGAGTATGAACTAATTCGTGTTCGTTGCTGCGAATATAGGATTCACTTCGAGCAGCGTGGTGAGGACTGCGAAGTGACGATTGGCGGGATCAGCCCTGCACTCCGACAGAGCTCATACTTCTGGACGGTGGAGTGCGTTCAATTGGCGCTGCGGTGGGAGATGGCTGTGTTTGGACCGCGGTTTCGAGCCACTTAGCGAACAAGCGCCAAAGACTGGTGCTGCATGTGTACTTAAAGTGTAAACCAAATTGATAGGACAGTCCAGGCGAAGCTATGCCAGCCAACGTGAATCATTACAGCGAGCTTGGGCTCCGAACCTAAGCATGAAAATGCCATTAGGAATTTGGACATCCTAGCGTAGCATCCAAACCGCTCATCAGCCCACGAGGTCCCACCTGGACGGTGTGCTTGAGTTCGTTGACAACTCACGCCCAACAATGACGATCCGGGCGCGACAGACTGAATCATGGGACCAACAAAGATGACGCAGTCGTATCATCAATCGCTCCTTCCGACGATCACTTTAAAGGTCAAAAGTTGAACTAAAACACCGGAAGACACGACTCGAAGCGCAGCGTCAAAGCAATAGAAAATCGCGCTTGCGTCACGCAAGTTGCATGTTCCAGTCTTAAGTACCAACGAAATATCTTGGCATCCAATACTTTCAGAGCACTGTGGGATTAAGTCGCCACGCTGGAAGCAAACATCCGAGTCCTAGCGCCACAGAAGTATCGCAAAACCACTAATAATCCAAAGCCAGGAGCTGCAAACTCATCTTGAAGGACAACAACACTACCAGTAGTAGTCCCACGCCGTGCTCTCCTCCGCTGCGCAGAAGATAAATATTACGAGGCGAGTTGTGTTTCTCGTTGGACTGGTCACACAGCAGCCACAGCCTGTGGAAGTGTGAAGATTTGGTGAGCCATAACGCTTTCTCCTTCTTCACCTTCGGCGGAGATTTGAATTGGGCTCCAAAGCGTAATCTCTTGCTGCTCGACGCCTTCCTGTTCATCTGGAACAACAACAACCATCGCAGGCGAGGGTGTAGCTCCATCCAAAAGTCCTGGTCCGACATTGCGGAGAATAATCACCGGCATCTCCACCTTGACGCTTTTGCTGAGCATAAATCGACACTTGACCTCGAGTCGATACTGCCACCGCACGAACGCTGCGCTGTTCGTGGGGGCCACAGGCCGTCCGTTCATATCGTCAATAAGCGGCAAGTGCAGCATTTCGTCCCGCAGCTGACCCGCAGCCACACCAGGAAAGTCTTGTGAGCACACAGCGCGCGTGCCCTTGCTCGGTCGGCGGTTTGGCAGCTGGACAGTCAAGTCTTCGTAGAGCAGCACTGAAATGCTGTGCATATCACGCGTAGAGTAGTTGCTGATGCGCGCCTGCACGCACAGCGTCGAGCCGGAGATGTGAACGTCGCTGTCCAAGCACGCCGAGACTTCGCAGGCGCCCTTGGACTTCATCAAGCTCAGTAATCGAACCTCATCCGACGACGATCTTTGCAGCGAACGCACGGGGTGACACAGCGACGGCCGGTGCACTGCAAGGACGTGCGATGTCTCCAGATCTGCTGTCAATTTGCCCTGCACGCTCAAGCGAGCCTTGATCAAGTACGAAACACTGGCATTCACTTCGCGCATGGCCCCGGCGAAGCCCTCCGCAACACGGAAGACGGGCGGCAGGGTGTCGTCCAAGAGGTAGCGAAACCGGAACTTGTAGTCACCAGGCTCAAAGGCGCTGGGCACGGGCTCCACGATCTGAATTCGCTCGCTCAGAAACTCGTCGCGCATGTTGCAATTCGAGAGCGCGTGGTTCGCGCCTTCCGACCACGTGATCGTCTCCGCGCCCTCGACGTGCAATGAGAACGCTGCAGCGATGCACGACTGAAGGTTAGCAAGAATCACTTCAATTTAATGCAAACTCTCACCTTCGCACTCCATGGGTCGAGACACGCGCAGCACCACTTGGCCTTGCACGACGTCTCCCGCGGCGTAGCTCTCGCGATGCAGCATCACGCGGACGCTGCCCTTGATGCCGATGCCCAGACGCTTGGCCACCTTCCCCATTCGATCGAGTCACGCGTCCTGCACTTTCAGTTGTGACTCGCCATCGCCAGCCAGTGGCTGCGGTCGAGTCACGCCTGCCTCATCACCGGCGAGTGTTCGCAGCCCGCGCTCGTTGGCTGGAAACTGAAGCGGGGTCGTGCCAGAGACGCGCGATACGCTTTGCAACCTGCAAAGCTGGATGAGGGACTTCACCCGAGCATGCTTTGGCGACAGGAGTTCTGTACCGGTACGTGGCTGACGCTGCAATTGACAATTGCGCAGCTCTGCTGTCGGCGATCCTAATTGTTGCTAGGCCCATGAACGGTGGGGCCCCGGGGACGAACGGGCCGTTCAGAACGGCAGGGTACCGAGGACTGTATTAGAACAATGAGCTTGCTGTCGGAGACTGTAGCCAACGTCGAGCGCTCGGTTATCTCAAACATACCTTGAATGGCTTTCACTTGATTTCACACCAGCGACCGAATACAGCAGTGTACATGTATGCGGTCATAGTAACGCGTCGCCATTAGCACCAGCATCGACACTGTAGACGAACGCAGGTCGCGCGTGGCAAAGCTGTGCAATTGTTGAAATACCGGTCGCAGAGTTCTAAAGCTTATGCCTTTTGCGCATGACTGCATTACCCATCTTACTACATGTACATGACGACACTGCCAGTTCGGCTGCTGCCTGCGTGGTGCTCGACATCGGCACCTCGACTCGTCCTAATATATACGCGCGTAAACGTCACCACAACCATCTACTCCAAGCTCGTGGGTGACCGGACCGAGTTCATGGAGCTCCTCGAGCTCCTTCCGTCGCTCGCCGACTTTCTCCTGGGCGCAGCAGCCACCGCCACCGCCTGCATCACTTCCACGCCCACATCCGAAGGCGATGCGGCAGCAGCAGAGGCAACGGTAGTAGCGACTGCCGGCATCACAGCGGCCGTCGGCGCGTAGGAAGCTTGCAACACCAATTTCCGCAAGATTTCCACCGGGAAGTCCACGGAGACGCTACGACAGAGTCGGAATTGGCACTTGATGACCAGGCGGTACTTGGTGGACAAGAAGTGCGACTCGATCGCTGCTGACACCGGTCGCGAGGGGGACGTTTTGGTCACGAGCGGTAAGTCGAGTACCTGCTCGAGCGTCTTCCCGGCTTGGACACCGGGGAAGTCCTGCCGACTGACGCACATGGACCCTTCGGATTTCTGGTTGGACGTGCCCAAGTCCACCGTCACGTCTTCATACAGCATCATGGACAGTTTGCTCATGTCCTTGGAGGTGTCGTTGCGGACGGTCGTCTGCGCCAGCAACGTGTCCCCCGCGATGTGCACGTTGCTGGACAGCTGGGCCGACACGGAGCACGTCCCTTTCTTCATGAGCCGCAGCATGTGAACCTCGGCCGACGCCGAGTTCTCCAACGAGCGGACCGGTTGGCCGATCGGAGGCTGCTGCACCACGAACGACTTCTTGGCCTCCATGTCGGCCGAGAACTTGCCCTTGACCGTCATGACGGCGGTGGCCGCGTAGCTCAGTGACGCGTCGATGCGGCTCATGACGCCGGCGTCGCGGCCCGAGACGTGGAACGAGTTGGGCAGCGTGTCGGCCAGCGGGAAGCAGACTGGGTACACGTACTCGCCGGGCTGGCACGACTGCTGGTCGGCGCTGAGGACGACCTGGCAACAAGCGACGACGGGGGTCAGTTAGGCACTATTATAACACGCACAACCGCTTGGGTGAGACCGTCATCGCACCTCTTCGTCCAGATGCAGGTGCTCCCGCAGATACACGGCCGCGGCCTGGCCGCCGCCTTCGGTCCATGTGAGAAGTTCCTTGCCGCGGATGCGCAGCACAAGCGCTGCAGATTGGGGAGGCAGAACCAGCGTTAGGATAGGACTATGATATACTGACAGGGTGTTGGACGATTGACGCACAGGTAAAGTCTAGCGGCTCAGTAACGCTGAGCACGACGCTGCCGTGCAGTACGTCGCCGGCGAGGTAGTGCGAGCGGTCGAGCGCCACGCTGAGGCTGCCTTTCACGCCGAGTCCGAGTGCTTTTGCCATCTTGCCCATGTCTTTAGTGCTTGAGTGCTTCAGGTGTTGGGGTTGGGCGTGTTTGAGGTGAGTGAGACCGTGAAGTTTGTGCGCGAAGCTTGAAGGCAGCCAATAATCGGCGGCCGGAACATATGGGCGGTTTTATGTACAGATAGAGCCGCGGTTTGGCAGCTTCAATGAGCAAGCAAGTTCACTTGGGGAGCGGCCGCGTCTGAGGATACGTGTATCGGTACATACATCTACGCAGCGTCGACTGCCTCTGGGCTGCCTTCAGCTCGGCGCGGACTTGTTCGCTGCACATGTGGCCCAAGACCACTGCAAAACCCCGAGAGGAACCATTCAGTACGGTACCGGTACTGTACCACAAACACAAGCAGCGAAATGCACTCGACCGACAGCCGGCGGAGGTACCGGTACAGAACAACTGCGCCGATCGTCACGGCTTTTCCTTATTTTTCGTTGAGATGCGCCCTCAAAGATTCTGAAGGTACTGTACACGCAGCCATAGGAGCTACTACAGTGATCTGCTTCCTTAGCGAACAGGTAAAACCTTATAGTTTCCAAGAAAGCATGGCGTTGAAGATGTCCCACTCTTCGAGGTACATTCTACAGTAGCTGAAGTCAAGGACTTCATTATCCTTTGGCAATAGATATCCTTGAATGTTTTGTATATATCAGGTGTTCGCTGAGGAAGCAGATTACTGTATATCACTACATGTAGCGGGTGCGCAGTATGCCATGAGCACTCGATTCAGCACTGACCTCTCTCTTCAGTCGTGACGCTCTTTTACCGAGCTGCGCTTGGATCATGGTCCGCTAAACTGCGGTCTCTGCGTGGTCCACCCCAACGATGTCCCATACTGAAACCAAAACAACTTTGATGCGGGAACATCTTTACAGAAAAGTGGTCAGAAAATTAGTTGCACTACCGTGCCCGCCTGTGAATCTTCGACAATGCAATCAACTGAATCCTTTACAAAGGGAAATATAGTCGGGAGCGATAGCAAAATTGCTATCGCTACTGTCTGGACGGGTGCGGTACCAAATTTGAAGCTCAAGCACAAAAAGAGGGTCGCTGCAAAAAATGCGCCGAGATGGCTACTTCTGAAGTTGAAGTACCGCGACGTAGCAGCACTGCTGCTGCCACAGCGCTGCTTGGCGTCGAACTTGCAGCTTGCATTTGCTGGGAGCTGCGACCTCGAGCCGAGTCTGCTTGGTGACGTTACCTCCGTCGCAGCAACTCCAGACCGGCTAGCTCTGACGTGGCCGCTACGTTGAACCCTTCGAGCAAGAGATCGTCGTTTCGACGCTCGCCACTGGCAAGTCGCCACTGAAGCCACTCGCACGCGTTCGTCTACAGGATGACGATCGCCAAGTCGGTGGTGCTTCCGGGTGGAAAGCATTCAACAGCTAGGTGATGCCTCCGCTCAACGAAACTGGAGCAGAACGTGCGCTCGAGCGACGGCTCCCCGTCCGATCCAGCCGCGAGCCCCAGCGCGAGCTCGAACGGCGCCGCGCCCGCTGCGACCTGAAATCGCCGCTTGCACACCAGTCGGCTGCACTCGCTGCGCTTTGAGGGACCCACCGTGATGTTAATATCCTCGTAGAGTCTCAGAATCGCGACAAACGACTCGTCACCACCGGATCGGGAGTTCACGCGGCACCGCACCCGTACCGTTTCAGCTGAACGGAAGGCTGGTTTGTCGAGCGACGCCAAGAGGTAGGGAACGTTATCTTGCGACACTAAGTCTGGCTGCACTACAAGAGCTGGTGCAGGCGCCACCTCGAGGCCCATGAGAGGTCTGGTGGGCAGAACTGCTTCCTGGAGGATGATTTCCTGCAGTGCCTCAACCACGACTCCTTCGTTCGCGTTCAAGCACACGTGGAAGACATACCCGAGCTGCACGTGGACGCTGTTCATGACGCCGACGGAGTGGCAATTCAGCTGGAAGGTGGCAGGAAGCGTGCTGTGGAGTTGGTAGACAACCGGGAAAATGTACTCGCCCGGACCGTGCATCCTGGGGTTGGCCACTATCATCTGCGATACAGCAGTGCGATCTCTATTAGCACGTTCTAGCGCGGACACATTCTATTTGATATGTTACCTTGTCGTTCAGGAACTCGTTCTTCTGACTGTAGACTTCCGCACCCACTGCACGGCGTGTCGACTTCTCCGTCCACGTGATTGTCTCCTCGCCGCGTATAAACCCCGTGAACCCTGCACCACGACGACACTAATTCGATGAACACTCGAGCGGTATCCTACGCTTGCAGACACAATGTGGTCTTACCGTTGCAGTGAACGGGCTCGACAACATACAAGAACACATTGGCTTGAAGAATATCTCCCGCATGATAGGTATCGCGGTCCAGCGCCACTCGCAGGGTCCACTTGACGCTACCGCTCCTGGCGTTGCGCAGAACTGAGTGCGAGTACGCCATCGCAGTCGTAGTCAGAACTGCGCATCGGATTATTTTTTCAATCTCTAGCTTTGAATGATTCTACAGTGGGCATTTGTTCGACCTTCGTCTTGAGAATCTGACCAGCAAAACCTCGACCAGATCTCAATGGGCTGATACTGGTACATGTGCTTTCACTTAAACTCGTGAACGTGAAGGCCAACAATAGCATCCGCTGCAGGCAATGCTGAGTCCTTTTCGTTTCGGTGATTCTTTCCGCGTCAACCTTGCAACGAAACCCGCGCGCAGCGCTTAGTAAATCGAACACGCGAACCGACAGAAAAGTATCACGCAAGGCTCGCGTGCTATCCATACGACTTCGGGGCGAAGGCACAAGTACAGTATCCACCAGCTGACGAAGTCAACAACGCTGTTCAGCCTGGAGAGAGACCGCCTAGACTCCAGGTGGTCTACCTTCACGATGAAGAATTCATCACATTGTAGCATTACAACACGACATCGAGAGTTGTAATTTGCCTGCTGCCATGATTCGATTAGGGGGTGTCAGGATAATACATGTCTTGATCAAGAATTGCTGCCGGAAACCGGTCCGCCCTCGGCCAAGCATGGAGCGAGGTGCCGGCACGGGGATCTCGCTCGACTTCCTCGATCTCGTTGTTCGAGCTTCCGAAGTATCCCCCCATTGCGCTCTCCATTTCACTGAGCAACGGACCTGCAGATCGAGGACGCAGCGACGTTGAGCAAAGTTTGTGACGCTCACACAATTGAACGCTCGCCTGGCTAATTTGCATCTGCGATCGATAGTGCAGATCTTACGCACTATCCGACCCGTTTGGTGTTCGAATGGGGGAGGAATGCTCTCTGGAGGCAGCGCATGAAGCCTCACTTTCACTCTCGACACGGCCAGAGTAAACTTGTCCTCGGAGAAGTACTGACCAGCATCAGCATGAAGTTCTTCGCGCCGCTCGTCGTAGGCGTCGTCGCCTTCCTCTCGTCGCAGGTCGACGCCAACGGCGTGTGCTACGACCCGAACCACGGCACGGGCATGAGCGCGTCGTCGGTGCAGACCGACATGCAGACGATCGCCAGCCACGGCTTCGACAGCGTGCGCACGTACATCTCCAAGTTCGGCAACACGGAAATGGGTCCCATCATTGCTGCGGTCGGCCTCAAGGCCATGCTCGGTGTCCCGTACCCGCAGAGCGACTACAAGGAGCAAATGGAGGCCGCCATCAAGGCCGCACAAGCCGGCGGCGTCTACGCCATCATGGTCGGCAACGAGAACCTGGCGGGCGCCCCCACTGTGCCCGACGGCATGATCAGCGTCATCCAGCAGATCAAGTCGCAGGTGCCCAGCGGCGTGCTGGTCGGCACGGTGCAGCGCAACACGGAGGTGATCAACTACCAGTCGGTCTCGGGGTGGTCGGAGCTCGTGGCCAACTGCGACCTGCTCGGTGTCAACGCCCACCCGTTCTTCAACCCCAACACGGCCGCCGACAACGCCATCCAGGTGCTGAACAACCAGTGGCAGACCATGGTCTCAACCTTCGGCAGCAAGCTGATCCTGACCGAGACGGGATGGCCCTCGAGTGGGTCGCTCATGGGCAACTTCGGCAGCGTGCAGGGCGCGGAGACTTTCTACAACGCGTACCAGCAGTGGAGCAGCTCCATGGGCGAGAAATTCTACTTCCAGATGTTCGACACGCACTACAGAGGCGAAGAGTTCGAGAAGACCTTCGGCGTGGTGACGGCCGACGCGCAGGCCAAGTTCGGCATGTCGGTGCAGGTGTCGGTCCCGACGAACCAGCAGCAGCAGCAGACCCCGTCCACGGAGGCCCCGCGCACCGATGCCCCGACCTATCAGCAGCAAAACCCGAGTACCGATGCCCCCACGTACCAGCAGCAGACGCCCAGCACTGATGCCCCCACGTACCAACAGCCGATCCCGGTGACAGAGGCCCCTACGCAGGCTCCTACGCTAGCTCCTACGCAGGCTCCTACGCAGGCCCCAACACTGGCTCCGACGGAGGCCCCTACGCAGGCCCCTACGCTTCCTCCGACGCAGGCCCCGACGCTTCCTCCGACACAGGCGCCGACGTTGCCGCCTACGGAGGCCCCAACGGCTGCCCCCACTCCTGAAGCCACCCCGGCGCCGACGGAGACGCCCGCTATCTACCAGAACTCGGGCTCGACTGACTACAACACGACCTCGGGATCGAACGAGGTCCAGTTCGGCTCGGCTTCTTCTTCGAGCTCTGTCTCGAGCAGCGGCGACGAGGCGGGTGTCGTTAGCGGCAGCTCGTCCTCGACGGCGTCGTCGAAATCTTCCAAGTCCTCGGAGAACGAGGAGCAACAACAACAACACGAGCAGCAGCAGCAGGACCAGACGACGTCGAAGGCGGGTGAGACCGAGCAGCAGCAGACGCAGCAGCAGACCTCGGCTCAGCAGCAGGACGACACGAAGCAGGCGAACACGCAGAGCGGAGGCAGCGGTGCTTCGACCACCGTGGCCTTCGGACTTGCTGGAGGTGCCTGCGCTGCTTTGGTGGCCTTCGGCTTTATCTACCAGGCTCGTAAGCGTGCCGCGAGCCTCGAGAACGCCGCGGGCAAGCGCGATGGCCTCTTGGTCACCCCGATGGACAACCGCTGCGCTCTGTAAGCACATTGCAAGACGGCCGCACGCCGCGCACTCCACCTTAGAAGCTTGTAAAGTATTTGCCCACCTTTACAACATGATGTCTCCTCTCGTTGTGCTTAGTCTTGGCGTGCTGCTTCTTCACTGTAAACATCACTTTGTCATGATCTCGTGCGTTTGGTCTTCACCGCTACCCGGGCGGCCTGAAGCGTGCTGTTCGCAATAGAAAGTTCTCGTTTCGCCCCCAAGTCAGCCTTGCACAGGTTGACTAACCTTCAGTTCGTACCGCATTTCGCATGTAGAGGAACACACCCCATGTCATAGGTTTAGGTTAATTGGTGCACTCGACTCAAAAACAATGTGAAACCCATAAATTGGGACAGGTGACCATATTTTGGGGATACAGTAGACTACCGGTAGCTCGAAGACGAGTCGGACCGGCGGATGACGCCGAGAGCGAGTAAGCTTACGAGACGGCAATGCCGACGCTTGCGGCGTTGCGCTAGGTCACCGTGCCGAGGATCTCCTGCGGGCAGATGGCCGAGCAGAAGCGGTTGACGCCCGCGAGCTGTTTGCCGGCGGCCACAATCTGGGCGATGCACGCCATGTACGTGTGGCAGATGAGGGCGGGGTCCGTGGCCGTCATGTTGGCCCTGCACGCAGTTATGAGATGACGCATGGCGCGTCACCGCACCTTCAGTCTCTTGTTGCAACTCACTGCGCAACTTAACTGCCATTGTGTCAGCAATTAGGTTGCGGAAGATTGCAAGTTGAAATGCAGGAAGTACGTAAACACTGTAATTGCCGGGCAAAGTACCACGACAGGACCGGCGTGTTCTGGCAGGCCGTAGCTCTCTCTTGCTGCTCGCTGAGCTGCAAAAGCCAAAGTGAGAGAGAGCTGCCTGCCGCCAGCCACGCCGTTCCGCAGATTAGTCATTCATAGCATAGTTAAACTAAGTCTAAATATACAAAGTTCATGTCTGGTACGAAGCACCATCTCGACTGCACGCAGCCACTCCGCATACAGTCCTTCGTACATTGGCCTGCAAGTCAGCTGCACTTGCCGGCGGATCCAGCCTCTGCACGGTTCAGCACTGCAGCAGCAGTGCACTTGATCGGCAGCAGGATGGGTCCGCGGAAAGCCAGGCTTGTCGGTCTTGACACTGGCGGCAGCTTGCCGCTGCTGCAGCACTCGCTGAGTCTGCAGCTCCATGTCTTCATACTCCCACTTGATCACGGCACCAAGCGCCGAGGCGGCGTGATCACCACTGCATGCCTCTCAGCCCACACAGTAGTCCTCACACCATCACAGCACCTTCAGCGTAGATGTAGTAGTTGCATGCATGCTCGTCAAGACACTCCACACGCCATCGCCGTCGTCGTTGTGGCGCAGCCACACGAGTCTAGCGCTGCTAGCTCGGACTTGAAGTCGCACATCACCTTCGTAGTTGTCAGCTTAGTCACGTGAGGCTGCTGCCTCGTCCATCATTGATGAGGCTGCTGCCTCGCTGGAAGTAGTTGAAGTTGTTGCACCGCTGTCCTCGCTGAGAACAGGTAGGACTTGCATCGCCCTTCGAAACCGCGCAAACTTCACTGCACCAAGTGCATTGGTCATGATGTCTGCCACCATGTCCTCCGTGCCAATGTGCTGGGTGGTCAGCAGCTTCAGCTCCACATTGCGGCGCACCATGTGCCGCTTGTTGTCGATGTGTTTGGATTTAGAGTGTTTGCCGGGCTAGGCAGTCAGAGCAATCGCGCCCTGATTCTCACCCAGCAATAGCGGCACGCTGTGCTTCCACTCCAACTCCTTGCACAGACCGGATAGCCACAGTAGGTCCTTGGTAGCTTCCGACATTGCAATATACTCAGCTTCACATGTGCCCAACGCGTTGATCTCTTGCTTCCTTGATGTGTATGACACCACATTGCCGTCGAGAGTCGTCACGTACACACTAACACTACGCCGATCAACAGGATCGTTGGCGTAATCTGCGTCAGAGTAGGCAGCAACACGCACTTCGTCTCCGGTCGTCACGTTCATCAGCAAGCCGAAGTCACTGGTTGCCTTCAGGTAGCGCAGCACCCGCTTGGCCTGCGCGTGGTGTGTATCATCGTAGCACGCGAGGTACTTGCCCAAGTGCCGCGTGGCATGAGCAATGTCTGGTCTCGACGCGCCCACGAGGTACTGGAGGGCTCCAACCTGCTCTCGGTACGGCATGTAGTCACTCGTAGCAGGCACCACCGCAGTAGATTCACTCACTGCTTCGGGAGTTGCGCACCCGTTGCAGTTCTCCATGTGAAAGCGGTTTAGCAATTCATGCACGTATTGCCGCTGACAGTACACGATCTCTCGGCGCGGCCGATTGATCAGGATCTCAACACCCAGAAGATACTTGACATTGCCCATGGTCGTCAGCTCGAACGTCTCCTGCAAGGAGGCGGCAACCTTGGCACACAGGTCTCGCGGGCCCATTAGCAGTAGGTCGTCCACGTAAACAGTCAATAGCAGCTTGACTTCGTTCTCTTCTTTCAGCATGTATAGTCCGTAGTCAGACTCAGTTCGTTCGAAACCCATCACCAGCAACTTGGCGTGCAACGTCTTGTTCCAAATGTTCGGAGCCTGCTTAAGCCCGTACAAGCTTTTGAGCAATCTGCAAATGAAACCCGGTCCGTCAACTTGAAAGCCAGGGGGCTGCTCCATGAAGATGAGCTCCTCCAATTCACCGTAGAGAAACGCAGTCTTCACGTCGTATTGCAGCACCTCCCAGTCTCTCTGCACTGCAAAGTAGATAGCAGCGCGGATAGTTTCAAACCGGATAACAGGAGCGTAGGTTTCAGAGTAGTTGATCCCCAATTGTTGCTTGAAGCCATGGATGACTAGCCGGGCCTTGAACCTCTTTATGTGTCCGCGCTCGTCACGTTTGACAGCGAAGACCCATCTGCATGTTATCACCTTGAGGTTCTTGGCCATGCTGCGAGGCTGTAGCTTCCATGTCTTGTGGCCTTTCAGTGACTCGAGCTCTGCCAGCATGGCTGCTCGCCACTGATGCCAATGCTTGCTCGCACGAGCATGCTTGTACGTTGTAGGAATCAGGATGTCTGTGATGGTCATCACGTTGCCCACCACATAGTCTTTCAACCGAACACTTGGCCTCTGCGTCCGTCGTGGCCTCTTGAGGCAGGGTTCCATCGGCGGAGGCTGAATGTCGAAGCCGATTGTCTCCTTCTCCGCCTCTGCTTGCTTGCGCGCACGACGCTTTCGGCGCTTCTTCGCAGCCTTGGACACCGGCGGCGGCGTCTCCACAGGCACGGCAACAGGAACCGCAATTCCTGGCTGCTGCTCAGCACTAATACTCGCTGGAGGCGAGCTGCTCTTTGCAGGACTCCCACTGGAACTTGGCGCAATCGCAGTTGATGCGCCAGCAAATGGCACTTCTTCAATAAGCTGCTCCAGGTTCACAACACTCACGTCGTTCTGCGTCGGCAGGTACGAGTCCATGCCCGTCTTCACACGAGCTACAGGTACTGTATCAGGAAGTTGATGGTCTCCATCACTGTAGGCATTCTCGAGTAGCTTCCTCACGTAAGTTCCATCAGCAGTAAACTCCTCGTGGAAGCGTACGTTCCCACCTTGCGCAGTAATCACCTGCGCCGTCTTCAAGTCCATGAACTTGTAGCCAGGTGTCGTCAAGCTGTACCCCAGCAGCAGGGCCAGTCTTGCTCTTGGCTCCATTTTGTCCTTGCGCGGTCTCGACTCTGGAGGTATGCGTACGTGGGCAATGCAACCCCACACACGCATGTCTTCAAGCTGCGGCTCTTCGCGAAACAGGCGCCGACGCGGCGACGTCAGCCCCAGCGGCTTGGTCGGCAAGTTGTTCAGCGTCTCCACAACATGCAGCAACGCCTCACCCCACAAGATGTTCGGCAAATGCGTCGCCATCACCATGGCACGGATGCGTGGCAGTACCACGCCATTGGCACGCTCCACAATCCCATTCTGCTGCGGCGAGTAGGAGTTGGTCGTCTTCAGCTCAACGCCATGCTCGTTGCAGTAAGTCTCGAGCTCAGTGCTGAGAAACTCACCGCCTTGGTCACTCCACAGCCGTTCGACTTTGTACTCACGCAGTTGGGTACGTAGTCGATTCATCAAGATCTTGAGATGGAATGTTGCCTCACTCTTGTGCTGCATCAGGAACGCCCACTTGAAGCGCGTGGCTTCGTCCACCACAAACAGGAACATGCTGCATCCGCCGATAGTTGCAGGTTTAATCGAACAAACGTCCATCATCAGCACTTGCAATGGTTTGGAGTCTCGTTTTTCATTCTTGCATGAGTCATCCTCTTGGCCTTAGCCTCAGCGCACGCAACACACTCGTAGATAGAAAGCCAGTTTGCATTTAGCTTAACTCCAACATCAAACTTGTGTGCCAGGCGCTTCACAGTGTCCATGGCAACATGCCCGAAGCGTTGGTGTAGCAACTCCATCTGCTTCTTGCTGTCCATGTCCTCCTTCAAAGCTGCCATCACCATCACACCAGGCACACGCTCCGCATGGAGTCGGTAAATGTTTTCATGCATCTCGAACTTCAACACAGTGTCCGGCTTGGACAACCAGGCGGTCTTCTGGTCCGGGGAGCATGACAACCGGTAGCGGCCGGTCATCTGCAAGTAGCCTAAACTAATGATGTTCACCTTGGCGTTCGGAGTGTACACCACGTCGTCCAGGAGGCGATCTTCCACCACTCCGGTTGCCTGATTAACAATACGTAGTAGCACAGAACCACGAATACACGCATGTTCAGTTGTCCCGTTCGCAAAGTCCAGGCGACTCGTAGTGTCCTCTCGAATGGTAGTGAACAGAGCGAGATCACCACAGATGTTGGCCTGAGACCCTGAGTCCAGGATCCACTCGACCACATTGCGTTGAGTTGATTGCATACCTGCATTGCGTCCGACTGCATTCACCTGCCAAGTCTGGTTCCCTTGACGACCAGACGAGTGTCTGCGTCCACTCGACCTGTCACGTGGTCCACGAGAGTCATTGTGGCCACGCTGTCGTCCTTCGTTCCAATCTCCACGGCGTGGCTGCAAGCCCCGGCCATGTTGAGGCTCGTCACTCCATCGCTGCTGCTGCGGTGCAGGTCCGTACTGACTTGGTGGGCCCTCACGCCGTTGCTGTGGCGGGGGTCCATTGAAGTTCATCGGCAGGCCTCGAGGTGGCGAGTTCCACTCGCGCCTGAAGTCTCGTGGCGGTCCTCGAGGCGGCGAGTTCCGGCTGCGTTCAAAGTCACGAGGTGGTCCTCGAGGCGGCGAAACACGTCGCTCTCGCTCAGTGAGAGGCGATACGTAGAAGCCGCGAGGTTGTGAGCGACTACGCTCATGTGGCGGCGGTCCGCTGTAGCCTCGAGGCGGCGATCTGCTGCGTCCACGCGGTGGTCCAACATCTGCATTAAATTGCGGTTGCAATCGACCTTGGTCAACCCCAAAGTCTTGCCATCTTGGCGCTTCAACATTGTAGGCTTGGCGACTATCCCCAGGCGCAGATGGACCCCCTCGTGATCCACCTTGGTCGCACCTTGGCTCAAGTCCAGGCCCACACGTCGACGCACTCTTCAGTCCTTGGCCCAGATGGAACAGCATTTGTTCCCACGTGGGTGGTGGCCCTCTCGGTCGGGTGTCCTCCCACTGGCGCTGCAAAGCCGTCGACACCAATTGCTGCAACGCTTGCTGCGCTTGCGACTCAGCAGCTGCAGGCATTGGTGCGACTGGCGCAACTTGTGCAGCTTGCGCGACTGGTCCAACTTGCGCAGCTTGCACACCTTGCGCGGCTTGCGAAGCTTGAGCGACTTGCGCGGCTTGCGGTGGCTCGCTCTCATTGCATTCATCATCACTTTCTGGCGTAGTAGTAGAGTAGGTAGGAGATGGCGGCACTGCAGGCTGCTCGTTGCACGTAAGACCCATAGTCTCAGCAATACTTGGCGTAGATGTCAGCGAGAGCCCCGCAAAGAGCCCTCGTGACTGCTCATCATCTTGTGCAACTTGCACTACACGCACAGAGTTCACGAGGGAGGCAGGTGGCTGTCTGCCTTGCGCCCTCTCCTTCTTTCTTCTCTCGAGCTCCGGCTTTAGCGGCTTGCCGGTGGTCTCGGTGCATTCGAGCCACCAATGACCATCGCCACTGCAATTGCCACAATTCGTACGCGCCTTCTTGTCTTGCACGCCCTTGTTGCGCTTGCGCTGCTGCTTGCTGCGCTTGCGCCCCTTGTCCTGGTGCTCTGACGTCACATGCGCGACTTGGGCAGTGGCACGACTCGCTGGCTGGGCTTGCGACTCCAGCTGCTGTCGCTGATGCTCCGCGGCGCGCAGGCGCTGCAGCACCGTGGTCAGCTTCAGCGTCTTGCGGTCGTGGCTGTTGAGCCAGTTCGCATACTCGCGCGTCAAGTCGGGGAAGACACGCACGGAGTTGGACAGCAGCAAGCTGGCCTGCTGCCAATCCGCGAAGTCGCCCTTGGCTTGACGCAACTTGGTCACCTTCAACTCAATGTCCTCGGCGTACGCGTCCACCTTCTCGTTCGGCTGTAGCATCCTCATCATCAACTCCCTTAGCAAGTAGTCGGGGTTAATGCCATCGCCGGCCTCAAAATGCTTGGTGATGGCTTCCCAAAGCACCGAGGCGGCTTCCATGTCGTCTCGAAGTTCATCAACCTTGAAGGTGGATCGCAAATCCACCGACAAATACAGCGCCAGCGCCGAGAAGGCCTTGGTCTTGCGCGCGGAGTACCACTCTGCATACTTCCGTCTGCGCAGGCCGAGGTCTTCATCGTAGCGCTCTCCTCCGTAGGTGATGTCTCCGAGTGAGCGAGGTTCAAAGTGCAGAGGAACCTCGCTCTTCCAAGTCTTGTAGGCGCCCTTGCTGTGGAGCTTCGGCAGCGTGATCGGCGCCGAGTTCCGCAGCGCCTTCGTGTACTCGGCCAACTCCCGGTCGTCGTAGCGGCCGCCCGGGAAGTTGTTGTCCAGCATCGCGTCTCCACGTCTTGGCTCGTCGGGGTCTCTGCAGTCGCCGTATGAGCTGCCGTTGCTATCTGGCTCACTTGGTGGTTGCGGCGGCGAAATTTCTAATGTCTCACCGGCGACCGTGCGCGCTCGTCGGTCTATGCCCTCGAGCAATACACGGATTAGTGGTCGCCCACCGGGAATTCCGGCCAATGATCGGACCAGAAGCTCCGCTTCGTCGTGTGACAGTACCGCGTCAGCCCGGTCTGTCACCTGACCACTCTCTGCGAAAGTTCTTGCGAACTCCACACTTTCAGCCAACCGCTGAGCTGCTTCGTCAGGATTGGTTGAAACTTCTTCTTGGTCGCCCACACCAGATGCCACGTCAGTCGATCGCTGCGCCCTGATTGGGCTCATAACCTGAGATGACGCATGGCGCGTCACCGCACCTTCAGTCTCTTGTTGCAACTCACTGCGCAACTTAACTGCCATTGTGTCAGCAATTAGGTTGCGGAAGATTGCAAGTTGAAATGCAGGAAGTACGTAAACACTGTAATTGCCGGGCAAAGTACCACGACAGGACCGGCGTGTTCTGGCAGGCCGTAGCTCTCTCTTGCTGCTCGCTGAGCTGCAAAAGCCAAAGTGAGAGAGAGCTGCCTGCCGCCAGCCACGCCGTTCCGCAGATTAGTCATTCATAGCATAGTTAAACTAAGTCTAAATATACAAAGTTCATGTCTGGTACGAAGCACCATCTCGACTGCACGCAGCCACTCCGCATACAGTCCTTCGTACATTGGCCTGCAAGTCAGCTGCACTTGCCGGCGGATCCAGCCTCTGCACGGTTCAGCACTGCAGCAGCAGTGCACTTGATCGGCAGCAGGATGGGTCCGCGGAAAGCCAGGCGTGTCGGTCTTGACACTGGCGGCAGCTTGCCGCTGCTGTAGCACTCGCTGAGTCTGCAGCTCCATGTCTTCACAAGTTAAGCTTCAGCACATCGGCCTCTCCTCCGTGGGCGTGTCGATGCAGTCGTAGGACTCGACGCACGCAGCTGGCCGCTGCACTCGCCGAGCTGCGGAGCGGTATCCTCAGCCATGCACTTGAAAGGCTCCCACGCAAATAAAAAAATGTGTAAAATACCCATATTACGGGTGTATCGCTTAACATGCGATCTCGTGCACTTTTCTATTACGTCGTTGATTGGTCAATTTGAAGGTGTATCTGTTAAGCCGCTGTAGCTCTCTACATACGAAATGCGGTACTTCACTTGAGCTTACCGTACGCCCAAAACCTGAGCGAACTTCCCCATTGTTCTCTTGTGAGCAAAACCGTGAATGAATACAGACAGCAGCTACCGGTACAAGAAGTGCCACTGTTGAGATGGCTGCGAGAATCCTAGGTTGAAGCCATTCGAAAGCTGAAGCGGCAAATTTGCGGTACAGGTACAACTCATTGCTACAGTAGTGTATCACCGCACAAGAACAAAGCAGCACTCAAAGGACCTTCGGCTTGACGTCTGCCGCCAGCTCTGATGCTGTTGCTGTTGCTGCCGCTGGTTCTGTCAGCGTCGGGGCCAAAATCGTCACTGGGATCTCAATGTGCACGTTCGGGCTCATACGGAACTTGCAGCGTACTTCGACATGGTTGCTCGTAGTAACCAAACTTGAGGCCATCGGTGGAAGAACGGCATATCTCTCGGAGCGTCCGACCAAGTCAAGCGAATACGCTTGGTCGATCGTAGTGGCCCCAGCTGCCACACCCGGGAATTCCTTCTTCGCGAGGCAGGTTTGAGCCTTGATCTCGCTGTGATCACTGCTCGCACGAATGACAAGATCCTCGACGAGACGTACGGACACCGACTTGACGTCCATACTCGAACCGTTGACAATTGAGGCTCGAACCTGCAGCGTCTCACCAGTGACGAAGACATCGCGCTCGAGGGAGCCCGAGATCTCACAATTACCTTGGCGGATGATACCCAGCAGCTTCGTGTGTTGGGCTGTAGCTTCCGTCCGAGATTGCACAAGTTGTGCGGTTTGTGTGGGATTGATGACCAGCGGGCGTTCCGCCTTGGGGTCGGCACTGAAAGCGCCCTTCACTGACAAGCGCAGCTTCAGCGTGTACTTCACTGCGGCGTCTATGTCGCAAATCTCGCCCGCGTGGCGACGGTCGACGCGGAAGGTCCCCGGGAGTGTGGAGCGAAGTTGGTAAGTGAATGGGAAGACGTACTCCCCCCGGCGCGAAGGCCTCTCGACCATCGCACAGCGTCACGCGGTCGGTCATTAGCTTGTTAGCTTGGTTGTGTGGCACGGCCGCTTCGCCGTAAAATTCGTTGTACTTGACGTACTCCTCGCCGTTCACCCCCAGCACCAAGGCTACAATACAAGCACCCCAATGGTGAGTGTGACCATGAAAACCTCAGGGGGGGGGGTAGCTGGTCTATCGGCAACAGTACCTACCTCCTTTATTGTTGATTTCATCGGAGACGGACAGGTAGACGGTCCGGTTAACGACGTCTCCAGGATGGTACGTCCCTCGGTCAAGCTCGATGCGCAGGCTGCCTTTCGAGCCTACGCCCAAAGCCTTGGACAGTTTCCCCATGGTCTTGTTGCTGTGGAGAGTGAGTGGAGTGCAAATGTCAAAATGGCGTCAAGCGAGGTGTCTTCAATGGTCGAGAAGCGACCGGCGACGGATTTTCGCCTGGATAATGGACGCCAGTATCCCGCGCTCGCAGTCAGTGACTGACTGCTACAGTGTAGCAGTTGTAGCTACAACTACTTGCAATATCCACTGCAGGCGCAAGATCTTTTCGGCTCGCCGTGTCTTAAAAGGAAGCGGGATCCAAGACGGTATATGTGTACAGATAGCTCCAATTCACACATCTACCCAAGTCGATGCAGGCCCACTATCGATACGGCATGAACTTGAGCAGAAACATTGGGCTGGATGCTCGTCTTGGCCTACAGGCGGAGCACAAGGCTGTGAAATACAGTACCATATATCTACTCGTTCACCTTGGTGAGCTAACGAGTACAAGAAGACACTGTAAAGAATCCAGTAGAATACACATCCTACGTGTAGGCTTAAGCTTACCATGCGTGAATGCAAGCTTACCATGCACCCGCGCTTCGTGCATACGGCGAGGATGGCCGTCAATGCTTTCTTGTCATGACGCTGCAAACCTCGTTCGAGCCTTTTCGGACTCGATGACTCCAGAACTTCGGCCAGATGCAATGCTTTTCATGCCCGCGTACTCAAACTATCCATATCCATACGAGCCGTTTTACCCTAGCTACATGCAGCGACCCGTGAGTACATGATGGTAACGGTGTTTGTTCAGATCTTCGCGCATTACCGTGGCCGCACACAGGATTCCTCCTGACGAAAGCCAGACTGGCGAAGGTGACCAACGCGCGGTGCCGAGAAGGGCATTTGGAGCAGAGAGCGCCTCCGTTCAACTCCAAGAGTTTTTCCCAAAAAGAGTACCGATTTGCTGATCCGTCCCAAAAGAAGTACCCGTCCCAAAAGGAGTGCCTGTGGGCCAAGTCGCTGCGTGAGACCGGCACCGAATGGGTTTCAACGACGGCTCGTGAACGCCATCATGCAGTGCGTGTTTAACACGGAGTGGGCCGAGGGCTTCGCCGACGCGATCGCACCCAGCGGCAAGCTTGGACACGGAGAGTCTCCATTGGAGACACGCTGCTGGTCCAGCACGCCCACAATTGAAGGCCCGAACGTCTGTCCGACCAGTAGATCATCCGTTCCCCCCGGGAAGGGCGTTCAGATCGAAGAGCGCGCGAGAAGCAGAGGTCATGGTGTCGGTAGGGAGTTGAAGAGGAAGGGGTGTGTGTGCCGAAGTGAGATTGTAAGCCGAATGGTAATGTAAAAAGTGGGAACGTAGCCCAGAAAACTTTTATTTGCAATTTGTTTTCGTTGCATCATACTTCCCAAGATCTCTACTATCGGATAGCCC
Organism: Phytophthora fragariae; assembly: GCA_009729435.1. NCBI lineage: Eukaryota > Oomycota > Peronosporomycetes > Peronosporales > Peronosporaceae > Phytophthora > Phytophthora fragariae. Next base: position 3,256,654 of record QQOI01000002.1, on the reverse strand, counting down.
TGGCCGGTATCGGTTGTAGTGTGGGGGCTCATGCTGTACGGTTGCGCCTTATGATGCAGACTTTGGTCGTTGTTATCATAAGTACTCCTTTTGGGACGGGTACTTCTTTTGGGATGGGTCAGCAAATCGGTACTCTTTTTGGGAAAAGCTCTCAACTCCAAAGCGCTCCGGTCTCGACTCCGACCGCACAACGTTTTCAGGGCAGTGGTGGCACGACACCTGTGCCATGTTGGGCGGAGGAAAATGCGGGACGACGCCGCGACTGCCTCTCGCTGGATGGTTTAGGTGTTGGCTCCATCTCTAGAAGGTGCTGCGACTTGAGGTCGTTCTGATACATGAAACAGTTGGCGGTGATCCGGATTACCGCAAAACGTTTTCGGTTTTCTCGAATTATTTATTTTTGCTGTAGTGCCAGAGTCGGATCTGGATAGTTGGGAGTGGGCGACATCGCAATGCAACGCCAAAGAGGAGGCCAAAGGACAGAGAGCCAAACATGATGGCTCCATCACCTCGAGAAGATGATTTTGATGCACGATGGCGTCGAAATCGCGGCCCTGGGCAAAACAAGCGGCGCGTGAGCGAGTGTTGGAAGCCCTCGGGCTCGAGACAGTAGAGGAATTGGCTTTCGTGGGACACAGGGCGGAAGGGTCGTGAGTGGCAGCAGTCTGAGGGCGTCGTCATGCAGTTTCTCCAACAAGGTTTCTCTAGCATCGAAAGCAAAGCCATCATTACAGGCCATCGTCTGCACTGACGACGACGATGTCCCCAAACCGACACGACAACAGAACCGAAAACGAAAGTAGGGTGACCCAGGTAAAAAAAACTCGAAACAGCGACCATTCTCCAGTTCTTCAGCAAGAAGACTAACTTTTTGAAGCCCAATTTGTAAAAACCGATAATGTTACCGGTATAATTTTTGAGAACGGATCACGGGTGGTGATCCGGATCACCGCCAACTGGTTCACATGTACATTTGCGTCAAGTTCCTAACGATCAAGCCGACAAGTGTAGACGGTCACACCTCGTTGGTAAGAGGAATTACCATGATCCAGTAGAAAAGTACTGGATTGCACGCCAGGCCGACATTAATTTCCTTGGCACAGTAGAAATCTGCTAAGTACGCAATGTGCAAACTGCGTCTATTTGAGGGACACAGCAAGCTCGGCCTCGTTGTTCTCTTTAAAGGTTAAGAAGGCGTCCACGCCTAAATGCTACCCGTGTTGTTTCCGGTGGGGTCCAAGGTATACAGGATGAGGGCAGAATCAGGAAGCGGTATCTACACCGAGCGGAGTGGCTCCCGAAAGCTTGGTGTGTCGCTTGTTGGCTCGGTGGTCGGTTGCAAAGTGAACGAGCTCAACAGCAATCGAACACAAGAGTATTGAAGTGCAGGAAGTCTCGATCCGACCCGCGGGATCCAACCGCACTGTAGTGAGGGTTTATCTAATGTATGCATGAAGCGGGAGTTGGCCGAGTAGAACCGACAAGCCGTGGCTGGCGATCACAATATTGTTCGCGGTGGGCTTGCGTGCCGTGGCGTTCGATGCCTGTGTTTCTGCAGCCGTGGTCTGGCCCTGGTCGACTTCACGTGTGTGTTGGCGAGGGCAAGGACAGCGGCGTCGGGTGCGTTCTTGCCGTTGCTCACGATATTGTTGGCATTCTGTCGCGATGAAGCGTTCATCATTCTCGGGGGGCTGCAGCAATACGAGGAGCCCATCTCAAATAGCATACCGAAGGCACACAGAGCTCTAATAGATACGTTTTCAAAACTTATCAACTACTGTGACAGTAGTTTGTTTTCATGTCGGTCTGGGGGGCAATCCAGTACTTTTCTACTGGATCATGGTAATTCCTCTCGTTGGTAATCTACCGCCAGTGATGTCTCTGTTTGCATTGCGCGCTTCTCGCAGCCGGCCCCAAACCACGAAACTCGTACCGGTACATGTAACTCTATGTCGCTCATGTGATGGCACCTTCGCCGTTCTCGCCGACTTGCCTCACAAGCGGCGAGACCATATGAAAAGAGCCGGCAGTGGCATGTCCGCGCGCTGTCCGTGGGTGTCACCGCGAGCCACACAAAGTCTCCGTTCCGATCCCTGTTGCCCGTGCCTCTGAAATTCAGACTGAATCGGTCAGTTGTCTGTCGCGGTCCCCCCTTGACTTGACGACACCACGCTTTTCCAGTCCGACTGGCAAGCGTTGACAGGCAAAACCCCATGGCGGTCTCACTTTCACTCTCTCCTTCTTCTCGGCTCGAGTCCTACCAACTTTTCTAGGCAAAAGTACTCGTGACCAGCAGCATGAAGTTCTTCACGCCGATCGTCGTGGGCGTCATCGCCTTCTTCTCAGTGCAGGTGGACGCCAACGGCGTGTGCTACGACCCCAACCACGGCTCGGAAATGAGCGCCTCGAGCGTGCAGACCGACATGAAGACCATCGCCGGCGCCGGCTTCTCGAGCGTGCGCACGTACATCTCCAAGTTCGGCAACACGGAAATGGGCCCCATCATTGCTGCGGCCGGCCTTACGTCCGTCCTGGGCGTGCCGTACCCTCAGAGCGACTACAAGGAGCAGATGGAGGCCGCCATCACGGCCGCCAACGCCGGCGGCGTCTACGCCATCATGGTGGGCAACGAGAACCTGGCGGGCGCCTCGAGCGTCCCGAGCGACATGATCAGCGTCATCAACCAGATCAAGTCGCGCGTGTCCGTCAAGGTCGGCACCGTGCAGCGCAACACGGAGGTGATCAACTACCAGAGCATCTCCGGCTGGTTGGAGCTGGTCTCAGCCGTCGACGTCCTGGGCGTGAACGTGCACCCGTTCTTCAACCCCGACACGACCGCCGACGGCGCCATCGACGTCGTGGACAAGCAGTGGCAGACCATGATGAGCAGCTTCGGCGACAAGCTGCTGCTCACCGAGACGGGCTGGCCGTCCAGCGGCTCGGTCGCCGGTAACACGGGCAGTCTGGCGGGCGAGCAGACCTTCTACAGCGCCTACCAGCAGTGGAGCGCCGGCCTCAGTGAGAAGTTCTACTTCCAGTTCTTCGACGTGCCCAGCAGGTCGGAGGCCTACGAGCAGACCTTCGGTCTCTACACGTCGGACTCGCAGTCCAAGTTCGCCATGGCGCAGTCGCCCTCGACCTCGTCCAACCAGCAGCAGCAGCAGGCACCGACCACGTCCGCCCCAACGACTCAGGCACCCGCGCCGACTACGGCCGCCCCCACCCCGGAGCCCACGACTGCTACTCCTCAGCCCACCACTGCCACGCCTACGCCGGCTCCGGAAACCCACCAGAGCTCGGGCTCCAGCGAGACCAACACCAACTCGAACTCGAACTCGAACTCGACGTCTCCGATCTCGTCCTCGTCGGGCTCGCACGAGTCCAAGCAGTACGGCTCGGCGTCGCTCTCAGGCAGCGACAAGGACGCTGGTGTGACTAGTAATAACTCGTCGTCCACTGAGCAGCACTCGAAGACCGATGGCTCCAAGTCGGAGAAGACCTCGCAGACGTCCGAGACGTCCCAAACCTCGCAGACTGCCGAGTCCACTCTGAGCTCCATCGGTAAGAGCTCAGAGACGCAGCAGACGTCCAGCACGACCGACGACACGCAGAAGGCCAACACCCAGAGCACCGACGCCAGTGGCTCCAGCGGCGTGGTCGGACTTGCTGTCGGCGGTGGCGTCTGCGCTGTGCTGGTCGCCTTCGGGTTCATCTACCAGACTCGCAAGCGCGCCCAGGAGCTTGAGGATGACAAGGAGCAGAGCTTCTCGGCCATGACGCCGGTGGAGAACATTTGCTCGCTGTAAGCAGGCACCGTCTACCGGTAGTTTGTCATTGAATGAACCCCGTTTCAATATTTTGACCTTGTGCTCCTCTTGTCCTCCTTCACCCTGACGGCATACCAAGCACTACACGATACATCTAGCTATGTAGTACTAGTAGTTCACGTTGTCATCGCTCGCAGTTCATCTGAAGTTTATACTGATTCGGCATTCATACCTAAGTAGTGCTTTGGGCAATGGAAGCACTACACTACGCCTCCATTGCCATTTCTACTGCGTCACTGGCGCTGCAGGGGCAGCAGGCGTTGGGGCTGGCGTTGGTGCTGGCGCTGCCGGCGTTGCACCACCCGTCACCGGTGCGGCCTTCAAAGCCCCCAAGCCAACCGCAGCAATGGCAGACGTGGGCGGCTCGAAGTCGCTGGCACTGACGCGCTTCTGGATCGAGTGCAATGCCGAAATGGTCTTGGCCGCCATGATGCCGGCGCGGAAGCGGCGACGGGCATTGTAGCGCTTCATCTCCTGCGTGAAGTGCGGCAGCACATCGTCGCTGACGCCGTGGATGTCGGCCACCCACGGGTGGTCCAGCACGTGCTGCGCTGTGAACCGCTTCTTGGGATCCACTACCAGAAGCCTCGAGATGAGGTCCTTGGCCGAGTCGGACACGCAGTCCCAGTACGGACTCGGGTAGTCGTAGACACCCGACTTGATCGACTGGAAGAGCGCAGCGTTGTTCTCGTCATAGAACGGTGGGAACCCGCACAGCAGGATGTAGGCAATGACGCCGAGACTCCAGAGGTCGACCTCAGCCCCGTACGGACGACCTTCGAGGATCTCCGGGGCCACGTAGCCGGGCGTGCCGCACGCCGTCTGCATGAGCGAGTCGCCCTTGATGAGCTTGGCTAGACCGAAGTCTGCAATTTTGATCTCGGCGGTCTCCTCCGTGGACTGGTACAGCAGATTCTCGGGCTTCAAGTCGCGGTGCACGATGCCCTGCTGGTGACAGTAGAGCAATGCGTCGGCCAGCTTCTTCACGACGCAGCTGGCCTCTTTCTCCGAGTACTTCTCCTTCTCCACGATGCGGTCGAAGAGCTCGCCGCCGCTCATCTCCTCCATGACCATGTAGAACGTCTTGTGGCAGTCGAACACTTCCTTGAGCTGCACGATGTTGACGTGGTGCACCACCTGCAGCACTTCCACCTCGACCCGCAGCGCCTCCTCGTCCTCCGCCGTCAGACTCGCCTTGTCGATGCATTTGACGGCCCACCGCGAGTTGTCCGCCTTGCTGATGGCGCTCTTCACCGTGGCAAAGCTCCCACTGAAAGCACAACATGTCAGTCTCGCCATCATCTAGCACGCCACCGATTTTGACTGCCACGCTACGTACGTTCCGAGCGTCTTGCCCAGCTTGTAGTACTTGCTGCACTCGTCCTTCTTGTAGAACTCGGTGACTTTCTTCATGATGCCAGTCATGCTCGGACGTGTCACTTGGAGAAGCCTTCTTCGTGAATGATGGAGATGCAGGGAGAGGTGTTTCGGCGCCGGTCGATCAGGAGCATTAGAAAATAGCGTGGTAACTGCCTTGGGCTTCGCGCTCGCATTCTTGTCCGTCGTGGGCCTAAAACAATCGACACCAGATTAGCTCGAAGCCTCGAGTCTGTCGCCCAACGCCATTTCCTGCGGATTGAGGACGGCCAACTCTGCATGGAGTTGCACGGATGGGCCAAGTGGATCAGAAAACGCAGCCGACTGATCGGCAGCGCTGCACGTTAGTCGTTAGGCACACAGCACCTCTATCTAGTATGGTCGAGAGGCCTTGCGCGCCTTCCGGATGCCTGCAGGATCGAGGCCCGTCGCTCGTCTGCCGGACGACGCGGAAGCGTAGCCGTCACCGGCCTCGGCGGACGCGCCGGGCCCCGCCCACTTGCAGAGCCGCGCGTCTTCTCCTCCCGAGTACAGCGTCGCGCTGTCCGCATCGTAGTAAACGCAGCGCACGCAGGCCTTGTGGCCGCCCTTAAGAGCCGCCGCGTGCTGCAGCTTGCCCGCCGAAGCTTGGTCCGTGCCGATGTTGACCGCGTGCATGTCTCCGTCGTGGTTGCCGGTCAGCAGGAACAGCTCATCCGAGCGGTCGTCGTACAGGCAGTCGATTAAATAGTCGGTGGGCAGGCCGTTGCCGTTGCAGTCGTCGCGGATCGTGGCGTAGTGGTGCAGCCGCTGGGCCGTCCAGAGGTTCCACAGGTCGAGCGTCTCGGTGCCTGTGAGGCAGAAGATGTTCTCTCTCTGCGGGCCGAAGAAGCCGATGTTCGTTACCGCGCTCTCCACGTTGAGGATGCTCTCCAGTGCGTCGTCCTCGTCGGGGATGCGGCAGTCGAAGACGCACACGACGCCGTCCTCCGAGGCCGTGACCACGAACTGCGGCTGCGTCGGGTGGAACCGCACCTTGGTGATGGTGTCCACGTGGCTCTCGCCGTACTGGCCGAGCTGGGCACCAGTGCGCACGTCGTAGAAGAGCGCGAGCTCGTCCGTGCCCGCGGCCAGCAGCGTCTCGCCGCAGCCGATCGACAGGCTCCAGACCTCGCGCCCCACGGGCACCACCATGGCCGGCAGCGCCGCGCGCGTGTCCCAGAGCTTGACGCACTCGTCGCTGGAGCACGTGGCCAGCTGGTGCGGCGACGAGGGCGACGTCCAGACCTCGTGGATCGTGCTGTTGTGCGCGTGGAACTCGTGCACGAGCGCCAGCGTCTCGCGGCTGCGCAGCTGCAGCTTGAACGTGGACAGCGCCAGCGCCAGCGCGCCGCGCTGCGCCGTGGGCTGGCAGTCCAGCACGTAGTCGTAGTCGAAGTCCTGCGCCGGGTCGGCCACCAGCGACGTGTCGCCCGCAGAGGCAGAGGCCGAGAACGACGTTACCGCCGTCTGCGCCAGCGCCAGGCCGCCGCGCTCCAGTGCCCCGCGCATGCTGGTCAAAAAGTGTCAAACTGTAGCCATAATCGACTGGTGCCACGCCGGATGCTGCTCATTGGTGGAAAGTCGGCGAGATCAATTATAACATCTCGGAGGAAATTGCAGCCATAACAACTTTGCGAGACCAGGGAGTGCGCACTTCAACTTCAAACATGGACGGCCACTTGAAGCGGCACTTCCGCACTCTGGACGAGCGCTCGTCCTCGTCCTCGCCAGGCTCCATTGCAGCTGCTGGCACCGCCCAGCGCACGCGGAAACAGGCGCGTCGCGAGCTGCAGCAGGCGGCCGAGACGCCCAAGCGGAGCGACGCGTCGTCGACGGATATGGACGCGACTGAGCACGAGCGCTTCGAGTCCAGCGGCTCTGAAGACGGACCTACGGCTCTGAGCGCCTACGAGCAGTCTCCAATGTACGCGGACGAGCAGCAGCTGCTGGAGCTGCGTCGGCGGCCGCCGGTGGCTTTCGTGGTGCGGAATGCGGCGGCGAAGGAGGAGGAGGTGCAAGCAGCAGCAGCAACAACAGCAGTGAAGGGACGGGGACAGAGCTGGCACTCGCCCGTGCACGTCCCGCTGGCGCACCGCAAGCTGGTGCGGCCGCCCGAGATCTTCCGAGAGGACCCTCCCTTCCGACCCATCGCTCCTCGACCTCGAGGGGCGAAGACCGGAAGGTGGCGCGACAAAGCAAGCGCTGCGGTGACGCAAAGACCCTCCAAGTTGACGCCGATGGTGAACCCAGTGCCGGAGCTGCGAGACCAACTTCCGGATCGGTACGTGGAGCTTGGGGGTGACAATAAAAAAACAATGCTTTTTGTTGTTGTTGTTTGTTGCTGACGGGTGGGTTTGTTGCTCGTAGCGCGTTCGTGCAGAAGCTCCGGGAGAGAAACAAGGAGCTGTTCGAGCGACTGGTGCAGCGGTTCGCGGTGCTTCGACGCGCGAGCGTTCAGGAGGAAGCTACCGACGACAACAACGCGTCGCCCACGAAGGCCGAACGCTCTGGCGTTGAAGACGCCATTTTGTTTTTCCTGGATGCCAAGCACAAACACGACATTTTGTACTTCAAACGGAAGACCGGGCGGGTGGCGAACCCTGCGAAGATTTCGCTTGGGTTTTCCTCCGCGCCTCCCGCGACCGGGAAGTACATGCCCTACGACCTGGTGCGAATCGATGAGGCGCCCAGATCTGGCGCAGAAGACTACTTCATGATGACGTCCGCGTCCCTCGTGCACCACACGAACAACAACGACAACGACGTCTCCGGCGAGGTCATCCCGTTGTCGCAATGGATCGTGGAGAGCAAAATGTTTTCACTGCTGCTGGCAGGTATCCCGCTGTTCCAGAAGTTCTTGGTGCGGAAAGTTTTTGTCGGGTGGGTGCGTGCGATTCGGCAGATCGTTTATCGCGACAACTGCAAACGCATCGCTCAGTGCCTGCCATTTGCTCGACGTGCTTTTGTGCGACCGTTGTTGAGTTCGTGTCGCGCTCTTCGAGACATCCAGGAGATCCGATCGCTGACACTGCCGATCACTCGGCCAGCGGTGGACCTCGTCGCAGTTCAAGAGCATCAGAAGGAGCGTCTGGCAATCGCAGAAATGAAGCTCATCGACGCGAAAGAGAAGCTTCTCAGTCTCATGGAAGACATGGTGCAGCAAATTTACGATGACCTCCAACCCGCGACCAACCTGGATGAGTTTTACAGCGCTGAGGCCGCGTCTGTCCGAACAATCAATGCCAAGTGGAAATCAGCCCCGATAGCTGCGATGCGGAAGCGGAAAACGGATCTCCAGCAGCAAAAGGATGCGGCAGCTCGTGATATGTCGCTGCTGGAAACTTACATTCGCATGATGGACTACATGTTCACTGAGAGTCTCTACTTGATGATCATCGGTTGCGTCGATCATTTGCGAGGAGAACTCTCGTCGGAAGAGAACCTGGGGGCTCTTTGCGCGGCTGTAACGATCGCTGGAGACTCACTTGCGCTCTCACCGTCACTTAAGCAGACAAAGCAAGTGCTGCTAGACGGCTTGGCCAGATTGATTCGCCTTGTCAGCAATTTTCACTTTACCAAGAACGCGATCACGTGGAGCAATAACCGTGGCACAGGAGTATTAGCCGTGGTGGCGGAGTCGTTTAAAGCTAGCGACATGACTTCGGTGGACTTTGATTTGCAGTCGGTACTTCGGAAGGACCCTACGTTTGATGAAGTCACAAAAGAACTGACGTCTGAGCTTGCCTTATGGTTCGATCGAGCGGCACAGCAAATGCTCTCGTTCGAGTCACTGCGACTCATTTACATGGAGGTTCAGTCTGTCCGACACTGCCATCCATCTCGAATAGAGGGCCAAGTACCTGGAAATAATTCTCACCCACCTGCAGATCTTTCTCGTCTCACTGGAGTCCCCACCGGAGAAGTTTCTCGCTTTTTGAAGAGTATCGCCCATCGCCTGAACGTGCTGGATCGATCGCAGCATGCTTGTCAAAAACTCCAGTCCAGCTGGAAAGTGGGGTTCCTCGAAATTCAATGCCGCCGCTCGATTTCGGACATTCTCGACCTTATTTCTCAGGAACGCAACACGCTGCATGAATCGCTCTATCGTTTGGCAGTTGAAGGAGTGACAGAGTGTGTCGGCACTCTACAGCGCGCCATATTGGTACTGGAAGACCGCCCGCAACTCATTGAGTTTTTCTGTGAGCAAATGAAGCAGGTTCGACTACTGAAGGAAGGTGAAAAGCAGTTGAATCAAAACATCCGCAATGTGGACGAAACAGTTCGAGCGTTGAAGCGGTTCGCACCTTCGCTGGGCTCGGAAGCTTCGCCACATTACAACGTCATGCACCAGTTCTTGGGCAAGTACACGTCTCTTGTACAATCTCATGGCAAGTTCGCTGCTAAAGTCTTGCCCAACATTACGTACCAAGTAAACACGGCGCTGCAGAAATACACGCTGCGCTGCCAGAAGCTGTTGAAAATGTACGACGAGTTTTCCGATATGGAAGAAGAGGAAGACATGGAGAAGAATGTGGGGGTATTCCAGGAGGTGGTTCGTGAATTAGCGGCGATTGAGAAGGCGACAAAGTTGTATCAGGAGTACCAGAAGATGGTCGGACTGAAGATCGTGGATATTCCGTCACTAGCTGAAGCCATAACAAAATGGGGCGAAGTGCAAGAACTCGTCACATTTACGATGCAATGGCTGTCTACGATCAACTCAATGGAAAACGGCATTTTCGGTGAGCAAAACTGGGAGGCGCATGCCGTAAAAGTCCATAGTTTCTTACCGGTCATTCGAGAGCTTCAGAGCCGGGAGCGAGCAGGGTTCGCGGAAAAGTTGCTCAGCAACATCCACCAAGCTGTCATCGACTACTTGCGGAAGCTGAGTTTAGTGAAAGAAATGACCCAGCCATGGGTCAAGATTCACCATTGGAAGGAGATTTTGAAGCTCATGGACATTCTCAACTACGTGTCCAGCATTGGTGTGCTCATTACTGACGGATTTACGGTGACTCTGGGCTTTCTTCGAAGCCGCGACTTGTGGAAGTATGAACTGCAGATTCGAGAGATCACTCAGAAGGCCCATCACGACGCTGTGACTGAGAAGAAGCTGAATGCAATGAAAGCCCGACTGCATGACGCTACACTGCCCATAATTCGTGTCCAGGACTCTTATGAGCTCGACCTCCCACGAGCTAGTCAACTTCTTGAGTCGTTCGAGGACGATCTCTTGACGATCCAGTCTCTCGCTCAAGTTACTGCGTCCGGTTCTCTGCAGTTGCAGCTTGTACAATGGCGTGACGAGGTTCGGCACTGTGAAGAAGTACTGGATAAGTGGAGCATTGTTCAGCGCAGTCGCACCAAGTTGAGCCTCTTGTTTTCGCTTCGGGACGTCCAACAAAGTGTCACGGAGGCCTCCTTTGAGTTCCAAGCAATTGATCGCAAGTGGAGGGGCATGATGCATGCAGCGAAAGGCACCTCGTCTCTTTCGATCTGTCTACGCGAAGTGGTCACGATAGGTTTTCTTGTCGGTGCACAGGAGTCCTATGCAAAGCTGTGGCTTCAGCTAGGGGCGTACCTCGACGAGAAGCGGAAGTACTTCCCGCGCTTCAACTTCCTCTCGGACCAAGACTTGTTTCAGTTGATGATACATGCTCGTGACCCGAAACATCTACCTCGTATGGTTTCCAAATGCTTTCGGGGGATCAATTCTCTGCGTGTTGTGCCCTCCAGAAGAACAACACTGGGGAATGTAGATATTCTGGCGAGCCCTTCGGCATTAACCGTTAGCAGCGGTGGAACTACTGGAGATGATGCACACAAGGATCCAGCAAAGCATCAGGACCCTCTACCCTTCGTTACCCTGCACGATGGCATTGATATTGATACCGTTTACGGAACTGCGCCGGGGGAGGAGCTCCCGATCAAACCGCTTCGTGTTGGCGCAAACCCGCAATTTTGGATGAAAGAGCTGGACGAACGTGTACGAGCTGCAATGGTGGAGGCGGTCAATAGTGCTATGGATGGGAGTCTGGTTACTTTGTTTGAAGAAAACCTGGAATCTCTGATCAAACCCCGTTCAAGTGGCTCGAAGAAAAGAGCATCGTTCCGTAGCGACACTGGTGAGCGGAGGGCGAGTGAGAGTGGCGACAGCTCTCTACCATCAACTGAAGCGGATTCTACTCGGCTTAGCGTAGTGGACGGCCGGGGATGGATGGACTACCCCCTTCAAGTGGTTATCCTCTGTGTTCACATCCTGGTCACGCACGAAGTGAGCCCGTTAGTCCGTCTCGACCGCACGGGTGCAGCTTGGCAACGCTTTTGGCATCTCTTTCAACTGAAAAAGGCCAACTTGATCGAGTACATTGTGCGTCGGACCTCAACTCCAAGAGAAAGATGGATTGCAAGCTCCATACTGACGCTCCTTCTCAATAAATCCCAAGGTATACGAGAAGTGTATGAGGACCAGCCATTGACGCTCGTGACTCAGTCAGTTGGGTCAGCAGCGACACACCAGGCCGGTAGTGATGCTTCTGTGTATCACTATAGCTATGCTGCTGGAGACGCCTTCACGTGGATCAAGCTCCCGAGATTCTACTACGATCCGTCCGAGAAAAAATGCACCATTCACCACTTGGTGAAGACGTTCCAGTACGAGTACTCGTTCATCGGGAACTACTCTTGTCCGGTGCTGAGCCCTCTCTGCAAACGTACCGTGTTGGCTATGAGCACCGCTCTGTCGTTGGAGCACGGCTTGTTATTACACTGCCCACGCAGCGGTGGGTGCACGAGGAAGAAAACACTCATGCGCGATTTATCTGCAATGGTTGGTCGAGAGTGTATGGAGTTCGACTACTCAAACGGACTCACGCTCACACACTTCAAGCGGATTCTGCGCGGTGTTATGCAAAGTAACTCGGTGTGGCTTTCGTTTTCTGGCGTCGAGGTGTCAAGTATGTTGCGGGCGTTCGTGCTGGAGATGAACCAAATTGTGGATGCTTTGCGAGCCCACCAAGACTCGCTAGTTTTGGGTGGAGTTCCTGTGGACATCACAAACAACGAGCTCGCTGTCGTAGTGACATGCTCGCTCGACTACCAGCACCCGCATCATCAGCAGGTTTTTCTGCGCCTTTCGACGTGTTTTGCTCCTGTTGCGTGTCCTACAGTAAACCCGGAGCTCATAGTCGAGGCGCTACTGCTTGTGAATGGCTTCAAGGACTGGAAACAGCTCAGTCTGAAGCTGGAAGCTCTTTTCTGCCTCCTCGTCGACGATCATGTACCCTTCGCCAAAGAGTTAACACTCAGCAGACTGCCTTTGGCACTCGCCATCGTCAGAAACGTGAGCAATCGGTTGGATGTCAGCCCCTGGCAGGCAGCAGAAAAATCTCTCGTCGCTGCCATTTGGAACGAAGTTCACACCAAAGTCCTGCCCGAAAGGCGAATTGCCTTTTTGAAGTGTATTCGCGCTATTTTTCCGCACGCAGCAGATTTGGAGATTAATGGGTTCGGGATGCTAGCACTACGGGCTCCTATGGCAAACTCGGCGTCGATAAAGGCTAAGGACCAACCCGTTATTGACGAAGATGCTGTTGCTTCATACGACAGTGACGAGGAAGATGAGCACCACGAGCTGAAAGCTCTGAAAACGAAGATCGAAACTACGATAAGTGCTCGGCGGCTGAGTGTGAGCGAGTTTTACATCCGCAAGCTGCTCGAAATGTATCAAATCGTGTCCAAGAGAGTGATAGTCGTCGTAGTCGGCCGCGGTGTGTGTGGGAAATCTACAGCCATTAGTATCCTGAATTCGTTGATTGCAGACGAGTTGGCGACTTCAGGGGGTGGAGAACCCAAATCAAATGATTCACAAGAGGATGCAGCCCTCAATAAGCACCTTCGCACCGTTCGACTTTACCCGGAAGCGTTCTCCATAAAGGACATCTACGGGGAGATTACGGGAGACGCGACCTGGGACGACGGCGTTTTCAGCCACTTCTTCCGCCAGAATTGCGTCGACACTGCATCAAACGACAGCAGCTTCGAGTGCACACTAGAACACTCAAACAGCGCTGAAGGAAGCTCGTGCCCAACTCCACAACTTTCGCGAAGGGGGTCGCTCTTTTCTGATAGTGCAGCACTAGCTTCGACACGATCCTTAGCGCCGGCATCCTGGATTGTTTTCGACGGCGTACGTGATGCACCAACTCTGCTAGAACCCCTTCGCGGTCTGATCGAAACCTCGCCGAAGGACATCAAACGAATGAACCTGCCAAACGGAGATCAGCTGGAATGTACGCAGGAGAGTCTTCGCATTTTCTGCGAGGTCGAGAGTCTGGATCACTGGTCTCCAGCTTGTCTAAGTCGCTGCGGCTTAGTGTACATGCAAACGGACCACATGATACCCTACACGTTTCTGATCAAGAGCTGGCTGCAGCAGCAGCAACCCAGACGCAAGCGGTCGAGCTTAGCACATCTGACCAAGCTACTGGAGCCGACTAGCGAATATGTGGCGAAACTTATGCGAACGCATCTGCCAGTGGTGTTGGACGTTTTTAAGCGGTATGCTCCTCCGTTTCTCGAGTGCTCCGTCACCCATGGAGTCGCCAATATGCTCCAGGTTCTCAGTCCGCTGGTTGCTGAGGTTGCGAAAGGTGTAGTGGAAGATGACGCGGAGTGGATGGCCGACGCAAAAATCATCGTTGCTTACGCTGCTACGATGTCGCTCGGCATGATCCTCCCACCTCGCGCTCGACCAGAGTTTCATCTTGCTGCCATTGGAATTGCCCCACAGCTGCAAGAAGGACATCCAATCTTCACTTTGGACCCGTCCGCTACGCTCTTTGACGTCGGACTCCGCTTTGAAGACCACCGGACCGTGTTGTTTCTGTGGAGTAGATCACTGCTTGAACTGTCGAGACCAGCAACTCGTCGAAGTAGCTTCGCGTATCAATCAGAGTTTCCTCGCCGGACGAGCGCAGTACTGAAAGCTCGAGGGCGAATTGTGACAAGTGAAGACACGGACGATGCAGAAGGTGACGAGGAGCTCGTAGGCGACACATCGACTATCACAAGTCCCCTCTCCATAATCTACGTTCCCACTGCGTTTACTGTTAGCTGCAACGCGTGGCTCAAACGGGTCGGTCTAGCTAAGGCAAACGCGTTTGTAGTGGGTAAGTCAGGTGTTGGGAAGACTCTCATCGTGGAGAACTGTTTGCGGGAGCTTGGCCAGAAGGAGCGTGTGAGTGCGACCGCACTACAAATCAATCCCTCAACGACAGGATCCGATATCCAACGAGCCATCGAGATCGGGATGACAGGCAAGCTGAAAGGTGCTCACTGTCCTGGTGTTGGAAAACGCGCACTGGTATTGCTCCTGGAGAATATCAATCTCGACACCCAGGTGCGGCTTTGAGGAAACCCATCACCGCTTACTTTTGTTAACTTAGGCATCTCTCTTTTTTGTGGTAGCATTATTCAACGCAGACTAACGGCCCATGCTCAGCGATGATTCGACAAGTGATCGATGGAAAAGGGAGTTTTATCAAAACCACGAAGGAATTCGTGGAGTTTCGAGACCTTGCCGTGTGGTGCTCTTTTTCGCTGTCCACGTTTGGGTATCGCCGTGTACCGTCACGCTTGTTGCGGCACTTTCACATGGTACATCTCTGTGAGTTCTTCCTGCAACTAGGTGACTCGAACTCATCGGTGTTGTCATCTTTGCGACAGATATGGGTCCCAGACCAAAGTGACCAAATATTCATTCAAGTGATTCCGATGTTCACGACGAACTTCCGAAGACGCTATGAAGGTCCTTTCGGCGATTTGACTAGCGCCATTCGTCGACTGACTCAGTTTCCTGTTCAAATGTTCAAGAGGTCAAGAAAACTGTGGAGACCGTCAGCTGTCGCGCCTCACTTGCTCTTCAACGTTGGCAGCGTACTGTCGGCATTCATCAGCCTGATGAACACGTCCGCGTCTCGGGTCCCAGCTGAACCGATTCTCGAGTTCGAGCTACTCACGATGCACTTCACCCTTCAGCTCCATCGCAACCGGTTCTTAGACCTGTCGAACCAAGATCAACTGCAATCCACAGCGCTCAGGATCGCCAAGAAACTAGGCTTTAGCTCTCAAAGTTTGAGGTATCTCCTATCCCCGGAGGAGTATTTTTTCGCCGACTGTGGCGACACGGAGGGAATCACGCGAGTCAACGCGAGAACGCTTACGACAATCTTTGTAGCGGGCGAGGAACGCTTCCACTGGTACCACAAGGCGACACTGAAAGCGAATCCCACATCCCCCGAGCTCTCTGTATCCGGTCCGGAAATTGTAGCGGCGCAACGCGAGCTTAGTCCACACAGTCTACGCAGTCCACGCGGTAAAGGTGCACGATCCGTTCGTCATTTACTGGCAGCAAGTGCAGATGCGATGGACAATGACCCAACGCCCTCCACTCAAGAAGTAATGCTACGGCGCTCTTCATTGACGATGGTCGCGCTGAAAACTGGTCTACCCGATGAGAAAGTGACAGCGGCTCCATCATTTCATCAGCTGCAGAACACGGTGGACATTTACAGCTTCCTCCAGAGCGGCGTGCGCCATTTACTGCTCAGCGGGTCGGACACTGCAGACCGTCGAAGCACGACGATGATTGCGTGTGGGACGTTATCCTTTCAATTCCGCGAAGTTAGTGCCCAATTGCGTCTAGCAGATTTCATTGAGCATGTCAAGTCCATTGTGCTGGACGCAGGACTTAAGGCGACTCAGACCGTGGTGTACGCTGAGTTCGAGGACTTGAGCGTTGAGGAAGCTGCTCTTCTCGTGTATTTGATCCGTCAAGATGACATCCCGCCGCATATGTATTCTTCGGCAGACAAGGTGAAGCTGCATGCCGTCGAGCATCAGTCCAAGGGCCTGCTAACTGCGCTACCTCCTGCGTCGAGAAAATCCTTTCTTCAAAATGTGTCATCCCCTGCTGAGAAGGAGAAGGGAAGTGGAGGAGCGAGACGGTCAACTACAATGACGCATTCGTTAGCGCATTTGCTAACGGTTTTTCGAGAAAATGTGCGCCGCAGTCTCTACATCGTGCTCTCAATCGGGTGAGTCCTAGTCGTCGACAATTTAAACAGCCAGGTATCATAACCTTACTTGTGCTCGCTGTACTTCCACTGCTGTATAGGTGCAAGAACAAATTGCTTGAGTTTATGACTCTACAGCCGTGCGCGTATTACAGGTTCGTGATCAAGACGTTTCCACGATGGCAAGACGTGTCTGCAGAAGCGGTCTGCAACAGTGCACTCCATGAATGGAGGTTGATAAATGACATATCTACAGGCTCGGAGGCTTTTAGCACATCACCAAGTGAGATTTCTTGGCGCGTAGTGGATGATGGTGTCCGCGCTCAAGTCCGAGACATCATGATAGTCGCGCACAACACGGCCGAAAGGTTTGTACACAACGAAACTTACCGCTTCGGACGGCATTTGCCATCTCCAACACTGCGCGGTAGAAGATTTGGGGCGGTGACTACGCGGCTTGATGACATGTTGCGAGTTTTCAAAGTTCTGTTTTCGTTCCAGCATAGAAAACTCAAGCGCCAGCTCCGAGATTTGAGCAAAGCACTGCGGTATCTGGCAAAAAGGCTGTCCCAGACAAACGTGAGAGTGGCGAAGGAGGAAACGAGTGAGGTTCTTCAAAACGAAGCCACCCAAGCTGTTACGGACACTACTGCCCAACTAGCAGTCCAAGAATCCATCGAGAGAGAAGCGAGACGATTGTTTTTACTGGACGAAGAACGGTGTGCCAAAATTCAGAGCGAGATTGAGCTGGAGCGTGCCAGCATCCAGCGTGAGTTATCGAAGACTCTACCAGAAGTGCAGGAGGCCACTGAAGCGCTATCCCAGATCAACAAGTACCACATCGTCGAGATGAAATCCTTTACAAATCCCCCTCAGCTTGTGCGCTTAGCGATGCAAGCGGTTTGCGTGCTGCTCGACGTCCCGCCAACGTGGAGCGAGGCGCTGCGAATTCTGGCGGATATCCGATTTCTGGAGCGCCTTCGTAACTTTAACAAGGATACCATCGATCCTTCGTTGATAGATCGCGTCAAGTTTTACGTGAATCACCCGGACTTTTCGATGGAGAACATGAGGCGTGCATCTCTGGCGTCAACCACACTCTGCAAGTGGGTGCTGGCACTGGTACGCTACTTTGAGGCGATGAAGCGTGTGGCCCCGACGCAAAAGTTGCTGGACGAAACCGAGCAGAGCTTCCGCGTAATTGAGGGGCGTGCACAGGCCGAGAAGAAAAAACTTGTCGACATTGAGATCCACTTGGCTGAGCTCCGGGTTCTTCACGCACAAAACCTCCATCGTGAGGCTGAGCTCCAGCGAACTCAAGAAACTAGGCTGCGATGGAAATCGTCGGTCGCGTCCTTCGGTCACGTTATGAAGCAATGGTACGATATCACGCGAGAACATTTCGAGTCTGTTGAACAGCAGCGCATAAACTTGCTCGGAGACTGTGCCATCGTGTCGACTCTGATCATCTTTGGGGCTGAACTTTTCCACGAAGATCGGGAAAAACTCTTGTTTCAGTGTCGAGCGCCAATTCAGAGGCATTTCGCCTCACCTCCGAACGATCCGTACCCCATGGCAGCCGAAATAACTACAATGTTACGACATTGGGTGATCAGTGGAGAAAGTATGGCACCTCAGTTGCGGAAGACCATCATCGACATGCAAGACGAAGAGGACGATGCTTTTGCTACTAGTCTGTTTTTGATGGACCAGGCTCAACAAGTATGTTTCAAGATCCCGTTCCTATTGGATCCTCTTGATCGCGGAATTTCGTGGATCAAGCAAGCTTACCGTAGTTCAACAACCGCTACACCATCCAAGGGGTATACGTGGAGTGAGGCTAGTCGGTCGTTTGGTGATAACAACTCTGGGCAGCGAAGAAGAGATGAACCTGGGGCTGTGGTCATAGTGGATGCGGGCGATCCGAATTTGATCCGAGCGATTGAGACGTGTCTGGCGCAAACTCCGCCGTCGATGGTACGCTTATCATTCGCATGGTTTGATGATGCACAATTTCAGTGTCTTAACTGTGTGTATGTCTGTCTTCGCTGCAGGTTCTCGTTGAAAATGCTTCTGAGGGAGACGAAGCCGCGATCGAAGCTGCGTTGGAACTGATCGTCTTGCTCAAGGAAAAGAGCACTTGCGCGGTGTATTTCGCGGATAAATCTCTTGACAAAGCAGTCGACTGGACCCCAAAGGTGCACTTGGTGAAGTCATTGTCTTACGTTTTCACTCCCTGACTATTTTTTTTCTGGTTGGTGGTTTGTACAGACTTGGAGTCATTTCGCAGTGGTTGACTTCACGCCTACGAGGCGAGATCTCGACAATCATTTTCTGACGTTACTCTGCCATAGCTCCGCAGCATCTCTCCAAACAGAGCTGGAGTCGCTCAAGTCCAAGCTGAGCGTTGAGAAGACGAAAGAGGAAGTTCTCTTTCAAAAGTTTCTTACAAATTTGTGCGTCGCAAGTGATGAAACAACCAAAGCTCCAAATGCAGGTTTGAGCCCAACGGCGACATCGATCCTGTCTGCTTGGATTTCATCTGGTACTGGTCACCAGGGCTTTTACGATGAAGAATCGATGGAGCGCATCTCAGCGCAGTTAAACGACTTCATGTCTGTTCGACACGCGCGCAAGCAGCTACAACTGAAGATCATAAATTCATACAAGGAGCGAAGAAAAGCACTTGCGTTCGCACGGCGAGCGAGAGCTTTCGTGTTGGCTGAAGACGGGATTGCAAGACTCAATACCTCGCTGCATCTCCCGCTTCCGCAAACCCTGGGGAATATCGCTGAGTGTCTTGCGAGGTCGCTTCCAAAGCCACCACAGACACCCGCCCGAGGGAACACGCTCGCTCGAACTCAAAAAGAGCACGAGTTATCCACGGAGGACCTGTGCTCCGAAATGAATGTCACGTCGGCCACAACGCTGACAACTGCTGCGTACGTCTGCCAACGGCTCGCTGGTCTTCCAACGTCATTGCACAGAACGTATTTACTCTCATTGGTGCTGGCGATCGGAGATATTGACGACGGAGAGAACGAAAGCTTTGGGATTCTTCAGCGTGCTCTTACTGAGAGGGTGCGGGAGCGTATCCTTCGGCTTTGTTCAGAGCCCAATCTGGACTGCCACCGTGTCGCTCACAGCAGGGATGAAGACATCAGTGACATCATTAGGCAAACAGCTCGTGAGTTTATTGGTCAGACCGTAGACGTGGTCGTCCTGGCAACAGCGAATGCAGTATGTTGTGACAGATTAAAGAGTCCAGGCAAATGGCTCGACAACGAGCTGATCGCTGCGTTCTTGAAGATCCAAAAGAGCTTCCTGCAGCAGTCCGGTGCAGCTACGACGCAAGAAGTTTGCAATTCTTTCAGACGATCTCTTTACGACGATATGGTGGAGAACGCGTACGACTGGAAGACATACCTGAAGTCATCACTGGCATGTGCAAGCCCTTTGTCTTCGGGGAAAACGGTGCAATGGCCACCTTGGGTGAAGCGAAATCTTCGCCTACTGGGACAGCTACAAGTTCACGTGTGCTTGTTTGGCTCTGTTCCACTTCAAGTGATCGACAACATGATCCGAACGCACCTCGGAGAACGAGAGGTGTCGTCGTTGCTCGGAGTCTTGGAAGAAGGAGGGGGAACAGTCCGACCGAGCCTGGATGCCATGGTGAAAACCGCAAGCTTTTCGACGCCGCTGCTTATTCTTTCCGACCCGAGCGAGTTTGCAGTGGCGGGTTCGTCCAGTGCTCGACATTGCGCCAGAAGACACAACATCCCTGCCGAGGCGGTTGCCTTCATGTCCGTGGGGCATGCTGCCGTAACTCGATCTACTAGCGGAATGTGGTCATATCGCGAAAAGACTGCCACCGGTACAACCACAGACCGTGATCCAGTTGACCGCGATGTCGCTGCAGTGACCAGGCTTAAAGAAATATCGATGGACCCGGGGTGGACGATAATTGAAGGGGCTGTTGCGGCTCCGTCGTTTAGTATCACGAACGCCTTGCGGCTCCAAATCGTGCGCTTTAGCGATGTGAAATCTACCAACCACGATTTTCGGCTGTGGCTTGTGGAGGAACTGTCCAGTACGCCGACCCATTGCCGTGATTTGAGCCTTATTCCAGCCCAACGATTGTTTTTGGAGCCACCTCAGACGCTCAGACAACACTATGATGCCTTCTTGCAGGCAGAACAAGAGCGGAAGGAAGCCGAAAAGCTGAAGAAGTTGGAGGATGCACAACAAATCGAAGGAGCGTCAAGGCGCCCCCCGCCACTTTCACGGCATGCTTCGTCGATATTGACCGCTCTTCAGCGCAGTAGTGCCGAGCAGCAGCAAATTCGTGCAGCGCTTTGGCTGTTCCACTCAATTTTCCGTCTTCACATCCAGGGCATGCGAAAAATGGCAAATGCTGATCAAACTAGCGGTGGCATTCCAGCGGACATGTTCATATCTCACTATGAAATGGATCGAGTGACGCGCTTGATTCAGCTTCATCTACACCAACGCGTCGTCGCAGCCACCGTCACATCCGGCACTTCTGCGCTCAATCAAACAGCTACTCCGTCTGTAGCAGCAGCCGCGGAAGCTCATGGGAAAACTCTGACAGAACTAGCA
This sequence comes from Phytophthora fragariae, assembly GCA_009729435.1. Taxonomy (NCBI): domain Eukaryota; phylum Oomycota; class Peronosporomycetes; order Peronosporales; family Peronosporaceae; genus Phytophthora; species Phytophthora fragariae. The sequence continues at coordinate 3,235,734 of QQOI01000002.1, read as the reverse complement.
GCTCTGATTTACATGGGGCGTATGTGGAGTGATAACCGAGCAAGCCAATGTCGAAACCTGCTGAGCTGGTGTCTTCATTACGACTCCCTCGATCTCCACACTACCGAACATGACGCACTGCTAGTATCTCGACTCCTCCAGCTCCGTGAACGACTTGTGACCACCACAATGGCTCCGTGCGCGAAACTCTTTGAAGCTCTTGAGCTCGATCTGATGCCTCCAAGTCTCCAGTGCCAACAGCGCGCACACGAATCGTCCTCCGTTCTCCATAATTTGGCGAAAATGTACGCAGCACCAAAATCTGCTCTGGAAGTGGCGGCGCAATTGTCAGGTGCTCAGCAGCGCCTGGAGGAACTGACGACAGCATTCCCAGACAAAGCGAGTTTGTCGAGCAGCATTAAGCAGCTGCAGAGACAAAAGCGAGAGAGTATGATCATTGGCTGGGGCAAGAACAAGGCACGCGACGCTGTGGAAGTGTTGATGAACTACAAGTCCATTCGCCAGCCGCCCAAGCAACAAGGGCGCGTCGGTACACTTCGACTGCAACAATATCTGCAGACCCAGTTACAACAGCAACCGACCGCACACTTGATCCACGTCGAGCTTCCAGCGATGGAGGAATACTTGACATTCATCTGGACAAACGCCGAGACGATTTTGTCTGTGCGAGCTGATAGCGTCCAACTGTTGAATCCAGAGACCATGGCGACAATTGAAGCGCTTGCTCGTGGTGACTTGCCCCCTGTTTGGAGAGGAGATGCAATGCGACTCGAGAGTGGAGAGGGTTACTCAACTCCGACGCGGTTGAAGCCGTGGCTTCGCTGGTTTAAGCAAGCCGTCAACTTTTTCCACACGCACCAGCAGTCCGTGCTGGCGCTTGCACCCGTCAGGATAGATTCGATTTGGTTGCCAGCCTTGCAGCGTCCAAAAGGTTTGTCTTGCCTGTCTTCAATCGCTCCTGGGTCTGAGTCGTGCTACTTGACTTCTTACATCCCCTGATTCATTTTTCTATAGCGCTCCTGTACTCGTTCCGTCACAGCATATCCGTGAGGTCTGGGATACCTCTCGGTAAGATTTCGTTGGTGGTGCTGCCCTCAAAATCTCAAACACCTGAACCGAAATCTCCCGCGCCTGGGACGAATGCGATCTCGACCGAAGACCTCCTAGGCGCCATCGTCCTATCAGGACTGTTCCTCTCCGTACGAGCTCTTATTGTATCCTATGCTTTGTGTGCATATTGCTGATACCTGTGTCTTTGTGTGTCGATGATTAGAATGCTGGGTGGTCTGTTGATTCGGGTGCCCTGTCGGAACAAGACGTGCCTTCATTGTCGATCCCTTCCGATCCCGTGACTTCACCAGGTCGATACCAACCACTTCCACCATTGACTCTGCATGCCACTGCTCGGTTCCGATTCGGCCCCGAGGGTTTGATGTTGCCGTCTACAGCCCACGAGGATTCCCGACCTCTGCCGAGTCAGACCGCGACCAACTTGGGGTTCTACCGTTGTCCACTTTACAAATGCCCCGCCCAGTTGGCCCAACTGGAGAATCCTTTCGAGTATGTGTTCCTACCCATACCAGTCGACCAGAACGCCGGGACCATGGCCGTCCAAGGCGCGGCACTCTTCCTACTTGAGCCGCAGTTTACTTTAAACAAGTGAAACACGCTTGTTTAAAGTCACCAATACGGAAATACTACTGAAGTATTCCCTTATCTCTTGCGGTTGGCAACTGTGACGGGTACTGTTCCAAGTGGTCGAGAATAGCACTACCTGGATACATTGTTTTGCGTTTCACGTCTGTGAGCGAGGCGGAGAACGGAGGGTTAGTACTATATAATTAGAACCAGCGAGCCTTCCCCCTGGACAGACCGCACTTCACTTCACACGCGTTGCTTACCTGTGCAGTGATCGATCATGAGAGACATTCGCAACTTGTGGCGCCGATTTTACAGATTTTGCGTGAGCTTCCAGGTCGAGTTACGCGGCAACTACACAGCCGAGAGAATCAACAGCTTGAACCAGTACCTCCACTCGACATCGACACTGCGCGCATTGCTCACTGCTGTACTATCACCACTCCCATGTCTTGTCATTATCGCGCTCGTCGACTCCGTGCCGCTAGCATCGCCCGATGAGGGGTCCAGCGCAAACGTTACGTTCTGGGGACGGGACTTCGTATGTATGATCCTGATTACAGGCCCTGCGATGAAGCAGATCCGAGTCGTTGTTCCGCGTCTCAATATGTCGGCGACTGACGCTGCTGTGATAACCATCATCGCAACTGTAGTAGCCATCTCACTCATGATCGGAGTGTCGGGTATCGTCGGCTTTCCGCTGCCGTTCGCACTCTTGGTAGGCATGCCAGGGACGATGTTAGTGGTTATCGTGAGCTTTGGGGTTCTTTTCGGACGAGTACTCAAGCGAGATGCAGCGCTGCGTAAGGAGCTCTTCAACTTCTCGAGTGTGCAGAACTGCCCTGTAGTTCTCGTCCTCGTGTATCCAGTCTACCTGTACGGCTTCATCCACCTAGGGCCACTAGGACAGAACATTTATCTCGGCCTACTTCCTCTCATTCGACTCATCGGGAAGAACTGGATTAGTTACTTCATGGATAACAAGTACGACTTGGTGTCACCGATCATGATCTTCAATTTGGATGTGTTCAACGCGATGTATATCTCCAGCTGCATCCAGAACTCCAAATCGCTCAGTATCATCGTCCTCTTAATCTCCCTGGATGTGTTTCTGGCTTGGATATCCATGACCGACCTCCGGATCCTGATGAGGCGTGTGGTCGCCCTCCGACGCAAAGTGCCAACAGGTCATGGGACCTTCATCGATATTGCTGCGCAGATTCTTAAAGAAGATGACCGTGCACGTGTTCGACTTTCGCAGCGTCGGTACAACTTTGGTGTATCGGTGTTGAAGCTGCCACCCAACGTCAGCGATAGTAGCGAGGCATCAATAGGCCCAGCTGCAGACATCGTTTCTGCGTCCACTACCAGGCAAGTTTTCCCACTTCCAAGCATGGAATCGGATCCCGCTCAGACGCCCATCGAGACCTTTTCACATTCATTGAGTCAACCAAAGCCAACCCAATACTACTGGTTAGAGGGCGTATTCTCCGAAAAAGAGCGCCATCTATTTGTTCAGTGGGCAGCACAACTACTTTTCACGACAGAGTTCGTCATCCTCGTGCTGTACACCAAGTTCATTGTCCCCTTCCTCTTCGGTATGTCTGTTCTACCGCCTTAGTCTTTGTTTGACTGACGATCGCTGGTGCTTACTGTTAATAGCCACCTGCACCACGATACTCTTCTACCTGCCCAACCGTGCGTACTATCCACAACTACACGACTACGACGATGCGGTTCTCAAGGCCAAGGCCGGCAACGTGGCCATTTTAGGCATCGCCCAGTTCGTGTTATTGTTGGTGAACAAATTCATACTCCAGCGAAGACTCGGTATCTCCGTTCTACGCTTGCTAGCGTTCGGACGCGATCAAGGGAAGGCCATCGTACAAACGAGCCTGTTCCTGGCGGTATTCTATCCTATCCAAAACTCGCTTCAGCACAACGGTACGCCGTCACTTACAGAACCTGTAAATTACACGCATAGTTCGCTGTTTTTGGTTCTGACTGGTAGTTCACTTTTTAGGGGCTGATTACAGCATGTCATTCCGCTGGCTGAAGAACAAATCGACACCGTAGTGGTTGGTGGTTTGTACAGACTTGGAGTCATTTCGCAGTGGTTGACTTCACGCCTACGAGGCAAAATCTCGACAATCATTTTCTGACGCTACTCTGCCATAGCTCCGCAGCATCTCTCCAAAGAGAGCTGGAGTCACTCAAGTCCAAGCTGAGCGATGAGAAGACGAAAGAGGGTGTTCTCTTCCAAAAGTTTGTTGCAAATTTGTGCGCCGCACCGTGGACGGCGACGGTCCCGGCGTTCTGGTCGACTGGGATGGGTAGGAACACATACTTGAAAGGGGTTTCCAGTCGGGCCAACTGGGCGGGGCATTTGTAAAGTGGACAGCGGTAGAACCCCAAGTGGGTCGCGGTCTGACTTGGTAGTGGTCGGGAATCCTCACGGGCTGTAGACGCTGAAGATGACAACATCTAACCCTCAGACCCGAATCGGAACCGAGCAGTGGCATCCAGTGTCAATGGTGGAAGTGGTTGGTATCGTAAAGACACGGGATCAGAGGGAGTCGACAATGAAGGCACTTCTTGTTCCGGCAGGGTGCACGAGTTCATAGACCACCCACTCACGACCTGTTTGCTTAATGGTGTCATTGATGTCCTCATACCTGCTTTGAGCGAAATGGTGACAGTCCAGATTGGGCTCTGAACAAAGCCGAAGGATACGCTCCCGCAATCTCTCAGTAAGAGCACGCTGAAGAATCCCAAAGCTTTCGTTTTCTCCGTCGTCAATATCCCCGATCGCCAGCACCAAAGAGAGTAGATACGTTCTATGCAATGGCATTGGAAGACCAGCGAGTCGTTGGCGGACGTACGCAACAGTTGTCAGCGTTGTAGTTGACGTGACATTCATTTCGGAGCACAGGTCCTCCGTGGATAACTCGTGCTCTTTTTGAGTTCGAGCGAGCGTGTTCCCTCGGGCGGGTGTCTGTGGTGGCTTTGGAAGCGACCTCGCAAGACACTCAGCGATATTCCCCAGGGTTTGCGGGAGCGGGGATGCAGCGATGTATTGAGTCTTGCAATCCCATCTTGAGCCAAGACGAAAGCTCGCGCTCGCCGTGCGAACGCAAGTGCTTTTCTTCGCTCCTTGTATGAATTTTCGATCTTCAGTTGTAGCTGCTTGCGCGCGTGCCGAACAGACATGAAGTCGTTTAGCTGCGCTGAGATGCGCTCCATCGATTCTTCATCGTAAAAGCCCTATTAATAGTGGCCAGTACCAGATGAAATCCAAGCAGACAGGATTGATGTCGCCGTTGGGCTCAAACCCGCATTTGGAGCTTTGGTTGCCGGTACTCTTCCTGCTTGAGCCACAGTTTTGAAACACAATTGTTTAAAGTCACCAATATCTCTTGTTTTTTTAGTGATAAACGGCCTTCCATTTGAGCATTAAAACTTTCCTTATACCAAAATCTCTTGTGGTTGGCAACAGTGATGGGTGCTGTTCCACATGATCGAGAATAGCACTAACGTTACATTATTTCACTGGCAACCGAGGCGGAGAACCGAGGCTAGTACTGTAGAATTAGAAACTGTGATCCTTCCCCCTGGAACGAGTGCACTTCACTGCACGCGCGTTGGTTACCTGCGCAGTGGCCCATCATGAGAGACATTCACAACTTGTGGCGCCGATTTTACAGATTTTGCGTGAGCTTCCAGGTCGAACTACGCGGGAACTACACAGCCGAGAGAATCAACAGCTTGAACCAGTACCTCCACTCGACATCGACACTGCGCGCATTGCTCACTGCTGTACTATCACCACTCCCATGTCTTGTCATTATCGCGCTTGTCGACTGCGTGCCGCTAGCATCGCCCGAGGAGGGTTCCAGCGCGAACGTTGCGTTCTGGGGACGGGACTTCGTATGCATCACCCTGATGACATGCACTGCTCTGAAGCAGATCCGAGTCGTTGTTCCGCGTCTCAATATGTCGGCGACTGACGCTGCTGTGATAACCATCATCGCAACTGTAGTAGCCATCTCACTCATGATCGGAGTGTCGGGTATCGTCGGCTTTCCGCTGCCGTTCGCACTCTTGGTAGGCATGCCAGGGACGATGTTAGTGGTTATCGTGAGCTTTGGGGTTCTTTTCGGACGAGTACTCAAGCGAGATGCAGCGCTGCGTAAGGAGCTCTTCAACTTCTCGAGCGTGCAGAACTGCCCTGTAGTTCTCATACTCGTGTATCCAGTCTACCTGTACGGCTTCAACCACCTAGGGCCACTAGGACAGAACATTTATCTCGGCCTACTTCCTCTCATTCGACTCATCGGGAAGAACTGGATTAGTTACTTCATGGATAGCAAGTACGACTTGATGTTACCGATCATGATCTTCAATGTGGACGTGTTCAACGCGATGTATATCTCCAGTTGCATCCAGAATTCCAAATCGCTCAGTACCATCGTCCTCTTAATCACCCTCGACGTGTTTCTTGCTTGGATATCGATGACCGACCTCGAGATTCTGATGAGGAGCGTGGTCCTCCTCCGACGCAAAGTACCAGCAGGTCATCCATTAAAGCGCGAGATCTTCATCGATCTTGCTGCGCAGATTATTAAAGAAGATGACCGTGCACGTGTTTGGCTTTCCCAGCGCCATTACAGCTTTGGAGTAGCGGTGTTGAAGCTGCCAGACAAGGTCAGCAATAGCAGCGAGACGTCGATTGGACCAGCTGCAGACATCGTTTCTGCGTTCGCTACCAGACAAGTTTTCTCACTCTCTAGCATGGAATCGGATCCCGCTCAGACGCCCATCGAAACCTTTGCACAGCCGTCGAATCAACCAAAGGTAACCCAACACTTCGGGTTAGAGGGCGTATTATCGGAAAGTGAGCGCCAGCGATTTGTTCAGCAGACAACTCAACTACTTTTCACGACCGAATTCGTTATCCTCGTGTTGTACACCAAGTTCATTGTCCCCTTCCTCTTCGGTACGTCCGCCCCATTACCTGAGCCTTTGGTTTGGTACTGACGATCGCTGGTGCTTGCTGTTAACAGCTACCTGAACCACTATACTATTCTACCTGCCTGTTGCTAGTTGTGCCTGCCCAGCGGCATCAACTTCCTTTTGTCATGCTCGACACCAGTGGCAGCCACGTGCGTGGTGTCATGATGGCACTTCAAGGAGAGATCTTACGAGGAGTCGCGTAGAATGACTGGCTGGCAGAGCCTGGTCCTGGAGTAAGTAGTCGTAGCGCTCATTGCGGAATTGGAAGCTCACTGATGAGGCCCTTTGGCCGGGCCCGGAATCGATCTGAGCAGCCTCTAACGAAGCAATCAAACTGCATTTCCTTCCTGTCAACGTTGGAGCAAGAACAAAGTTAACTTTGTTCTTGCCTTTGTTCTTGCTCCAACGTAGACAGGAAGGAAATGCAGTTTGATTGCTTCGTTAGAGGCTGCTCAGATCGATTTCGGCCCCGGCCAAAGGGCCTCATCAGTGAGCTTCCAATTCCGCAATGAGCGCTACGACTACTTACTCCAGGACCAGGCTCTGCCAGCCAGTCATTCTACGCGACTCCTCGTAAGACTCTCCTTGAAGCACCATCATGACACCACGCACGTGGCTGCCACTGGTGTCGAGCATGACAAAAGGAAGTTGATGCCGCTGGGCAGGCACAACTAGCAACACTGCCCAACCGCGCGTACTACCCACAACTACACAACTACGACGATGCGGTTCTCAAGGCCAAGACCGGCAACGTGGCCATTTTAGGCGTCGCCCAGTTCGTGTTGCTGGTGGTGAACGGATTCATACTCCAGCGAAGATTCGGCATCCCCGTCCTACGCTTGCTAGCATTCGGACTCGATCAAGGGAAGAGCATGGTGCAAACAAACCTGTTCCTGTCGATATTCTACCCCGTCCAGAACTCGCTCCAGCACAACGGTACGCCGTCAACTACAGAACCTGTAAATTAGTCGCATAGTTCGTTGTTTTTGGTTCTGACTGGTAGTCCACATTTTAGGAGCTGACTTCAGCATGTCATTCCGCTGGCTGAAGGACAAGTCGACGCTGTAGTTTGTACTGTACTACCAAATGGATCAATAGGGCAATATTATAGTACCTAGTGCGGTAAATCAAAAGGTCTTTTTGATGTTGAAGTTTGTCACTACAGTAGTTGAAAACTTTAGCGCGCCTTCGCGCACGAGGTCTTTCAGCTAGTAGAGGTAAATCTATTCACTTCAGGAGTCGACGGAGGGAGGTGAAGACCTCAGCGGCAGGGTTTGGTAGTACATGTAGTGAGGATTCTGGCTTAGTAGTGACACTACTACTACTACCCGACTCTGAACCAATAGTACTACTACTACTATAGTAGATCTGAGTTGACAATAGTAGTAACACTACTAATATCACTACTATTAGCACTACTAATGTATCCATGGCGTAGACATAACTTCCGCTTGTCTTCATCCATGCGCCTTAGTTCTTGGCGATGGTGGCGCAGAATTTTCTGTCATTGCGCTTTCTCATTGCCGGTCCTCGCCCATAGCGAAATCATCACGAAGAATCCTATCGAGAACACGGGTTCTTGAAACGCAGTCGAACAGCCCCACCCTAGCCAGGCGCGTGCAAGTTTCGCGAACATGGACAATGGGATCCGAAATACCGCTCAGGGTCCCTTCTCGTTCATCAGCCGGAGCTTGCGCGAGATTGATCACTGTAGCGTCGCTCGAGCGGATGTGCTACTTGGTGTGAGCTCCTGGGAATCGCTGTCAGTATACCTGCTGACACGAGAGCGGCTACAGAATCTGCAAGTAGATAATGTTAGTTACAGAAGAAGACGCGTAAATACCAACAACGGTAGTATTACTTTTCGAGAGGTCAATGTCTAGCTTCGTGCAAAGCTCGTTGCTGCACAGGCGATGTACCTGACGGCCGCACACGCAGCAAGGGGACGTCGGCGATAATACATATACTACCTATTATGTCCCCCCAGTGGCAGTCAACATTAGCGCACTTCATGGGCCTGCTGCTTGAGCTGCTAATCGAGAAATGAGCAAGCAAGCAGGAGCGAAGCTGAGGTGAGGGGGAGGCCAGAGAACCACCGATTTTCGCGCCTTTCGAAAATCGGACGTGGGTTGAAGATTGGGAACTATAGTAGTGCTAATAGCACTACTACTGTCACTTTTTCTCGCTACTATTCAAATAGCACTACTACTCGACCCAAGCAAACATAGCCAGGGGTTAATAGGACCCCAAAACCTGGGTAGTAGTATTACCGGAACCACCGGTGCTTCGAAATTGGAGACATACTACTACTAGTAGAGATACCAACAATCGGGTAGTAGTAGTAATAATATTATTAGTACTACTCCACTACTACTCGAGCTACAGTGGTCAGTGACCAGTGGTCCACTAGTCCCCGCCGTGCTTAATCTCTGTGGGAAAATAATCTTACACGTTAGTTTTTTTAGCGCTTATCGTATACTAATTTATGTAGTAAATTAATTGATGTGCGAGCGAACTCCTGAAGTCGGAAAATAATATCGCTAGAAAACTTTATATATAAGCTTCAGTATCGGGCTTACTACGTAGTATTCACTGTCACACACGCTACAAGGATCAACATTGCCTTCCTGGCAATCCCTTCATGGCACAACCCATGCTTCTTTCGTTGTGCTTTGACGCGGTTTCGAAAATGGTAATCTTCCCCGAGGCCTAAATGAGGGCTTAATTGAGAGCCACTCAAACTAGAATTGCAACATCACAACCGATTTTGCTCGTTTAGGGTCCTTCAAAAGTATTACCTGAATAGTAATATAGTACCGAGTGATGATAGAATATTATTACTCACATTGAATACGACACTATACGGTAGTAGTATGACTACTACCGTATAGTATACCCAAAAAAATCGGGTAGTACTACGTAGTATTATTATTGAGTTGTACTATTTCAGAAAGTACTACTAACCTATGAACATAGCACTACTATCGCTACTATTTTGGAGTCTACAACTGTACCAAGTTGGTGGTACTGTAGTATGCTCAGGGGTCGCCGGGCCACGAGCAATCGCCTGCGGGGTGCCGCGCTGAGCACAACACTGCCCTTGGTCGTCCGACGCCGCCGGAGCCCCGCGCGGGGTAGCTTGCGCTTCAAAGCGGGCACGAACACCACCCGCGCCATGATCAATCGCCTGCGGGCAATCGCCGGCGGGGTGTCGTACAGAGCACGACGCCGTCCTTGGTCGTCCGACACCGTTGTCGCCCCATGCGGGGTAGCCTGCGCTCACGAACGCCGCCTCCGACGCGACGCGCCAACGATCAATCGCCTGCGGGGTGCCGCACAGAGCAGGACACCCCCCTTGGTCAGCCGACGCTGCTGTAGCCCCGTGCGGGGTAGCCTGCGCTGCAAGGCGGGCACGAACGCCACCCCCGACCCGACGCGCCACAAGCAACTGCCTGCGGGGCGCCGAGCAGAGCACAACACCTTCCTCGGCCACCCAACAGTACAACACGCGTCGGCGCTCCGACTGCTAAATTCGTCTGCCTAACTGGCCTGTCTATGGGGTTCGTAAGAAATAAAAATGATGAGACGAGCCTTAGAAAACCTGTACCGCTGTACCAGTTGAACCTGGGGACGCCATAGTGAAAGCAAGTGAGCTCCGCCTCCATATTTAGTGTTTTGCTCTGATTGGCTGCCGCCCACCCGCAAATAACTTGCAAAGGTTGATATGATGGATACTTCGGCGAAACAAGCGACCGCCGCTTCCTGACTAGGTTCATTTCTAAGAATATCCTTCTGCAACGACTGTTCAAGCATTCACTTAAGCGGGAGTTTACCGTGAAGTTGTTATCCTAATTTTGGACACATTTTCGAGTAACCGGGAACTAAATATGGGTCACATTGACAAATATGGAGAGTTTTTTACACGTGTCACAGATATGAGAGAGGCATACAAATTCCAAGTACATCTAAAGTAGCCATCCATATAAAACATTTGAACCCACTTTGGGATTTCACAAATATGGGTCAGGAGCCGTTTGAAGCCTGTTTTAAACACGATTCGACTGCCCAAATTTCACACATATCAGCTGGGGACCCTTTAGAAACTCCGCCAAACCCGTAGCTTTCAGCTTAACCCTTTCACTACCAGACGTGAATTGTAGGACCGCAGTGGTCCCACAAGGGTATACATAGTGAAACCCATATGATGTATCGTAATCATTTGCTAACATTTTGACGGTGCTCTGCTACAGGTCCGCAGTGGTCCTCTAAATTATTTATGTCTCGTCCCTGTTTGACTCACAATCTTTTTTGAACGACTTTTAGCCAGTACAGATTTCGCCCTCACTTCTGACCTCTTTACCACTGTCATCACTTCCAAGGGATATATATTATAAAAGGTTCCCACATTTCCAGCTGAGCAGGCACGCACCCGTTACGATCTCGTCCCCGTACACGAAAGAGTTCTCGTTAACGCTACTAAATACACCCCCGATATGGCGGAAGCCGTTGCTTATCTCGCGTGTCTTCTGCATGTCTTGGATGATCTCGACGAAGCACGTCGCTAATCGACTGCGTATGGTTTCTTGTCGATGTGTTCATGGCACTTCATCTTGCTATATTCCGTACTCTAGTTATTGTGCGCCGCTAGCGCTGCTTAAAAGCTGCGATCATACAGGCATCCATCGGTTGCAGATGGCCGTAGTGTTTGGAGGAAGCTCACAGGAGCACACGCTGGGGCGCGCGAGCTTACTACCTTTGGAAGCTAATAATATAAGCGACATACAGGTTATGGGTTAAACACGGTGTCAGAAGTGAGGGCGAAAACTGTAGGTGTAAAGCACTACCACTCCGTTCCGCTATTATAGCACGGTACCACTCTTTTGGGTGTTCCGGAAAAATAGCACGCTAAAAACTACTTGGTTTCACTATGGTTAAACAAAAAATGGCCACTAACAATCCACCCAGATTGTAAAAACGGCTTTAAGCGAGGCCTTTTCACTATCATCTTGTCTTTTTTTACTTTATTGGCATACAAAGACCGTGGCAATCGCCACATCAAAAGAACCGTATGATAGTTCTGCTTCTTTTGAACATAAAAACGTAAAAAACACTGTAAAATTCGTAAAAACCGGCTACAAAGTACCTGTACCGTGCTATAATAGCGGAACGGAGTGGTATCGTGTTAGAGGTCCGCAGCGGACCTCTAATTCGTGCTGTTTTGTTTGGTAGTGAAAGGGTTAAGCTGAAAGAACAGCTCTACAACTGTCGTAGCCCTGTTAGCCAATAAAAATCACTCGCACGAATTAATAAGTGACGAGCGCCAAGCACCTCCAGCAGCCATGACGACGCCGCTGTCGACCGCCGGGCCCTCGGACGACGACAAGAAGCTCAACGACGAGCTGCTGCGCACGCTCCAGTGCGTCGTGTTGCCTGCCTCAAAGTTGCTCTTCAAGTGTAGTAACCTCTCCCCCTACTACAGGTCCTGCGGACTCTACGAGAGCGCCGAGCAGCTGGGAAGACGCGAGGCCGTGCTCGAAAGACTGCGGCACGTGCTGCAGGAGTTCGCACTGCACGAGGGCGTGGCGCGCTTCGGCGAGTCGGAGGCGGCGACCAGGCGCGTGCAGCTGCGCACCTTCGGCTCGTACCGCCTCGGCGTGCAGAGCCAAGAGGCCGACATCGACACGTACGGGCCTGCAAAACCCACCGTTATGACCTAATTTTTAGCCTAATTCGCTACGTTTTACATGGCCCTGCAGACTCTGCATCGCACCTAGACACTGCACACGCGCGAGCTTCTTCGAGAAGGCGCCGATCCTGCTGGAGGCCACCCCCAGCGTCACGGGACTGCAAGTTATCAGCGACGCGTACGGTTATTTATGATCTTTTGTTGTTGTTATTATTGCTAATTTTTAGTGTTAATTTTTTTTGGTGGTGACAGGTTCGTGCCGGTGATCAAGATGAAGATGGACGGGATTCCTGTGGACCTGCTGTTCGTGGCGCTGGATCTGGACTCCATCCCGGAGGACATTGACGTCTTGGACGACCGGTACCTGAGAGGACTGGACGAGTCTTCAGTCAGAAGCTGCAACGGAGTGCGCGTCACAGAGAGGATTCTGCAGCTTGTGCCGAACCAAGAACACTTCCGGACGACGTTGATCGCTGTCAAGCACTGGGCCCGTGTACGGTTGGGAATGTTGTTGAGCGTCGGTTGAGTTGGTGCGGATGTAACCTGTGCATTGCTGTTGCAGGTTCGTGGGATCTACTCGAACGTGCTGGGGTTCCTGGGTGGAGTGAACTGGGCAATCTTGGTCGCGCGCATCTGCCAGTTCTACCCGAACTCGCTGCCGGCGTCCTTGCTCTCGCGGTTCTTCCGCATCTACCAGATGTGGACGTGGCCAAACCCAATCATGCTCGACCGGGTTGACAACCCCCTGAATCTTGGCTTCTCGGTGATGCACATGCTTTTATTCGGATACCAGCCGATCGCATTTTCATTGCTGTATCCGAAGTAATTGATGCCTCGAGTAGCGACAACTGACGTGGACCTTGTTTTTATTGCGTGTAGAGATGGAATCCCAAAATCAATGTGCGTGACCGGTTACACTTGATGCCGATCATCACGCCAGCATATCCGGCATTGAATTCGTCGTACAACGTGATGGCTTCGACCCTGCACATTCTCAAGGCCGAATTTGGCAAGGGGTTCAATCGGACGCTTGAGATCGAAACGAAGGTACGCCATGCTTTCCTGATTACTACGTAGGTTTTGCTGCTGATATTCTATGTGCAGAAATCTTCGTGGGCAAAGCTGTTCATAGCTCCAGTGTTTTTCCAAAGGTCCCACCCACTCACAGCTATTGAGGCCTGTGACTACCCTGTGCGCGCTGTGTTGTGACTTTTGTTGCTTCTGTTTTGCCTATGGTCAGGTCAAAACACTTTCTTCGTGTACAGATAACAGCGAACAATGCCGAGGACTTCGATGGATGGTTCGGTTGGGTCGAATCAAGGCTGCGTCACTTGTTTCTCCGGTACGTGTGCCTGGCGCATGTCGAGGTGCTGGTGTTGCTATTCAACTTCGACACAAGGATTGGTTCCTGTGTTTTCTGCGCGGATACAGGAAGCCTTCTGTCGCTCGAAATCAGATTTTCTTTGGGTTTCTCTCCCTGTAGATTGACTTTATACTTTGTGTATTCAGGTTAGAGGCGCTTCCAGAGCTTCGAATCCACCCATTCGCCCGCTTCTTCGACTTTGTTGAGACCAAGGGCGTAACCCCTGAAGGTTCCACGGAGTGCGAGGTGCACACGTCGTGGTTGTATGTTGGTCTGGGATTCCCTGCCCCGGATCCGATTTCAGCCACCGATGGTACACACGATGTGGATCTGACGAGTGTGATCCGCGACTTCGCCTACTATACAGACCAGTGGGAAGCTCGCCACGGCGGAATGGACATGCAGATCGATCACGTCACTCGCTCCCAAATTCCCGAGTGGGTTCTCGAGTCTGTGGACAACGGCGTGAGCGATAGCAAACACCTGCGGAAGAGATCGCCGACCAAGAAGCTCTCCAAGAAGAACAAACGCGACTGCAGCAGCGTGTCGAACGGGGCAGTTGCGGCTGGTAGCCCGACAAGGAACTCGTCGAAGAAGAGCAAAGGTACGTGAAGAGATATGCTGACGGACGATATCATAGCGGCCAGTCAGCATTTGGACAGTCTGTCGTGACAGACTGTAGCAGTTCCGGAGGAATAGTTAGGTCAGCAGCCGTGGCGCAGGAGCTCCAGCCGACGGACACGGTGGTAGCAAAGCTACAGTCACCATGTCCGGATGGAGCTCCTCTGTCGACTGGTCTGGCCTAGTGCAGACAGTGAGAGAGGAAACACGTAGAGCTTCATAATGGCAGTGAGTTTCAACGTCTTGTCATCTCATGACTGTAGTTCAGTCTCAAGTCTTCTCTGTGGCCGTAGGGTCTGTCAGGGCCTTACTCGTCCGTGAACTCGGCCTTGCGCTTCTCGACGAAGGCGGCCATGCCCTCCTTCTGGTCCTTGGTTGCGAAGGAGCTCCAGAAGAGGCGGCTCTCGAACTTGAGTCCCTCCTGCAGCGACTGCTCGTAGGCGGCGTTAACAGCCTCCTTGGCCATCTTGACCACGGGCTGCGAGAAGGACGCGATCTTGTTGGCCGTCTTGAGGGCCTCGTCCAGCAGCTGGTCGGCGGGCACGACGCGCGCCACGAGGCCGTCCCTCTCGGCCTGCTGCGCGTCGATCATGTTGCCCGTGAGAATCATCTCCATGGCCTTGGCCTTGCCCACGGCGCGGATCAGGCGCTGCGTGCCGCCGCAGCCGGGGATCGTGCCGAGCGTGATCTCGGGCTGGCCGAACTTGGCCTTGTCGCCGGCGATGATGAGGTCGCAGAGCATGGCGAGCTCGCAGCCGCCGCCCAGCGCGTAGCCGTTCACGGCGGCGATCACGGGCTTGGACACCTTGGTGATGTCCCCCCAGTTGGCGAACATGTTGCTCTTGTAGGCCTCCACGAACGTCTTGCCGGCCATCTCCTTGATGTCGGCGCCCGCCGCGAACGCCTTGTCGCTGCCGGTGATGACGATGGCGCCGATGTTGGCGTCGGCGTCGAAGGCGTGCGCGGCGCCGTTCAGCTCCTCGATCAGGGGACTGCACAGCGCGTTGAGCGCCTTGGGCCGGTTCAGCGTGATGATGGCCACTTTGCCGCGCACTTCGGTCAGGATGTTCTCGTACTCGGCTGGCATGAGGGAGGGGAGGGGGTGTTAGTGGAGTGGGGGGGTGAGAGGGAGGGGGCGTTGTACCTTTGGCGGCGAAGCTGCGCGCGAGCGGGCGGCGCAGCATTGAGAGGGAGGGGGCGTGGCGGAGGCTGGCGATCATGTTGATGTTGATGTGGGGAGGCGAATCTGCGTCTGACGTCGAGGTCAGGATTTGTTTTAGGAATCAACACGGACAGCGCCGATTGGCTGAAAAGGACAGCTTCAACTTGAAGACGTGGGGCGATGCTGCTTCAGCCACCGCGATTGGATGCAGGCATCATGCAGCACACGGCGGAGTGGCGAGGCTTGCACTGAAGATTAGTAAGTGAGGAGACTGCTGGCGCTGGAACTGCCACTCGGCGGCAAACACCCTCACCAATGCACATGACTTCCATCAACGACCCACCAGTCAGGACCCATTTTGCCTTGGCCCATTCCGCCCCAAATATGTGGGCCACACATCTTACAGGTTACCCATTCCTCAGCCACATTTCTCGCCAATCATGACGAGCGTCAATGGCTCGAGCGTGCAGGAGGCCTTCGCGCTCATGGCGACGCTGCTGGCGCCGTGCGTGCCCGTGCGCTACCTGGAGCTGAGCGGGAAGCTGCTGCAGCGCAGGCAGATGGAGGAAGTATTCGAGGAGCGTGCCGCCGCCAAGCGCTGCGCCTTCCCGGCCTGCGCGAACCCGCTGCCGACGTACGCAAACTATTTTCAACCAATCACAAGGCTTTATTTCAATTTTTAACCAATCTATGGATTACATGATGCAGGACGAAGGGCAAGCTCCGGGTCTCGTTGTCTCGCAAGGCGATCTACGACGCCCACTACGAGCGGCAGTTCTGCTCTCAGCTGTGTCTCAAGGTCTCAGATCCACCATTTCAAGCTCTAGATCACCACCAAAGTGCTGCAAAACGCCTCTTCAAAATAGTTGGTAATTCTGACCTGTTCCTATGGATTTTACCTTTTATTCTTGCCATAGAAAGCTCGGGTGCTGCTCTCCAGACTTGCCCACAAGCCGCCGCAGCTGGTGCCGTCTCTTGTTGAAGTTTTCGGCACGGACAAGCCAAACCCGCTCGACTACGAGGACGACAAGCCTGCCAAACATGTTGAAGCTCCAGCTGCACACAAGCCAGACCCACTACCAAAGGCCAAACAAGTCTGGGCCAAAACGGAGGACCTGGGTGTTGTTGAGAGGAAGCACTTGACTGCGAACGCCATGTCTGTGGGCGTCCCGCCAGCTCTGGAAGCTGCTACGTCCACTAAGTTGAAGGAGAACGAATCCCCCGCGGCGCCGGACAGAAACTTCCCGACTGTAGAGCACGCTACGCTTATTGAAGGATACGTCTTTCCTGCACACAAGCAGAAGCTGGCTAAAAAAGTGGAGAAGCTGGTCAAGAAGAGCCAAGAGGAGGGAGACGACGAAGACGACATCGTGGTTAGCGACAGCGACGAAAGCGATGCGGCGGCCAGTGATGCATCCTCCGCGGGTAGCTTTGAAATCTCAGATTTTGACGAAGAAGAAGTGGTGACGCTGAATGATCTGCCGCTGTTCAGCCACCTTTGGGGGTTACTATCGAACTGGGTTACCCACGAGACAACACTACTAGTGGCTGGTCTTCCTCTGCCTGCAAAGGAAGAGGAGGGAGATGCAGACCCGTTTATTCAAGGACCCGACAAGATTGAAGCGGATGCTGCGCTCCGACGCGCGCGTCAAATTCGTGTGGAGCGATGGAATTCTCTCTCGCTGATGTTGAGACGGCCCCTGCCCCAAGTCGCACTGAAGCTGAAACTTGCTAGCGACCGGTTCGCTAACCACCGCATCGATACTATCACAGAAACGTTTGCGCTGCGTGATGCTATTGACACCCGCAATGCACACCAGGTACGATGCTTGCCAGTGTTTGTTACCGATATGCTGAGTTGTCGACATTGACGAGTTTTGCATGTTAGTGGACTTGCGTCATAACAATTTTGATGCTTGTAGCGTACGACATCAAACCCGACGATCTATTGGAAGGGGAGCGCAGGTATGTTGTCTGCTAGTATGCTGCAAGCACAGTATCGTTGTTTGGAGAACTAATGCAATCTGTCCAGTGATCAAGTAAAGTTGTTAACAAAGCTGGACATCTCGGAGCTTCAGCAGCTGCTTAGACTATTTTACGAGGTGCGCAAGGATAGCGATGTTGCTGTCGACAAGGACGTGGCTCCTATCCCTGAGGACGAGTCAAATACCGAGGACGCAGCGAAAGAGGTCGACAACAAACCACCTGCATTTTGTCGGAAGTGTCGTCGTGGGAAGAGCAAGTGTGTTTGCCAGGCCCGCGCTAAAACACCCAAGGAGGAAGAGTTTTCAACTACTCAGCTGGAAGAGATGCTCCAGGAAGCGCTTGTACTGCGCGATGAGTATGATGAGCTGCTGCAACCAGACGACTAACTACCAACTTTACTCAGTATGGTGTGGAATCTGGGTTTGACTGCTGTAGTGCACCATGGAGGCTGCTGGCGGATTTTAGAGATCAATCCGACGTTCTTCATTAATATGCACAATCATGTTAACCCTCTCGTGTGACTGATAAGCTTTGACTTTTCTTCGTTGATATGAGTTCACAGATTCCAGGCTAGGGTCAACGAGCACGCAGTACACTATTGTCAAGAACCTCAGGACCAGGGTATCACTTAATTTTGACCGTGTTACTTTTTGTACAATGTCAGCAGGAAGTCCGATCTACGATCTACAGCGTGAACTTCTCGTTGCCATCTTCGTCGCAGATACCGAAATGCGCCTCGAAGACCGTGTCAGTGCGCGAGGGCAGGTCAAACATCTGGAAGTAGTGGCTGCGGGTCCCGTTCAGGTTTTCGGCGGCCCACGTCATGTAGTCGGAGTAGAACTGCTCGGCGCCTGTGACGGAGCCCGTGTTGCCGTCCGAGGAACCGGCGCTGGGCCAGCCCGTCTCAGTGATGGCGAGCTTGTCAGCCAGACCGGGGAAGCGCGACTCGGTGTCGCTGCCTTGCAGTTCCGTCCACTGGTTGGACACGAGCGTGATGGCGTCTGCTGCTGCGGTGTTGGCCGTGAACACGGGCTGGATGTTGACCCCCACGACGTCGCAGGCCGTGAAGAGGTCGGCGAGGCCCGATATGGCGCTGTAGCGGGACGAGTCGAGCATCTCGGTTTGCGCTGCACGGTGCCGATGGGCACGTCGGGTAGCGCCTCCTGCAGTTGCTTGATGTAGGTGAGCATCTCGGACGGCACGGTGTCGACGGAGGCCAGGTTCTCGTTGCCGATGAAGATTTGGACGACGCTGGCCGACCCGTTGGAGAGCGCGCCGGCCGAAATGGCGGCCGTGACGTAGTTGGCCGTGGCGCTCGGGTCGTCATTATCGAATGGCACGCCAAGCGTAACGTTGAGGCCCTGCGCGATGGCGAGCGTGGCCATGTCGGCGGTCCCGTAGGTGGTGACGTAGGTCCGTACGAGGTCGAAGCCCTTCTCTTTGATGGTCTGGAAATCGGCGGAGATGGTGGCCTCCGTCACGGAGTTGACGTGGGCCGGATCGTAGCAGACGCCGCCTGTAGTGGTGGTGGCTGCGAGGCTTGTCGAGGACAGCATGGCGAGGGCGAGGGCGGCGACGAACGAGAAGGTTTTCATGGTTGGTCGATGGTGCTGTGGTTGGGGTGGGGCTGAAAGCTGCTGAAGTGGTTGCAGCGAAATTCGAGTGCGCGTTGCTGTGTGCTTGGCGATGCAAGTTGTGGAATGGGTGCTGCAGTGACCCCGACACTTTGGCGGAGACCATCGTGATGGCGATGGTGTCTCCTGAAGATCGAGGCGTGCGTGTAGGACACCGTCGTCAGAT
The DNA here is from genome assembly GCA_009729435.1 of Phytophthora fragariae. Taxonomy (NCBI): domain Eukaryota; phylum Oomycota; class Peronosporomycetes; order Peronosporales; family Peronosporaceae; genus Phytophthora; species Phytophthora fragariae. Next base: position 3,216,465 of record QQOI01000002.1, on the reverse strand, counting down.
GATATGTTATGTGGCAGATGGCTGTCATGGCGGTGACCTTTGTGGTACGCCTGTTGTCTGGAGCAGATAGGATAGCCAGGGATGCCGCCACGCACGTGGACTCCACTCCTCTGGGATCGAGTCGCGCGCTACGTTGTGGGGTGCATGGCCAACGTGTTCAAGGCAAATCGAGGCTCACGTTAGAAAGCGAATTAGACCTCTCGCTGCCTCCAAGAATCCTTTCTGTTCTTCGAAGAGGGTCTGCGTCAGCTCGTCGTTGAGTTGTGAACGCGTTGACCTGGTCACAGCTAGTCACGACGTGCTTGCCACGGTTCTCATCTCAGGCGTCTAGTAACGGGTTTCGATGGCAGAGTTTGGTGTTATCATTATAATTGCTGGTTTGAGGGCTTTGGCCAAGGTCATTTCGTGGACGTGCGTTTGGCGTCGGGATTGAGTTTCTCATCGTGTAAGCATGGAGCGTGGTCACCACGGTGGTGGGGCTGGACTCCAGCCTGGAGTCCGTTGCGTGATCTGCGCATGGTGCCAACAGCGCAAAAGACCCCATCGAGATTTAACACCACAAAACCGAGAGCTGACGTGATGCCGCAGGCACTGGGACCACAGATACATGTATGACTTGAATCATTCAAGTTGACGATTCGCCAATTCCAGTGCTCGAACTTTAACCCTTACAAATGGCTGCGTTGGTGGTTGTCCGGCAGCTTACAAGTTTGTATGCAAACTATTGCATTCCAACGTGCGTTGATCGGATCAACTTGATCCTCCTCACCGCCTCCTTAATACGTGCATGCGTGGATCGATTCGAAGTATACAGCTAAACTCACCCAGCAGTCGTGACCGCCAGCTTCAAGTAGCCCGATACAAAAATAGAGGTCAAGCCTTTTGGTTGAAAAACACGGGGCAGATGGTCCTCTCGGCCCCCGCGAACCCCGATAAACAACAACAAAGGGTTAAATTAAAGAGATCGAGAACCGCATCCTGAAGGGGAAAATGACATAACCTGCAGCCTTTCACAAATTCATGACAAAACCTGCAATTTGCGTGACATAACCTGCAGCCGGGGAGGGGGTAGCTTTCTGTGTCGAAACCTGCAGCCAGCCTCCGTTGTTCTCGCCAAAACCTGCAGGTCGTTTGATGCACGTTTTTAAGCCAGCGGTTTCGACCTTCTCCGTTTCTGAGCAGTGTTCTTTACGGCTGTAGTGTCTGGGCGAGAGACTTGGCAAGGGAGCGCTTGGTTGCAGACGAGAGCTCGCAGCGATCAACAATGAAGCTAAGCAGGGCGTGAGCAGTTCCTTAGTCCTGTGTCGTGTATGAGGTAGCACCAGCTAGCATGGAAAGGTGCACGGTGGAAGCAACGGTGGCGGCGACAACAGAATCTAATGTCATTTCTAAACGACAGAAATCACGCGCCAAAAGCTGCATCCCATTCTTCATCATTACGACAAAACCTGCATCCCTGCCTCGTTCCTACGACAGAAAAGTTGGTGGGGCGGGGCCATGAGGTTAAATCGCGGCGGATGCTGGTTTTGTCATGAATTTGTGAAAGGCTGCAGGTTATGTCATTTTCCCCATCCTGAAGCAGCTCTCCGAGTATTAATACATGTAACGTGCTGGACGACCAGGTGATTCACCTGAGGTGAATCAACACCTGGCTGTAACGCCAGGTTTCAAATCCCTTCTAGGGATTCGTCAACACTTTTTGATGCGTTGATTTTGATTTCTCCCATTTACCAATTTGCCGCCAACCAAGTCCAGCTTACTCTACCTTCACCCTCTTCTTCTGACAGCAAGAATGTCGACCAGCCCAGCACCGTACAGCTCCACTATTGAGCCCAACGTCGACGCGGAATTCCCTGCTGAAAAGGGTCGCTACCATCTCTACGTGACCTACTCATGCCCATTTGCCTGCCGAGCGCTGGCCGCTCGCAACCTCAAGGGCCTCGAGGATGTCATCGGTCTCTCGGTAGCTCACCCTGTGTATCAAAAGAGCAAGCCGGATGACGAGAACGACACGCACTTGGGGTGGGTGTTTGTTGACCCTGAGACGACTCCGACGATCGTTGGATTCAACGGCAAAGAGTATCCAACCGATGGCTGCATCCCAGACACCGTCAACAACACCAAGTTTGTCCGAGACTTGTACGAGAAGGTGGACCCGACACCTCGTAAATTCTCGGTGCCTGTGCTGTGGGACAAGAAGAAGCAAGCCATCGTGTCCGAGGAATCCACTGGTATCCTTCGCACGCTCGACTCCGGCTTTCGTGATTTGGTGCCGTCCAACTTCCAGCTTTACCCAGAGGAACTGCGTGGGGAGATCGATGCTGTGGAAAACGGATTGCTGGCAGAGGTCAGCATGAGCCTCATCAAGTCTATCTTCTCGAAAGACTCGGAAACCGCTCGGGTTGAGCTGGAGAAAGGGTTCGGGAGTATCGCTAAACTGGAAGGACTGCTGTCGACCCAGCGGTATGTTGTTGGTGACAGCGTCACGGAGGCCGACATCCGCCTGTTCAACACGCTGATTCGCTTCGACGTTTCCCAGAAGAAGACCAACCAGCAGAATCTGACGCAATTCCCGAATGTCGTCGGTGTAAGTTGCTGATGTGGCAATGCTTGGTGAGTTTAGTTGTGAATTGGGTTCTTACGAGTGTTTTGTTTGTTATTGTGATATGTACCAGTACCTGCGCGACCTGTACCAAATTCCTGCAATGAAGCGCACGGTAAACTGGGATCACCTGAAGATTGGAATTGTGAATCACCGACCGGATGCGCCAGTAGCCGAGGGGCCTTTCATTGACTACGATGCTCCTCACGGCCGCGGCTAGATCGCTTGACCTGGTATTCTCTTGTACTTGAAGTATCAATCCAAGATTTCAGTGAGAATTCGGTTGCGATTTCAAGTGAAATGAAAAATGAAACGGGGGGGGGCTTAGCTGACCGCGCACAGCTCCCTCGCTGATCAAAGCTCATTTAGGGGACTTCAATGCATTTTGGCCCCAATTCAACTGCTGAACTTCCGAGAACTGTGTATTGCTAAAAGTGATGGGGCAGCTCATGTACTACCGGTACGTAGTATTGCAGTGTTACTGCACTGACGTCCGGGCTTCCAATTGCGGTTGCAGGTTGGGTCGTAAGCATAGGAACGGTTGACACAAGTTGAGAAATCTGCTCTACCGCAGCGCTTCAAGATTAATAAGTACATGTATCGGTCTAGGGCGAAAGCTGGAGCAATGCCTGCATCAACTCTACTAGCTGTTGATGGTGCATCTGATCCCTTGGAAGCGGCTACGCTTATTCGTCGTCATCCTCCATCTCTTCCTCCTCATCCATATCAGCGTCCTCCTCAGCGTCATCGTCGTCTTCAGATGTGAGGCCGTCGTTCTCAGGCAGCTCGCCCATAACGAGGTCGAATTCGGTCATGTCACCCGCAGCGTGGGAGACGGGTGCCGCTTTAAACGTAAGCACCCGCTTGTGGCCGGTGGGGTTCGAGCTGTACAGCAGTGTCTCGGCATCAGGGAGCTGAACGAGGTAAGAGATAGAACATTAGTTTCGTGGAAATCATACAGGCAAGCACCATCCCAACGACTTCTACGCACCTTAGCAAGGTCCAGCTTCTTGAACCAGGCCGGCTGCTCGAACCGCGACTTGGACTTGGCCGGCGGCAAGCACGACGGGCTGTACACACCCTTACCCAGATTCTGCAGGAACGTCCGTGCCACCATGAGAATGTCGGGCTCGCCTCCCTTGCGCAGCATGTTGCGCTTGATAGCCAGCTTAGCGAGGAACTCCTCGTGGTTCCGGAACACGGGGATCTGCAGCGTCTGCATGAGGTTCATGGCGTCTCCGCGCTCAATGACGCTCTTCACCACGGGCACAGGGTCCTCCACGAAGACGCCGGCAATGCCGTGACGCATGACGACGGACGACTCGTCGCTGTAGTCCGGGTCCAGCGCGGGGCAGTCCACCAGCGTGATCTTCTCGCCGTACTGCACTTCCTGCGCCGTCTTGGTGGACTGCGGGTTGCTCGACACGTTGACCACCTGCTTCCGCTTGATCGAGTTGATGAGCGTGCTCTTGCCCACGTTCGGGTACCCGAGCACAGCCACATTGAGGTTCTTCTCCGCCTTGTCGGCCAGCTCATCCAAAAACACGCGGAGCGGCTGCACCTCTCCGTTGTCGCGCATGCCGCTGATCTCCTGCTGGCGGTCGTAGAGCGCCTTGTGGCCCTTCTCCTGCCTCGTCTTCTTGGAGCTGTCCGAGATCTTAGCATTAAGCGCGCGCACGGGGATCGTCGGGTGGAAGCGGCGCAGGTAGTTGACCCACTTCTGCGCCGTGTCGACCGAGATGAGGTCGACCTTGTTGAGCACGAGCACGACCTTCTTCTGGCCCTTGGCCACGAGGCCGTCCTCGAGCGACAGCGCGCGGGAGCCCTGCGGGTCACGCGCGTCCAGCACCACGAGCACCACGTCGGCCGCCTGCACGGCGTGCTTAAGGTCCTTCTTGGCCTGCATCTCGACGCTCAGCGGCGTGACGGCGAGCGCGGTATTGGCGTCGCTGCGCTGCAGCTTGACCAGCTGCTTGGCCTTCTTCTTGTCGTCCTTGCGCTGCTGCTGGGCCTGGCGCTGGGCCTCGATCTCGGCCAGACGCGCCTGCTCCACCTGCTGCAGCAGCTCCTCCTTGAAGGGCCAGTTGTTGGGGATGCCCGGGTCCTTCTTCTTCTTGTGCTGGTTGAGCTTGTCCGACTTGCGCTCCTGCCGCTTGTGCTCGCGCACCTTCCGCGCGATCTTGTACTTCTTGTGCAGGGACAAGCGCTTGGACTTTCCTTTCTTCTTCACCATGGTGGTCGAGTCTTCTCTTCTTGCAGCTTTGACACTGCTACTGACACCTTGACAACCGTCGTGGTTGGCGTCCGCTCCAGTCGTTCGCAGCCCTAAACGCAGGAGGCTGATGATTGGCAGAAATGAGGCGGACGTCGTCCACTTACAAACGCCAAGTCACCGTCCACATAGTGAACTCGAGTGACGCTCGCTGCGTGCGAAAGACTCAACTGGTGGCCACACTAACGTTACCTGCCTTCCTCCCTGAGACCGTTGACCATGCGTCTGCTGACCCACAACATGCTCGTGTGCAATGTCAAGGTGTGCTCGCGACGCTGTGCCTGTAACTGTGCCGTTTGTGTGGTATCTAATAGTGTTTGTGTGTGTTTGTGTGACGACAGGCCTGCACCGACACTGCCGGTCGCGATGCCGGCGCTCGTCCGCTCAACTTCCCGCTGCGGGTGCGTCATGTCGGCCATGTCGGCATCTCGCCTGCCGGTTCATGCCGACAATGATTCTAACTGTGTTGTTGCTATTGCTGCTGTTGCAGATTGTGCCGGAGATGGACGGCGTCGTGGTGCTCCAGACCCAGTACAGCAAGAGCTTCATGCTGCACATCATGAACTCCATTGACTACCCGGCGCTGTGCCACACCACCAAGGAGGTGGGTCGCAATTGAACACTTGAATACGCCGGCAGGGATGCACAGTGTCTGACAGTTGGTGTGTTGTTGCTGTGCTGCAGCTGAACCACCCGGAGGTGCCGGTGCTGCCGGAGCAGATCCCCGCCGACCTGTCGGAGCAGGACGAGCTGCTTCAGATGATCCACCGCGTCCTCTTCGACGTACGTTGTGCAGTGTTTTGGAGGTGGAAGTCACGACTGACGTTGTTCTTGTTGTTGTTGGCAGACGAACATTGTGGAGGGCGAGCTCGTGTGCAACAACTGCGGACGCAGCTACGCGGTCACGAATGCGGTGCCCAACATGCTGCTGGAAGAGGACGAACTTTAAGTGCTCGAACAACTTTGTATGGTTTAATGTATTGGATGAACCTCAGGACCAATTGGTTTGGTACTTCGGCGCTGTAGTGTCGAGATGCGCGAGCAGTAGACGTGCGCGCACCCACCCAGCCTCGGACGTTTACGTGCAGGCAATCTGTCAGCTTTCGGTTTTGTGGCGTTAACTCCCTTGCCCTGTTGCCACCTTGCGCAGATCACGCAACGTAACTCCAGCCCTGTGGGCTGAGGCAACCACCACAATGAAAGCTCCATACCGGTATTATACACGATGAGAAACCCAATCCCGACGCCAGACGCACGTCTCCAGCTGAGCATGTATGCCCACGACACGATCTTTGCAAAAGCCCTCAAACTATTATAATGGCACCGAACGCTGCCACCGAACCCGTTAGACGCCTGAGATGAGAACCGTGGCAAGCACGTCGTCACGACGGTCGTGCCTAGTTGTGACCAGTTCAACGCCTTCACAACTCAGCGACGAGCTGACATACTCTCTTCGAAGAGCCGACATACCAGGCTTTTTTCGCATCGAGACCACAACACCAGCAGTGGATTCTCCAATTCGCTTTCTGACGTGAGCCTCGATTTGCCTTGAATACGTTGGCCACGCACCCCACAATGCAGCGCGCGGCTCGATCCCAGAGGAGTGGAGTCCACGTGCGTGGCAGCATTCCTGGCTATCATATCTGCTCGAGACAGCAGGAGCGCCACATAGGTCACCGCCTTGACTGCCATCTGCCACATAGCATACATCTGTCGACGGTGTCCTACACGCCACGACTCGATCTTCAGGAGACACCATCGCCATCACGATGGCCGCCACAAAAGTGTCAGCACCCATTCCACAACTTGCCTCGCCAAGAACACAGCAACGAGCACTCGAATCTAGCTGCACTATCTTCGGCAGCTCTCAGCACTACCACACCAACACCAACCATGAAAACCTTCTCGTTCGTCGCCGCCTCCACCCTCGCCATGCTATCCTCGACAACCCTTGCTGCCACCACCACCACAGGCGGCGTCTGCTACGACCCGGCCCACGTCGACTCCGTGACGGAGGCCACCATCTCTGCCGACTTCCAGACCATCAAAGAGAAGGGCTTCGACCTCGTACGGACATACGTCACCACGTACGGGACCTCCGACATGGCCACGCTCGCCATCGCACAGGGTCTGAACGTTACGCTCGGCGTGCCCTTCGACAATGACGACCCGAGCGCCACGGCCGACTACGTCACGGCCGCCATCTCAGCCGGCGCTCTCTTCAACGGGTCGGCCAGCGTCGTCCAGATCTTCGTCGGCAACGAGAACTTGGCCTCCGTCAACACCGTGCCGTCCGAGATGCTCACCTACATCAAGCAGCTGCAGGAGGCGTTGCCGAACGTGCCCATCGGCACCGTGCAGCGCAACACCGAGATGCTCGACTCGTCCCGCTACAGCGCCATCTCGGGCCTCGCCGACCTCTTCACGGCCTGCGACGTCGTGGGGGTCAACATCCAGCCCGTGTTCACGGCCAACACCGCAGCAGCAGACGCCATCACGCTCGTGTCTAATCAGTGGACGGAACTGCAGGGAAGCGACACCGAGTCGCGCTTCCCCGGTCTGGCCGACAAGCTTGCCATCACTGAGACGGGCTGGCCCAGTGCCGGTTCCTCGGACGGCAACACGGGCTCCGTCACAGGCGCCGAGCAGTTCTACTCCGACTACATGACGTGGGCCGCCGAAAACCTGAACGCGACCCGCAGCCACTACTTCCAGATGTTCGACCTGCCCTCGCGCACCGACACGGTCTTCGAGGCGCACTTCGGTATCTGCGACGAAAATGGCAACGAGAAGTTCACGCTGTAGATCATAAATCGATTGTCAAGCTGTAGTCGTAGCCCCCAGAATTGGCCGAAAATGTCATCAACTCCAACTCCATTCTGTGTAAAGCACCAATTTGAACTTGTTGTCATCCTGTGTCAAGCGTTCTTGAAGTTGACTGTGGCATTATCCGCTGGTGTCTCAGTTGAGCTCTACAAGCAAACAAAAAGGTAAATTACTAGGCAAAATTGCAAGGCTTACCGCTTGAATTATTCTCGCCAGTGTGCTCTGCAGAACAGGAGGACTTATGTTCTTCTAATGATGATGCTGACCAGCTCGTTGCTTCTGCTGCTGCTCGTTGTGTGTCGCCAAAGTATCCAGTTGCTTGCGGTAAAACGCCTTGAGCTCGCTCACCTCGGCCTGGAGTTCCTCCACTTGCTCCTCTTTCTCGCCGAAGAGCTCAAGCAACACCACCTGATGGTTTTGCAGCTGAGCCAGTTCTTGTTGTGCATGTTCTCGCTGCGCCTCGCCGCTTTCCAGTAGTGCGTTGCGCGTACTCAGCCGAACAATCTCGTCAGTTGTTTGCTTTTGCCGAGCCTCCAGTGTCTCTAGTTGCTGCTTCAGCATGCGGTTCTCACCCTCGCGCAAGCGCAACCGCTGCTGCAGCTGACTGAATCCCAGAACTGACGTATTCCCACCATTTGAGGAGAGGGAGTCGTCCATCGTAGCCTCCAACGTTGTTCTGAGAATTGATGCCTCAGTTGACAGACCGCTGTCAGCTCCACTGCGCTGGTCACTATCAATGCTGCGCCTTGCATAATGATGCTGTGAAGACGTAGAACCAGTCGACAACGGTGCTGGCGCAGGCTGTGTGTTCGACGCCTTTAATCGCTGGAGTTCTTGCTGATGCCACTCTAGGTCTTGCTGAAGTTGGGCCTCACGCTCATGAGACTGCTCTAGTTCTGCACTCGCAGTTGCCGACGCTTCTACCGTTCTGGATGACTTCTCCGCGCTTTCCAGTCGCGCCTGGAGCTGCTGTTTCGCCTCAACTTCTGCATCGCGCTGGCGTTTGGCCTGGTCCAAGTCTATTTGCAATGCATCAGCTTGCCCACGCAGCTCGCGTGCCTCACCCTTGGCGGCTTCAGCAGTTTCTTGCGCGCGATCCAGCTCAGCCTGCTTTCTCGTCAGCTCCAGGTCACTATTCTCCACCTTGCGTTGAAGCTCGTGTAAATGCTGCTCAATGTCAAGTTTTTCCTGCTCAATTGCGCGACGCTGGCCATTAGCCTCGTTGATACGTTCGAGAAGTTTACTCTCCGTTGCCTTCCAAGTCTCCTGTCTTGCGCGTTGGTCCTCCTGCAACGCATGGATCTGGCGCAATAGCGGTTGCGTGGCCTCAGAAATACTTTGCCCCAGCATATCCACACGAGCCACCGCGTCCTGCCACTTACGCTTCAAGTCGGCAATTTCTGCTCGTGCCATTTCCTCCCGACGAGCTGCCTCCTGCTCCAAGTCGCGGACATTCTCCTGCAAGAATTCCAACGTCTGCTGGAGCTCCAACTTCTCATAATTAAGCGCTTCATTCGACTGAGTAGCCGTCTTGAGCCTCTCAATCTCTTCGTTCTTGCTGGAAACCTCCAGAGTGAGCAGCTCCACTTGACCTCGCAACTGCTCTAGTTGCTGCTGAGCCTCGAGCGCTTCTTGCTCCGCCTTCTCCGCCTTCACAGTCGTGGTGTCTGCACTGCTGGCCAGCTGACGATTCTCCTGCGCCAGACGTGTCTTCTCTTCTTCGCTGACCTTGAGCTTCAGCGACAGCTCCTTCGCCTCCTCCGCCGACGCTTCGAACTGCGAGTGCGACTTGAGCGCGCGCTCCTCCAGCTCGTCCTTCTCCTTCCGCAGCGCGCGCAGCCTCTGCTCCAGCTGCGCCTGCTTGACGGACAGCGCCTGGCCTTCGTCCAGCAGCGCGCTGAGCTTCTCCTCCTTCTCGGCCAGCGCCATCTGCAGCGCCTGCACGTCCGCGCTCTGGCTGTCGCTCGTGTCCCGGTGCAGCTGCGTGAGCTTGGCCACCTCGCGCCGCATGTTCTCCAGCTGCTCCGTCAGGAACTGCGCGCGCTCCACCGCCGCCACCTCGCGGCTGCACGTCTTGTCCAACTCGTCGTGCAGCTCCCGGATCGTCGCCGACGTCGCCAGCAGCTGCGACTCCCGCATCGCCAGCTCCCGCCGCAGCGTCACCGCCTCCTCCTCTTCCTCCTCCTCCTCCTCCTCTTCCTCCTCCGTCCTCTCCTCAGACCCGAACTTCTCCTCTTCTTCTACATCATTATCTTCTTCCTCTACATCCTTATCCTCCTTCTCTTCTTCTTTCTCTTCCTTCTCTTCCTTCTCTTCTTCTTTCTCCGCTGCGTCTTCCTCCTTTTCAGCAGCTGCAGCCTCGTCCACAGTCTCCTCCTGCTCCACCTCTTGCTGCTCTTGGGCTCGTTCTTGCTCTCCAGCAGCGTCTGCAGTGTCAGCTTCAGCCTGGGGCAGCGCTGGATCCTGGGTCTCCTGCTTCGAGGCCTCCTGCTGCTCATCAAGTCCGTCCTCTCCCACTTCGCTGACGGGGGTTTTGTCCTCGTCATCCACTTCAACTTGGGTGGGGCTAGGGTTCGTGTCCTCAAATAACGTATGTGGTGCCTCAAATAGCGGTTGCGGAGGCGCGTCCTCCTCCTTCGTCTCCTCTTGCGGCGGCCTGGCCAGCGGCAGTCGCGCCGCGCCCGGAGCGCCCGCCACCACCTGGTCGAAGGACTTCTCCACGTCCTCGCGCAGGCTTCGCACCTGCTCCAGCCCCTGCGACACGATGGACGGCACGTTGAGCTTCGAGCCCCAGCCGCCCCATGCCGACGACATCACCGCGCTCAAGCTGCTGATTTGGAACTGTCTAAATCCTAGATTCGTAACCAGACGTAACCTTTGGGTACACTACTGTACCCTGGTCAAGTTGAAGTTGCCCTTAACGTCCAAGCTGCACTGCACATGAAAAAAAAACGTATGGCAAGCGAATTCCATTGAAAGCAACGCTACAATTACGCAGGGAATCCCTCACCCATCCAGCCCATTGTCGAGTATGTCCAGTAGTTTGCTGTACTGGGGCATCTGCCCAATGCTCACCATTGCGACGTCCCAGAGCGTGGAGTTGGCTCCCGCCGCTGGGTGGTCCGTGTCGCCCCCTCCTGCAGTTCCCGCAGTCACTTCGAACCGAGGGATCAGCCACGGAGGTGCCAGCCACGAGTCCCCGTTTGTTGTATTGGTCGCTTGTGCGCAGATCGTGAGGGTTATCACGGCGCTGCTGGACACGAAGTCGATCTGAGGACCTTGTTGCGCGACCACGAGGTTGAACGGCTCCGCGCTGAGCTGAGCTTTGATCCAGTCGCTCAGAGCGATGGGGGCGTCGTACGTCGTGAAGGAGCTGCTTGGGGTGTACGAGAGCTCCGAATCGCCCACCCACATGGTCCACGCAGTGTCGGGGTACGAACGAATGGAGACGGAGACCAACACCTCCTCGACGCTCAGCGACGTGAGCACGTGGTTTCCCAAGAACGGCGACACTACGTCGTCGTATTCCAGATCGCAGCCGATAATTGCGCTAAAGCACGAGATTTCAGCTGCGAGTGCGTCCCAAGCTGCTCGAGGTGGCGGTGGAGTCGGCACGACGGAATTCAGCACCGAGCTCATGCTCAGGGCGACTCGGGCGGCGCCATAGTCGTTTTGAGGCTCGGCGCTCACGTTCATCGCGGTGCTGCCCAAGAGAGAAGCGAGTGAGATTTGGAAGGCCAAACAATCGGCATCGTCCCGGCACGAGGTGATGAAGTCCTGGCATCTCTGTCGACACGGATCGTTGGCGGATATCGTTCTCGACGCGGACGTTGGGGTCGGGGTCGGTGTTGAGCTCGGGGTGGTCCCATCGTTAGCGATGCCAGCATCTAGCAGGTCGATCAGCTTACTATACTGCGGTTTGAGACGATCGGAATACACCACAAGTCTGGGCAGTGTAATGTTCGTGCCAGCAGGTCCAGCATCACCGTCCGTAGTCCCGCCAGCAACAGCGAAACTCGGGATCATTGCCGGATTCACCAGCATATACTGGTAAAAGCCGTCGCTGTAGGCGCCTAGGAATCGAAGACTGAGGGCAGCGCTACTCGTATCCGAGTCGGTCTCCGTTTGAAGCACTTGCACCTCAAGTGGCATGAACTCGTCGTCATTCAGCGCCTTGAACCAGGCCCCAAGCCGTTGGGCTTCGTCTCCAATCTCTAAGCCTGTATCGTCGGGCGTGTAGGAATACGCATTTCCATTTGCCGTGAGGTTCCATTCGGTGTCTGCGTATGTCAGCAGCCGCACATTGACGGATGAACGCGCCAAGTCCATCTCTACTGGGGGACACGATTCGGTGCCTCGGAAGGAGACGCAGACGTCACTGTACTCGATATTGCACGTATCGTACGCGAGGCAATAGAGTTCAGCCGCCACCAAATGCCAGGCTGCCGGGGTGTTGTTAACGCTGGAACTCAATGGTAAAAGTATCGGATACAGGTCGGCACTGAAGGATGCAGCACCGTAGTCGTTTAATACTTTTCGGTTAATCGTCAACGACGCGTCTTGCAGCAGAGGAATCACTGAATATCGCGAGAACGAGACGCACTCGGCGTCATTTTGACACTCAGACAGAATCGAAGCACAGTGACGGCATTTATCGTTGGATCCCATTTCGTGCGAAGGAGAAGCAACCGTTGAAGCGGGTAAAGGGGGCGAAGCGATGGACCCGGCGATACCGTAGCCCAGTAGGTCTAGAAGTTTGCCGTACTTCGGGTCTTGGCCAGTTGAATAGAGTTTGATATTCCACGGCGTCACACGAACTTCGGCATTTTGGGTGCTAGCGCCAGTGCCTTGCGTTAGAGTTCCGCCCACTGCTTCAAACGTAGGGATCAGTGCTGGAGCGAGCATTGTGTAGCGACCGCTAGTATCGTCGTAATCGCCAAACATCTTGACTTGGAACGTAGCGGGGGATAAACCGTCATCGTCCCAGCTTACAGCGTGAATCTCCAGCGACTGTTGTTTACCCCACGTCTCCAGCCAGCTTTGAAATGCTGCAACAGCTTCACTGAGGGTTGTCACAGTTGTGGCAGGTGAGTAGAGGAACTCACTCCCGTTTAATGTGATCTGCCACTCAGTATTCTGGAATGTGCTCACGTGGAGAATGACAACAATTTCCTCCGCGCTAAGGAGTGACGGGTGATAGTTGGTGCCGCCGTCGTACCCCACTTGACATAAACTCGAGGCGAGGCAGATAAGCTCGTCTTCAACCGCGTGCCAGGCCTCAGAAGAATTGAATACATCGGAAGGAAGCGATCGGAGAACAGACCCAAAATCAACTTCGATACGCGTAGGATCATCTGCATTTGCAGTGGCGGTGAGCGAAGCCAAAGCGCCACGAAGCAACGAGACAAATGAGCCACGTGAGGCTGCCGCGCACTCGTCGTTGCTTTGACAATTTGCTAGAGCATTTGCGCAATGACCACATACGTCCGACGCAGAGAGAACCGCCGGTTCACCAGTGTCAGATCTAGCTAAAGAGAAATTCGATCCAGCGTCAGACCCCGAAGACGACGAAGAGGTCGATCCAACGCCTCCAAGAGAAGACGATGTTGAATCAATGCTTGCAGAAGATACACCAGGGTCGGATCCAACTGAAGAGGAGATTGACCCAGCGTCAAGCCCCGGAAGTGACGAGGAAGAAGAGGTCGATCCAACGCCTCCAATGTCTGAACCGCCAATAGAAGACGATGATGAATCAATGTTTGTACCAGTGTCGGAAGCGGATCCAGCTAAGGAGGAGATTGATCCAGCTCCAGGCCCCGGAAGTGACGAGGAAGAAGAGGTCGATCCAACGCCTCCAAGATCTGAACCGCCAAGAGGAGACGAAGAAAGCCACGTTATCCACGCTCTGAATGCATCCACCATATCCTTGGTTGAGCTTCGGAAACTGAAAGCTGCGTAAGAGTCAAAACTCTCACCATATTGATCGTCAGTCCAGGAAAGGTGTAGCGGTGTCACCAATCCATTAAAATTAATAGCATAGTCTTGAAGTCCCGGACTGAACGCTTCTGCCACTTTAATAACGTCTACGCTGACGCCCAACTTCGTATAGTTTGTAAGTACCACATTTTTCAGGAACAGCGATAATGATGCTGCATTGTTGTCTTCTGTGAATTCGAAGGTATCACCGTTCACACCACGAATGGTTATCTCTTCACGATCGCCAACATAAAGCTTTGTGTGAGCTGGAGTGATATCAAGTTTTGCCCATGATCCAGGTTTCCCAACGTCGCAGGATTTTTGAATACAATGTGAGCTGCTACAAGTGAGCAACGTAAGCATTTTCAGTCGGTCTTCAACAGTTAAGGTATTCTGGAAAATTGTAGTCCCCATCAACAGTGTGGCATCGTATATGTACGGAGAACTGTCATCATCTGAATACATGAACTCGAGGAAGAAAATCAGTTGACCGAGCGCAGTTTGACAGTCCACATCTTGTTGGCAGCTACGCAGTTGCGTAGCACATTCATCACAATCAAATTCCCCGTCTGAAGGGGGCTGGGTATCAGAGGAAGTTGATGCCGACGAGCCTGAAGAACTCGAAGTATCTGTCGTGATATCTCTGATAAAACCGAACGCCAGCAACTCCATGAACTTGGAGTAATGCGGTTTCTGATTGTATGTCATCAGATAGAGCTCCCACGGCTCGACAATCACTTGGGAAGGGTGAATACCTGATGCATCCTTTGTAGTTCCACCCAATGCTTCAAATGACGGAACCAGCGGCGCGGTTAATAAAATTCTGTCTGATAAGAGGTCACTCCACTGTCCGCGTAGGGTTACATTAAAGGCCGCAGACCAACGCACGGCGTCGACTGTGATTTCTCCTCTTGCAAAACTAAGATGGTAGGGATCTTGAGTTACTTGCGCTTCAATCCAATCACTAAATGCAATCGCAGCTTCGAAAGGCGACAGCGATGTATCTGGTACATACTCCAGCTCAGATCCATTCATCGTCATGTTCCACTGCGTATTGTTGTACGTAAGCACCTGCAAGGTGATATCACCCTTCTCGAAGCGAAGGTACGATTCCTGGTGATAGTCCATGCCTGTAACGAAAACATCGCTGTACTCCAGGTCGCACCGATACGCGAAGCAAGAGAGTTCAGTACTCAGAGCGTCCCAACTCTCGAGTGAAGATAATTCAGTCGACGCAAGGGAGTAGAGCGAATCCAATGTCAGTCGACGCTCAATATGGCCAAGATCATCGAACAATGCATTGACCGTGGCTTGATCGCTAGCGTTGCGAAGTAATGGTATGAGTGTTTCTCGAGAAAACTTTACGCATTCTGCAGACTTCTGACATTCCAATGTAGCCGCTTTGCATTCGCGACACTGATCTGTAAAAGAGATATACTTCATGGAAGGGGCAGGCGTCGAAGCATCCGGATCAGCGTCGACTCCAAACCTTAACAGGTCTAACAGCTTGTCGTACTGAGGCTTACTGCCGATTGAAGTAAGCGACAAACTCCAATGTGTCTCGCGTATCCCGGCTGGCGGAAGACTCAACGCATTCGTGTTTGACTCTGTCGCAGAAAACGAGGATAGCCCCGTTAAAGGCGCCATCAAATAGCGGTTAATGAGATCGTCGAGCTGCCCATAGAGCGCGATAATACCGACAGCAGCTCCTGAGCTTTCCATTGTCCAATTTCCTAGCTGCAATACAGATATCCCAGGTACCGTGTCGTTTATCGTTGTCACCACCCAAGCCAAGAACTCATCGGCTGCATCAATAGCTGAGACCCCGACCTGGCCGGGATTGTACGTGAGCCTGTGATTTTGCGTAGTTGCAGTCCATTGCGTGTCAGGATACGTGCGGACGGATAAGTTCACAAAAATGTTGTCCAAGCTCAGGTACGTTGTTGGGTAGCGCTCATACCCCATTTCGCACCTTACGTCTGTGAAACAATAGAGCTCGGCGGCTAGTGAGACCCAGGCTTCAAAGCTGTCGGGTAGAGCAGCTTGAAGAGTTGGTGCGAGATCAAACTCATAGGTCGCTTTTCCCGTAGAATCCGACGAAACTTTCGCTTGGGAGATATCTGCAGCGCGCAGTGAAGGGACGAGTATTTCCCGCGAAAAAGAGGAACAAACGGAGCTGGCCTGGCATCTTTCCATGGCTGGTGCGCATCTTCGGCATGCATCCCCCTGGGATATATTTCCGGCCGGGCTAGTTGGCTCAAGGTCAGATAACTGGAATATATTCGTTTTGTTGCGTTGCACCGTCCGAAGCTGAGCCTCCCCGCCCTCCATAACAATCTGCTTTATTGTAGCTGACCCCACCGAAGTATCAGCCACCTCAGCGTTCACCGTAAACGCGTTTGGAGGTAGGAAAACGTTGTGATAGATAATCTCCAGCATCCATTCGGACCCTCCGCTCAAAGAACTCACGGACACGTCGAGGTTGATGGCTTGTTTAATGGCATCTTCGATCTCCTGCGCTGACGAAGTGGAGTTGATTGGCTTGGTGCTCCCGACGAGAAGCTCGTCCAAATTGAACATAAGCTTGATACTAAGCACATTGGATGAGCTGGGCAAAACTCGGAGCAGCTGAATGTATGAGGTCGTTTCCAACACAACCATTTGCGTCTTTTGCACCAGCACAGTGGGACCAAAGGGACATCGAGTTTCTGCAAAACATGACAGCGCGATTAACATCCCGTCCAGCGCATCCGTCGCAGTCGAAGATGAACCAGCAGGGAGACATCGAAAGAGCTCATTGCTAATCGGCCTCGTACCGTGACTCCCTTTCATCATTCCCTCAAACACGGAAAGCGGCAACTGCTGTCGAATGCACTGCCCAAATTTGCTCTTCATAGAGTTGTAAGTGCACGATTTACTGGTAATTTCATCCGTCGAGCACCCAAAGAGCCGAGCACTGCACGACAAGCAGTCCTCGGACAACATCCATGAATCAGACGGTGGATCGACACGGGCCCGAAGCTCGCTCAGAACTATGTCCAGATTTGGGCGACGTGATGAAGCTGGATACTCGATGAACACTTGCGCTGGAGAGGCTTCAATCACGCTAAGTTCCCCATTCGGTGTGTGGAAATCCACCGACTTCAGCATCAATGCGTCGAAGTATGTTAGAGACACTTGCAGTGCATCTGGGTCGGTAGCGGAAGATTCTACCATGACTGACACATCGGCAGCTTGCATCAGCACAAATGACCTCAAGAACATTCCCAAGTAGGAAGCCGACGCGGTGTACTCAAAAGTCTGTTGGTCAGCCACACCTGACCGAATATCCCGCGTCACGATCGTAAGATTCACATTGTTGGTCCCGCTAATTGCAGGTGTCACCGAAAACTTCTGCGATCCGTTGAACATCGATATGATGGTAGGGGATTCTTCTCCTGCAGCTTTGCCTTGTGCATTCCCAAGCGCGCACTGCCAGCGTGCGAGACAGAAAATTGAATGTCGAATGGGAGACCAAACTGCGATCGGGAGATCGGCAACACACGCAGCTAATGGCGCCAGTAAATCCATTTGTAGTGTACCATCAGGCCCATTCACACCAGATCCTGAAGACCCAGTGGATTCATCTGACCCACTCGCACTGAAGATCGCCGCCGTGCTCTCCTCCATATTCTCACTACTGTCACTTCCACTTAGAAACTCTGCGTACCAAGCCTCGAGATCATAAACTCCACTACTGTCAACGTTTCCGCCAAAACTGCCAGCTTCCGCTTCCTCCATTGCGTCACTGCCACTATAACCTGCAGTATCTCCAGCATCCACACCCTGACTACTGCTGTAGCTTCCAGAATCATTCACCCCCGCCATCGCCTCCAATTTCGATAGCAAGCAAGGCATCACCTTCGTGTTACAGATTTCAGAATCCCCACACGAATCTAGGAACGCAATGCAGTCATCGCACGAGGCCCCAATGTCGTTCGTACTGTCCGTTGTCGAGCTTCCAACCAGAGGATAAGCATCTGACGGGGTCACATCGCGTTTGTCGGCGTTCCTCGTGATGGAGACGTCCACTCGAACGGTCGAGGAGTCGACACGACGTGTTGTGTGCGTCACTCGTTGGTTGCCATAGACCCCGTACGCTTGGACAGCGCTAGTCGTCGTACTGGAGTCCACCAATTCAACACGCAATTCGACCAGCAGTTGGTCTCGAGCTGACAGTCTCTGACTGCGTTGTCGAAGACGCAGCAGCAAATCAATCACGGGCGGGGAAGTGGCGGAGGAGTCCGTCGCACTAGAATTGGTCTGGAACCACCACACAGTTGCCTCTGCTTTGGTCCCTGAGATCAACGGCAGGATGTCGTTGGCGTCGTGTCCGTCGAAAGTTGCGGAGACCAACGGAGTGTTGGTGTCGTATCTGCTCAGGAAGAACGGGTCCAGTTGATACTCGGACGAAATCTGCAGCTCCAGACACAGCCGTGCGTCGGTGCAGACAACGGAATCTGCCGTCGGGGCGACGAACTCGTAGGCACTTGGGGACGACGAGTTGGGGGCGCCGAACTGCACGTGGCTGCTGGCAGCAGACGGCGGGTAGATCATCCCGGCGATGTCCGGTACCACCACACGCGTAGCCGAAGCTGCATGAACAGGTGGGAGTGACGCCGTCACAAGCAGCAGCAGCTGAAGCAGTAGCATTATCGCCGCCGACTGAGAGAAATCTTGTGATTGACAAGCGCGACCGCTCCGCTGGTCCTTGGGCTGATGGGTCGTGGACCACGACTCATGGTCGGGATGAGATCGACTCTCGATTGTAGACGTACGTTGACTGTCCGACCTGCGCGATACACAAAACGATGCTGAGGTCTTGTATTCCTCTACGTCGGCGGACTTGGAGTCAGTTTCGTCCGCATCAACACCGCTAACACCAGATCCAGGGTCTGGGACTTACGTGCTGACCCAGCACAGCTGAGAGGGCAAAGAGCATTTTACTTCATTGCCACTAAGCACTGGGAGATCAGGTCTCACGCTGGATGAGCTTCCATTCGTCGACAGGTTGCCAATCGAGAATCGAGACAACTTCAACTTGACCTTCGTCCAGCGAATCTCGGTGCGTCATGGGCAGGAGGACGGGCACGCGAAACCTCTTCCAACCTTGTTGCATTCGATGCCAGCGTGCGGGTACGTTCTCGTTCTCCTACATTCTGAGTCACTAACTCACTGCGAATTCGAGCCAAAATTGCACCTAAGCTTACACGAACACTGCTCGGTGATGGTCACTGACCATTGGTCAGCTGGCGCCGAGAACACACGTGCGTCCACCGCGCAGCTGTGAGGTGTCAGAGGAAAAACCCTCGGCAGGTCTTGCCTGGCATTGACGCCCCATGCAGCGAGTGAGCTGCCAGCAGCATTCATTGCGCCTCACAATTTGCGCGTCAAGTTGCAGTGCGTGTCGCAGTCCCGCAGATTCCCAGTTGAAGCTCCACAAAGTATGAATGTTGTTCATGGATTCTCTTAGTTACAACGATAGTATACTACTTGTACTATGACGATCATACATATAATATTAATACCAGAAATCTATAGCGGTATTAAGGACTATATTACTTATGTTTTGCCCGAGTTCAATATTGTACGATCCCCACCACCCCAATGCTGTTTATTTGCTGTTCCTGTGCGCTCAAATCTGACGCGGCTTGCCGTTTTGCCTTATTGTCATGCCGTAAAAGGCTCAGAATGCAGTCTCAGTAAGTTTTACATTGCTGATGGAGTGCTGCCACAGAAGTAGGCCTCGAGCTAAAGTACGGAAAATAATTCGGGTTATCCACCACCCTTGGATCTCCTAAAAACTCTACTAACGCGATTTTGGATTCGATACATTTCCTGGGGATATCTGTCAAGCTCTAAGACTTAAACCGCGAGGGGTGATAAGAGACCCCGAACAGCAGTGTTGTGGAGCTCGTTGCTGCGCACGGAATGCACACGAACACCACGCAAGGAATGTGTTCCGTCAGTCGATCTTAGCGCACTTCACTGATCTTGTTCCTGGAGCTGTAGAACCGCGAGGAGAGTAAACTCGATTAAAGCGCGGAGCGGCCTAGATCTTGAGTAATCGAGGCGCATGAAGAAAGACATCTCGCTAGTAGTAAGTATTAGTAATATGTTGGTGGCAAGATATCAATATTTGATGTGAGTACTAATATAGTACAGTATGTCAAATTTTATCACTCTCCCCAACCTGTTCATGTAGTGAGTGTACAGTATTACTCTATGGTCTGCCGTTTCGAGAACCAGCTGGCCGACGCACGCACTCGCCTCTTCCTCGCTTCATTTGCGGAAAAGCACCCAAGCATACACAGCACAAACAAATCGCCAAGTGTCGCGAGATCCTCTAGCAAGTTATGGCCAACAACCCCGTGGAGGAGGACGCGCTGGTGCTGGAGCGGCAGCGCACGGCGGCGCTGGAGCAGGAGGTCAAGTCGCTGCGCGCGTCGCTAGTGTCTCTGGGCGAGTCGACGGAGTTCGAGGAGGAGCGCATGACGAACCGCCTCATGAAGCGGCTGCACGACGTGAAGAGCGAGAAGGAGAAGCTGGCGCTCGAGGTGGAGCGCGAGGAGGAGCTGCTGACCAACAGTCTGCAGAAGAAGCTCAACCAGCTGCGCCGGGAGAAGGTGGACCTGGAGAACAAGCTCGAGAACGAGCAGGAGTACATCGTCAACCGCCTCTCGAAGCAGCTCGAGGCCGCGCGCGAAGAGAAGGAGCGACTGCTGCAGGAGCTGCAGAACGAGGACAACGGCGTGCGCAAGGCGCTCGAGTCGCAGGTGGCCAAGATCCTGCACGAGAAGGTGCACCTCGAGAACGAGCTGGAGCAGGAGCAGGAGTTCCTGGTCAACCGGCTGCAGAAGCAGCTCTCGGGGCTGCACAGCGAGCGCCGCCGCATGGAGCGCAAGTTCGCCAAGGAGAACGTGGCGCTGATCGACCAGCTGCAGCTGAAAGTCGACGTGCTCAGGCTCGAGAGCGGAGACAACGTCAACGCCTTCGCCGACGGCGTGAGCAAGATCCTGGCCAAGGCCAAGGAGCAGCAGGCCAAGAAGGCCGCGGAAGTCGTCAAGACCACCAAGGACGACATCAACATCCAGGCCTGGGCTGCGTCCTCGGGCTACAAGCCGCAGCTCACGCCTGAAGGACTCGTCTACCAGCACATCCGTCGCGGCACCATGTGATGTGATGTGATGGCGCATGGATTGACTGACTGACGCACAACGGATCTGATGGACGATGGACGATTTTTTATCTGCTTTATTTCCTGGCGGAGGATGCACAACGGACGCTGGAGTTGCGCTTTGGTTCTTTGCTTTACGTTTCAGTTCCTCTCGCTGCATGTGCGCTACGTCCGTTGGCTGCCTCACGACGTGAAGATAAGACGAGGAAGCCGGCCAATCAACCACTAACGTCGACAAGAAAAACAAGCCAGGAGGAAGCGAGCGACTGCGAGTTCGATCACAAGGAGAAAAATGAAGACGAGAAGGCGAGGAACAAGGCGCCAACGAGAGTAGCAACCCAACTTTAATCATGATGTAACATAGCGAAGTGAACCCTGGGTCTTGCAAGTCTCGCATTCTTTTGAAGCCTCTTCCTTGGTGATTGCAGGCTGCATCACCAGATTCCGGTGGTAAACCATGCCACAAGATTTGCTACCGAAGCAGAGTAGGATATATTACAGGTCATGAACGACTTTGGTCACAGTCCAAAACATCACTTTGGTCACGTGATCTACATACTTGGTCACGTACCCACCCTGAGACCTAATTACGTTGGTCATGTGTGTTTTGATATAGCTGGCTACGTCGCTCCTGCTGTTGTCTTTGTATGTGAGCTCATGTATTTTTGTGTCGGTTGCGCGGAAGGAAAGTTATGGATGCTATGAGTAGAATCATTATCAGCGGCCCAACGATTGCGAGCACTTCCGAAACAGTAGCCAAGCCTACCAGCACGCAGTATCGTCAGACATCAGCGTACAGCTTCCCCACGACAAAAAAAAAGCAACAAACTTGGTCTCCCGTCCTTCGACACGCTCGGCTCTCGCGCGCCAGAATACAAGTGAGGATGTTGGATCATCCCGCGGTAATACACACAAGTTCCGTTGGCTCAACAATAGGTGGTCCAGAATGTTTTGCCGAGGTTTCTGCATCTGCATCTCCAGCCTCAGACCTCGAACCCGAAGAAAACCGGAGACTGCCCCCTGTGGCCCCCAATACATCGGTACGGCCCATTGTGACGGGCGTATCAACCTCAACGCCGACACGACCCGAAACCTCCCACAGCATAGATACTTGTGAAGGTCAAAGACTTGTCCCCGCCCGCAACTTCACCGAGCTACTCATGTCGCCGCATTTGAACGCCACCTTGTCGTAACTTCAACTGAATTCAGTACCACATCCCCCTAACTAACAGCGCAGTAGCACTTCGACTACAAAACGAAGTGGAAGGACTAAAGTGTACTTCGATGGATATGCGTACACGCGAGAAAATTCCACCGCTATCAAAATTACCTATAGGTGCAGTTTCTATCGGAAACGAAGACTGTGTTCGGGGATCCTCGTGTTCTACGCTGCTATGATGGCCTATGATGTTGCTAACATGACCACACACACATGTCGGTTCGGCGCACAAAGTGATGATCGGGTTGATGACGCCGCATATTGTGCGAATGTGGGAGATGCCATGAAAAAAATACGTAGATGACCTCACTGAACACGACATGTCGACTAAGACGGCTTGGTCGATGGCTTACGAGAAGTTCTTCTCAAGGGCAGACGTGGTAGCTCGTGGACTCAGCCGAAATCAAGTTCTAACTCGTGAGGACAATGCTAAAGCAGCTGCAAATGGTTCCAGCATTCAATCTGTACTGGAATCTCCGATGCTGTTAAAGGTGAAGAACGAAGTTGTCGGGTTCTTGTAGTTCAACTACATGTGGGCGTAATTAGCATTGACCTAACGAGAATGAACATGCAAAGGCATTCACATTCTTCGCTTTCTTTCAAAAATCGGCTTGTTTAGAATCATTAAGTGTCCGAAGCACCTCAACGTTGTCAACGGAAGCGGCTACATGTAGCGGTGTGTAGCCGAAACACGAATCGACCTCGTTCATGCTCACGCCAAGAGTTAGCAGCGCTTCCATGACGTTGACGTGGTTGTAAGCGACTGCTGCATGCACTGAAGACCACACCTATTATCACGGAGTGAGTCTCAAATGTGTCGTTCATATAGGAGGAGCAACCTAACGATACCTTAGCGTTTTGGCACGAGGACATAAAGGCCAAGCAAGGCAAGCCGGGAACGACTTATCGGTTGGTCGCATCCCAATACTTCGCTATTCATGCATTCACTTGTTCATCGACCGTACCTTTCGCTGTGCCCCAAGGCAATTCTACCGGATCGTAACCCTCATGACTATTCGTGCCACTAATGTTCACCTTGACTGACAACGAACAAAACCAACGACGGCTATCTACAAATTCTTCAATGCATTAAGTTAGCCGTTCAAAATAAACCAGACCCCGTGAATGTTGTTTTGCGACTTCGAGGCGGCTCTCATATTCGAAGTTCGTGGCCATCTTCCGTCTGCATGTATTGTGCCTTTCATCTCTTTTGGCCAGACGGCAGTGAAAAACTATCTTTCTTGATAGAGGGTTAGGGTAATAGCAACAAGTTACCACCACGGAGGTACAGATTAGCGTAGCCGGCAAATCCTCCCGGAAGCACCTTCAAGGGTCTTTGCGAAGCCCTGCGCAGGAGAGAAAGCCCGTTTTGGCAGTGCTGAAAGCGGCCAATCGGGCTTTTCAACGGAGGAGATACCTTTGAAGGTGCCCACTACGAAAGTAGTTGCTTGCAAGACTACCGGCAAAACAGGCGACTCGACGCAGTTTGGGCTCAGAATCCTTTAGCTAAGTAGATGAACGATATTACACAGTCAAAATGTCTATTTTGCTAGCGAAAATACGCGGTAGCTACCCGTTACCGCTAGGCAGGTACTTGGCCAACTTCGACGGCACTTGCCTGATAGCTGCTGGCTACTCCGTTTTACATATCAAATCCTAAGATATAAGTACTCCCCAGAAGTAAAAAAGTACCTTCTAAAGTCCCATGAAGGACGCGCAAAAAGACAGAAAGGCACAATACACACCAGCGACGACGCCAACGATAGTGCTGGAGGAGAAAAAGAACAAGATATGCAACTGTCGGACGATGACCTCGGATTATTGTACGATACATTGTTCGACTACGAAGAAAAGGAAAAGACAGAGGTAGCGAATTAGTCGTAGGCTTGGCGCTGTTTGGACCGCAAGAACGGACAAGTGCCTTACAAGTTTGATCATAAATAAACATTAGATAATCGATCTTTCACTTTCAAACTTTGCTGTTGTTCGTTAGCTTGCTATGTGTTTCTAAGTGTGACCAGACGATTTTGGTCACGTGATCAAACGGCGTGACCAAAGTCGTTCATGACCTGTATTATTGACTACCCCGAAGCAGGATACTTCACCCCGATCATCCGTAGTTTTCAATTTTCTATTAGCAAAATAATGATCAACACCTACCGACGGACGTCCTACCTAGTTTCGTATCCCTATCAAAACTTGGTACTTCGAAGTAGTTTACAACGCTTGACGCACCATGTTCTTCTGCACCTCAGTGAGCTTGGTGGGGAACTGGACATCGAACTCCACCACCAGGTTGCGGCGCTGCGAAGGTCGCTTCTGCAGCGGCATGCCTTCGCCAGCGATCACCATCTGCGTGCCGGGAGCGACCACGCCTCCAAGCGGGACAGGCACCTCACGTCCGTCCAGCGTCTTGATGGTCAGCGTGCCACTACCCAACAGCGCGTCTCGCAGCGACAGCTTGGCGTGGTACAGCAGGTTGTCTCCGTCGCGTTGGAACTTGTTGTGCGGCTTCTGCCTGATGACGAACACGATATCCTGCGCTGGTCGTCCGGGCATAGCGTCGCCCTCGCCCTCAAACGTCACCTTGGTGCCGTCCTTCCAGCCGGGCTTGATGTTGATCTCCAAGATCTTCTGCTCCTCGTGCAGCTGGTTGGAGCTCGGGTCGTGCACCTTCCGCGTGATCTTGAGCTTCTTGGTGCAGCCCGTGTAGAGCTGCTCGAGCGACACCTCCAGCTCGCTCTTGAGCTGCTGGGCTCGCGGCTGTCTCTGCTGGCCGAAGGGGTCGCGGCCTCCGAAGCCGCCGCCGCGCATGCCGCCGAAGCCCATGTCGCCGAACATGGAGGCCATGGGGTCCCTGCCCTCAGCCTCGTGCAGGTTGGAGGTGCCGAAGAACTGCTCGAAGATCTTGGACGGGTCCGTCGAGTGGAAGCTGAAGCTGCTGCCGCCCGGGAAGCCGCCGGAGGACGACGTGGTGTACGTGAAGCCGCCGGGCATGCCGCCCATGCCCATGCCGCCGGGCATCCCTCCCTCAGGGCCCTCGGGACCCGCCGGCTGGCCCTTGAGCCCCTCCTCGCCGTACATGTCGTAGATCTCGCGCTTCTTCTTGTCGCTCAGCACCTCGTAGGCCTCGCCGATCTCCTGGAACTGCTTCTGCGCCGCGTCGCGGTCGTTCGGGTTCTTGTCTGGGTGCCACTTGAGCGCCAGCTTGCGGTAGGCCTTGCGCAGCTCGTCGTCCGACGCGCCCCTGGCCACGTTCAAGATGGCGTAGTAGTCCTTGCCCATTGTGTGAGGTGTGTTTGTGTGTCCTCACAGAATTTCTTAAACTTTCAATTTCTCGTCTTCTTCGACTTGAGCCTTAGCAGGTAATTTCAATAATGAGGGCGTTCTCAGGCGTTGAAGTGGCTGAGATCGTTAGATTCGCGCAAATGCTCGAAAGTTCGCGATGGCGCGCGTCCGTGATTGGCTGGCGTTCTGTGTAAATGGATGTGATTGGCTACCCCGTCGTCTTGAGACATTATTTTCATTTATTCATAAATGAGTCACGCACTCGACGAGGACGTCCCGGAGCTGCTCGCCCGCTGCCGCTCGTGCTTGCGCAGCATGGTGATGAGGACGTTCTCGCGTTTGCTGCGACCCACGCGGTAGTTGGAGGCCGGGCGCGGGTCGCGGATCGGCAGCATCATGCGGAAGGACTCGGACTCGCGGTAGCTCTTGGCCACGCTGGCCGGCACGTCGCCGTCGCCGCGGGTGCTGCCGAGTCGCGACTGGAGCTTGGCCCCGCGCAGCGACTCACTGGGAGCTGCAAGAGAGAGAAAATGAACAACAGTCGGTTATTAGGAGGTGCTTTCCCACGCGGATATAGAGCTGATCTCACCTTGCGAGCCATGCCTCCTGCTGTCGGCGTCGGCTAGCGCCACCAGCTTCGGGCGACGCATGGCGTCTCGACAGCCCGAACACATTTCCTACGATCGTACAGATATCATCACAATCAAGTCGCTGTGAGTCTCTGTGTCAATGCCATCCCATGCTGTTGTCGCTCTATACGTACGACTTTCTCCAGCCCACGGACGATCTTCGAGCAATGACAAACACTGCAAATGCATACAGATCCAGACCCACGTTAGCACCAAGCACTTTAGAGTCAGAGAAGCAGACAGGAAGACCGACGTACTTGAGACTCTCGCGCTCCGTCTTGGATCGTTCGATTAGCGTCGCTATCGTCTTCATGCGCAGGCATTCCCTCCCGTGGATCATAGCGAGAATGTAGTCTCCTGCTGCGTCCATAGTCTCCTGGCGTCGTCGAGGCTTGGCGCTTCCAGGCAGCTCCACAATCCCTCGAATAAATACATCCACCGCGTCGGGTGCAGTTTGGCAGTACAGGTAGCAGACCGACATGTTGACTCGGCGCACCGACGCATCAGACGCGCGGTCCTCCGTCTCCACGGACTTCACTAGCTGGAACCCAAAGCGCCTCCCAGCGATCGTGATCGTGTCCATGCGCTCGACCCAGCAGAGCTGGTCGACGACCCCCGGGATGTGGCCGAACTTCTCCACGAACTTGACGCCGAAGAACTCGTGCGGCTTGGCTTCGGAGCGCGTGCGGAACGTGCGCACCACACCGCAGTCCAGGATCTCACCGTATTGGATGGGGGCGCTCAGCTGCATCTGCTCCGTCGTCTCCGCGTACAGTCCGTCCATGACCTCGCCCAGCGTCCCGGGCAGCGACCCGCCCCCGAAGGCGCTCACCAGCGTGGTGCGCAGCGTCCCGAACGAGTCCGAGTTGCTGCAGTCGTTGGGCAACGAGCGCCGTGTGCTGCAGACGCTCGGCGCCGCGCGATGTTCCATGAACAGGTCGAGGCCCCGCTCCGACTTGAACTTGAGCCACTTGCTGGCGTCCACCACGCGACGGCGGCTGCGCACGAAGTCCACGTACTGCAGCGCCGTCTTGGCGATGATACTGTCGGTCGAGCGCACGAAGGCCTGCAACGATGCCGCCTGCTCCCGCTCCTCCTCGCTGTCTGACATGATAAGAAATAACGTCTGCTGTAGCTCACTTATGAATTCATTTCTGGAACCTCACGAGTGTAGCCATCGGCAAGGGGCGGACTTTGCCATACGGATTTGCTTGTCCATGACCTACGAATTGGCACAAGATTGACACCAGCACGGACCCTAATAAGAGGCAACATGGCGGCAAAGGAGATATTAGGCCGTCAAATTAATACGTCACTACCATCCCATATAGCTGCCACTACTATCACCACTGCTGGCATGGCCACCATGACCCCTCGTCCAGGTCGTGTAACCAGCATTTGCAGCACCAATGATAAGGGCGACAGTCGATCCAATATGCCTGGCTGCGAAATTTGATGCCTTTTTCTTCCAACTCGGTCTCGGTATCACTCACAAGATCAGGCATGAATCGCATGAATCGTCCCTCTATCCACAATACACACGACGTCAATAAAATCACTGCTCCAATACTGTTTTAGCTGCATGTTCTCACCTTGTACTTCAATTTGAGTGGTTTGTCGGCCGTCCATGTAGTCGCATCAGCTGCCGTAACTCGCTGAGCCATCGACAAGTTGCCATTTTCGAAGCCAAGAAACCCTCCTGTCGTGAACACAGGCTTTTGAAATGCGGCATCCACCACTTCACTCAGAGTTGTCCCGACTGCAACTTCCACTGGCTGGGCGATGCCGTTATAGTCGCACACATGCACTTGGACCGTACTCGCGTGGTCGACTGAAGTCACTGTCGGTTGTGTGTGCGAGCTGATCAATGGGGTTTCCGCATCCACTGGAGACGCACGTGGTGTTGCGTCTGTGGCGCCGTAGTCAGCATGCCAGTTGACGAGTTGCCTTGGGTTTCTTTTGAGACTTTCAGAAGTGAAGTGAACAGGTCAATCAATACCCCTCCATGGTATACTAACCTATTCCGATTGGACAAAAATTGCTCATGCACTTCAACGTCCACAATGTGGAAGTTGAAGTGCATGTGCATGGCGTGACCTTCCATCGCTACCATCACTTGCACCCAGCAAAGTTCGTGAGCGCGCATGACATCCAGGAGCACAAACAATCGAGTTAAAATGCAACTTGACACCCACTGATACGGTGACTTGGGAATTGTGAGTCGCTCGAGTTTGCTAAATTTATCCGGACAGCCTGCCAACTTTGCTACGAACGGTTCTTGAGGCTTCGTTCGAGCCTTTTGTCATCAAGGTGGTCGCTGACACGGTGATCATGGAGACCGACATCGTGCAAGGGGTGCATGAGTGTACACGCCAGAAACTTGACCGCATGGAGAACGGCATCGGCAACGTGTTGGCCCAGATTGACCGACTCGGCATATTAGTAGCTCCGTCTGAACAGGAGAAGAACGCGTTTTTCGCTGCCCAGCGTCGGCAGCGCCAACTCATGAGGAGGCTTATGAAGAACGTACGGACTAAGTTCAGGTTCCTTGCGCAGTGCGGCGGCCACCCCGAATCAATCCAGGCCTGGGCGATCCTCATCAACCTCGCCAAGAAGATCAAACGAGACGAGATCGCTTTCAACTCCATGGTGGAGGCCACGATGCACGTCGTCACAACGATCGGCATGTTCAGCCAGGCTAACGAGACCCTCGCGCAGTCGGACCCGACGATACGTCGAGCAAAGGCTGCCCTGGCTGAGCTTGCAGGAGCTGCGTGCGCTATTTTCCGCCTCGCTCGCTCTCCCCGCTATCTAATCTAAATTCAAACGGCTTAACCCCTTAGCTCCCATATGTTGTACCGTAGAACATAAGAGGTGTATAGCTTCATTCATTTTTTTCGCAGTGTCTATGCTATGTTGGATGTCCAACATAAGGGAAGGTTGTACTTGGAATTTGTATGGGCCAAACGTCTATGTCGAGGTATACTAAAATGAAGATATAATTCTGAGTGCAAAACCGCCGGATGCACAGGTTTAGGTGTGTGTCGACAGGACATGGTTGAACGAGATAAAAACGAGTCTTCGCACCCACCAACGTTCGAGTGGCTCACAGCCACCGAAGCCTCATTCTTCAAAACGACAGCGGGGAGAGAAGATGGTGGCGCCGATGCCCAAGACCCCACGGCACCAGCTCACAGAGCAAGAGCAGCAGCTGTGCCGCGAGGCATTGCTGAGCCTGCGCCACGAGAGGCGCATTCGACGAGCGCAGCAGAAGAATGGCGGCGGCGGCGATGCGACGGGCAAGAACAAGAAAGCTTCGAGGAAGAAGCCCGCGAAGCACACCACGCCTGCCATGGAGGTGGCGCAGTCCAAGGAGGCTGAGCCGCTCGTGCAGCCCGCTGGACGCGTACTCCGGGGGGAAGACAAGGGGGAGGCTGCTCAAGACGGCTGCGGCGCCAAGGAGACCGCTGACGAGGGGGAGGCGGCAGTAGAAGCGGCGCATGCGGAAGTCGTTGCGGACATGGTGGAGAGTGTTGTGACTAGCGTGGGCACTCCTGTGCGTACACCCACTGCCAGCTCGTGCCCATTGCCAAGTGGCCGTCAAGCAGTGCGTGGGGTTGTGCAACGGACGGCAAGCGCCGAACGTTCCCGGAAGCGGCGGCGACGCGTCCTGCAAGCTTATGACGGGGAGGCTAGCGTCGCGGAAGACGACGGTGAGGTGGCACTGCCGGTGCCGCAAATTGCGCTGGCCTGCGTTGTGAATGGAGATGCAAACCTGATGCCTGCAGGAGCCGAGCAGTGCACGGGTCTCAACTCCGACGAGGATCCATCCTTGCCGGAGGACTGCGAAGATGAGGAGGGTGATGACGATGACGACGACGATTGGGTGGAGGACTGGGACATTGGTCACCTTTCCGATGAAGACTCAGATGAAGCCGCGTTGGACCTTCCGGACTCGGTGTGCTTGACTGCTGCGAGAAACAAGAAGACGATGTCGATGATGCGAACGAATGGCTGGGAATATGGTAAGTTTATGTTGGTCATATCCAACATAACTGACTGTGGTTTATGCAATGGTCCTACATAAGGGTAACATAACTAACGCTGTTGCATGTGACTGTTTGTAGATCCAGAGAAGTTTGGCCCCGATCCCACGTATGCTGGCCTGTACGATGGATCTTTCGGTCCAAGTGACAGCGTGATGGCGGTGGCAGACGACCCACTGGCACTTTTATTCTACTTTATGCCGCCCAAGTTGTGGAGCCAGATCGCGGTGGAAAGCAACCGCTATCACACGCAGTCGATTCCTCTACGGGCAAGGCCAATTCGCTCGCAGCAGCGCCGGAACGGAGTTGAAGTCGAAGAACTTTGCGACGTGCGCCGACGCCTTGCTGCTGTACCGGAGATTATGCCGCACGAGGTGCTACGCGTGCTGGCGTTGCTGATCGCACGCATGTTGATGCCAATTCGCAAAAGCATTGCTGCGCATTGGTCAACAAAACAAGTGGGCGCGCTTCCTACCAACTGGTTCAACCTGTCCATGGCGAAGAACAGGTTTTTTCACATCATGGGCTACCTCCACTTTTCAAACAACAAATCGCCACAAGCAAGCGTCGACCGGGCCTGGAAGATTCGACCCGTAGTTGATGAGCTTCAGCGCATGTTTGCCCGTGGATATCGCGCTCCTCCGGTGATCAGCTTCGACGAAGCAACCCTGCCTTCTCGCTCCCGCTACAACCCGACTCGGCAGTTCAACAAGGACAAGCCCCACAAGTGGGGAACGAAGGTGTACGTAGCAGCGTGTGCCAAGACAGCCTACTGCATGAGGTGGGTGACCGGAGTACCGCAGCAAGCTTCAGCTTGCTGCGGGCGTTTTTTTTGGTCAAAGTACTTATGTTGGCTTGTAGCAACATACGCATATCCTGCTCAACTGAACGTCCAACATAACGCTAACATAATCTCTTTGATTTACTTGCCGGCACTGCAGGATCGAAGTCTACTGCGGAGCCAAGACGCACTTGCGAACACCGGTGCCAAAAGACAACAACACAGGCGAGGCAGCTGTACTACGCAACCTAAACGCACTTTGTCCGCCGTCTCCGACGTCTCCCTGGCGTTTGGTGGTGACCGACCGCTTTTACACGTCTGTGAAGCTGGCACTGGAGCTCCTGCATCGGCGTTTTTACATTACGGGGACGATAAAGACGGACCGCACAGGCTACGCAAAGCGTGTTATCACGGCCAAAGATTACAAGACGGTGAACAAGAAGAAGGTGATGATACCGCCTCAGGGGACGATCAAGCTTGCACAGAGCCTGCGGTTCCCCCAACTCACCGCTGCGATGTGGATGGACCGCACCCCCGTCCACATTTTATCCAGTGGGGGCAGCCGTGAGACGGGCACAGTCAGTAAGTATATTATGCATGGTTTGCGAGTGACTAATGCTAACACTAGTGGTGGCTGTCACGCGTGTTGTAGTGCGCCGTGTTGACGGTGAAATGCAAGCTGTCCCTGCCCCGGAGTTGGTGTGTGACTACCACCGCTGGATGGGTGGTGTCGCCATCCACGACCAGCTTCGAATGCAGAGGTACAGTGTGCAGCTGTGCTACAAGACCCGCAAGTACTACAAAACGCTATTTCTGGGTCTGTTGGATATGGCGCTGGTGAACGCGTTCGTCGTGTTTCGCCACCACAAGAAGGTGAACAACAAGCGGCCACCCAAGCACTTCGCTTTCTTCGAGACGCTGATGGAGCAGCTGCTCGTAATTGATTCTCCAGAAGCCTACACTGCTATGGAGGTACGCATTATGTTGAGCGAGCCAGCATTAGCGATTCCGGGATTCTCGCTAATGTTGTTGATGTTGTACGTAGAGAGCGACTTGTGCGCAGGAGAGGACAGCAGCCTCGCCAGTACGCAGAGAATCAGAACACGAACCAACAGCTACGGGACCCCTGTGCTCTGGCGATGGCCATCGCCTTGAGGAAAATCCAGACACAGTCGACAACGAGCAGGGCCTCAAGCGTCGTCAGCGCTCCTGCAAGGTCTGCGCGGTTTACAAGGTTCAGCCACGGAAGTACACCAAGTACTTCTGCCCCGAGTGCTCCACAGGCAATCGACGGTAAGCATCTCGGTGTTGCTATGCGTGTGACGTAGTACTAACATTCTGTGACTAGCACATACCTCTGCAATGTAGTGTGCGAAGGGAAGGAGAAGACTTGCTTCCACATCTGGCACGATGAATGGAGCAATGGAAACGCTATCCCTCGACGCCTGCAGGATCACAAGATCCGCAACCGCCCACCAGCATCTCGCCCGGGAAAGAAGCGTCGGCGCCGAACTGTCGAGGGTGCGGCAGGAGAGAGTGAGGGCAGTGGTGGGCCACCTCGGATGTCGCGCCTGGCAGCGATGACGGACTGGCCGACGACGAAGCGCAGGAAAGCACCGTGGAACGCAGGACGCAATCAAGTGAAACGATCTTGTAGGCCAGCACGCAATCAATTGAAACTTTTCTTGGTATCTTTTCATTGGGTAGTTCATCGTGCTGATCGTGTGCAACATTTCAGAAATCGGACTCACCGATAAACAGTACATTTCTTATGTTGACTTTACCATCATATGCGGCGCGGGCATACTAAAGACAACCAACATAGAGTCTGTTATGTTGGGTCTGTCAAGTTTTTATCCGTGCACTATCCCGGTGACATAGTTGCTGCGAAAATTCTACCGATACAAATGTCTATATATTAGTTTATGGGACAGGGTCAAAATATACCCTCGCAAATAGGTCCGGGCGTTAAGGGGTTAATACTTTGCACTTGATCTTGCTCATTAACCCTTGCGAGCATTGCATTGGGTTCCGGTGCACTCACTGTCCTACCGTATCCGTCAAGGGCTGCAAGCCTATGTGCACCACACCTCTCGTCTACGTCGGGCTCGTCACATCCCTCCCTACTAATTGGCTGATTTCGCCTTTTAAATCCTTTAATTGGTCCAAATCTCCTTCTTTTGACCTATGTATGCTCCATAAGAAACCCCAGTCACCCT
Source organism: Phytophthora fragariae (assembly GCA_009729435.1). NCBI lineage: Eukaryota > Oomycota > Peronosporomycetes > Peronosporales > Peronosporaceae > Phytophthora > Phytophthora fragariae. Next base: position 3,183,391 of record QQOI01000002.1, on the reverse strand, counting down.
CGAGCCAAAGCAGGGCAAAGGCCCCCTCGCAGTCTTCCGTCGTAGGTCCGCGTCCGATCGATCGCCGACTGCCCGTCGCCGCTCGCGCCGACCCCCTCCCTCGCTTCCAGGCCCCGTCATCACCTCCGCCTCCGTCCGGCGCCTCCGCCCGTGTCAGTTGCGCCCTGGAACTCGCTCGCCAGCGCCCAGGACGGACGTTTCCCGCTTCTTCCTCCGTCCCGCAAGGACCAGCGTCCTGACCTGTCCGTGACTGCACGGAGCAGTCGCCACCACGCTCGCGGACCGCAAGAGAAAGCGAGGCGACGGAAGGATGTCCAATGACGGGTACTACGCCTCCTCGCGGGACGACGCGCCGCCGCCAGCCCCGCACAGCGCCACCTCGGGCTTCAACGAGCCCGCCGCCCCCACCGCCGTGCACTCCATGGCCGACTCGAACGGCCTGATGGCCCGCACGCACGTGGTGGTGCCGTCGCAGCTGCAGGGCGACGAGGACCAGGCCATGAGCGACGAGGACCGCTCCCATTCGTCCTCGGCGCTCAACCTGGCGCAGGCCTCGGTGATGGACATCGTCAAGGAGGGCAAGCGCGTCATCGCCGCCTTCCTCAAAGAGACGCCGTGCTACGACGTCATCAAGAACAGCGGCAAGGTCGTGGTCTTCGACGTCAAGATCCCCATCAACCTCGCCTTCTTCGCGCTGGTAGAACATGGTAAGAGCAGCACCACTGCATCTTGCAGTGGATAGAGAGACTGACGACTGTTGCTGCTGTGACTAGATATCAAGTCGGTGCCGATCTGGGACGCCGAGCAAGGAAAGTTCGTGGGCATGTTCACGGCGACTGATTTTGTCAACATCTTGCGCCATTTCTACATCCGCGGGTCGCCTATGAACGAGCTAGCAGAGCACAGCATCGCCTCCTGGAGAGGTAAACTTCCGCCACAGCTTAGGGGTATTTTTGTTTGTTTGGAGCTGGCTAACGGCGTATCTTTCCTCTGCAGCAATTCCGCGATCCCTGTCGATGGCACCAACACGGGAGGAGATGGTGTCCGTCACACCAGAGCACAACATGTACGAAGTGTGCAAGATGCTGCGCGACAATAGGCTTCATAGACTCCCCGTAGTAGACCCGACCCAGAACTCGGTCTTGTCTGTCATCACGCACAGCGGGATTTTGGAATACCTGGTTGCTACCTTCCGCGAGCAGCGCCGGCTGTTCGACCAACCCATTTTCGACCTGGACATAGGCGTCTACAGCGGCTTTGTGACAGTTCCAGAAGATATGCCGCTCATTCGCGTGCTGCACACGTTAATTGAGCGGAGGGTCTCGGCTGTGCCGATAGTCGACCCGAGTGGTAAGTTCCAGCTCATCGTGATACGACTGCAATGCCTGCACTAACTGGGCTTGCGCGTTTGCTTGGTTTCAGGCGTTGTTGTGAATATTTATTGTGTATCGAACGTCACCGAATTGGTGAAGGACCGGTCACTTACCCAGTTAGACATGCCTGTGGGAGAAATTCTCAGGATCCAAGCTGCTGAGGTGAGTTCTGGTTGAATAGCTCCCTGCTGCTTCAGACAACTCGTTTGAGATCGAGTTCTCACTGTGAACTGTGTGATTCAGGGCAACGTCGGAGAGGGCCTACATCTTTGCTACAAGACTGACACGCTGCACATGATTTTCGAGCGGTTCGCCGCGTGCAAGGCGCACCGGTTCGTGTGCGTGGATGAGTATTCGCGCTGCGTGGGTCTCGTATCCCTCAGCGATTTGTTTAATTATTTCCTCGAGTAGCGAGCGAAACTATAGGGTGTATCGCGCTCGCCGGGCTACCGATGACGGAGGACAGACAGACAAAATGGAAATGAAGCACCGAGCAGCGAGCGACGACCGCAGGTGGGCGCGCGAGAGCCGGGAACAAGATGAACACAAACAAATCAAACAACACACAACTTTGAAAGGGATGACGATGAGAGGGGTAGCAGCAAGGAACTATCGATCAACAGTCTTGAGTCACTTACTCTGGGCACAAACAGCCACCTGGATTCGTGCCTTTTAGGCTTATCCACATCGCCAGCGCCGTCTTGGCCAACAGTAATGGCCCTGACAGCGCGGAGGGACTTACCTCCTACTATAACGTAATGTCACCACCAACACGACCAAAACGCGGTGCAAGTTGCACTGTAGCCATGCCAGCTACATGGCTACACTTCTGTAGACGTACCCAAAAGAGCCGGTCAGATTGATGCCGACGAGCTCAACATGGTCAGACTGACGGTCCGTCAGTGTCGACACCTTGGCACATGCGGTGCATGTACTGTAGTACGAACCTGAGCAAAGTTAGGTAGACACGACCTGCATCGCAGCCTCCGTCGTATATTCAACAAAATTCTCTTGCAAAGGCTCCGTCGCTTGCAACTCTCCATTGACTTCAACGCAGCGTCTCGAGGTGGCGGCGCAGTAGGTCCACGTCGCAGGACGGCAGCCCGATGGACGGCTCCCGGCCCAGTGTCGTGTATCGGTTGTAGATCTTGGCCAGCAGCTCATCCTTCTCGCGGCGTTGCGCGATGCTTCGCGCCTTGTCCGGGTCGGCGTGGCCTCCCTGGCGCCAGTCTCCCTTGCGCGCCTCGGCGGCTTCGGCTGCGCGCGCCCGCTTCTCTGCAGCGGACGGCTCCGACCCATTGGTCTGTGATCTGCCTCCTGCGAGCGTCTGGCCGCCTCTCGACTGCTGTTGTGGTGGTGGCTGCGCCCTCGCAGGCTCCGACACCGCCGGCTTGGACGAGCAGCACCCCATTCTTTGACTGCGGGCGGTACAGTAGTAATCAGCTACTGTTTTTGGGCTCTTAGCCTACCAAAGAGCATAAACCCTTAAACGAGAGATTTTATAACCCATATTAGTCTATTTTGGGCGATTTGACTGTTGGTGTGGGTTCCGTAGCTGTACATGGCTCGCATTGCGCCACTTACCACACACGAAGTCTAGGTTGTAGCGAAGTGCATCAGCCTGCCACCATGTCGTCCGCGATGGCCAAGATCGCCGAGCTGGAGGCCGAATACGCGCGCACGCAGAAGAACAAGGCCACGATGAAGCACCTGTGTCTGCTCAAGGCCAAGATCGCCAAGCTGCGACGCGAGGTGACGGACGCCGGCTCCAAGTCGGCCGGCGGCGGCACGGGCGAGGGCTTCGACGTCAACAAGGTGGGCGACACGCGCGTGGGGCTCGTGGGCTTCCCCTCCGTGGGCAAGTCCACGCTGCTGACGAAGCTCACGGGCACCTTCTCCGAGGCGGCGTCCTACGAGTTCACGACGCTCACGGCCATCCCCGGCACGCTCAACTACCGCGGCGCGCGCATCCAGATTCTCGACCTGCCCGGAATCATCGAAGGCGCCAAGGACGGCAAAGGCCGCGGCCGACAGGTCATCGGTACGGCGCGCACGTGCAACGTCATCCTCATCGTGCTGGATGCCATGAAGCCCGCCACGCACAAGAAGCTCATTGAGTTCGAGCTCGAGGGCTTCGGCATCCGCCTCAACAAGAAGCCGGCCAACATGGTCTTCCGCCGCAAGGAGCGCGGCGGCGTCAACTTCCAGACCACGTGTCCGCAGAGCGAGCTGGACGCCGACACGGTCTACCAGATCCTGCACGAGTACAAGATCCACAACGCCGACGTGACGCTGCGCGCCGACGTGACCGTGGACGAGTTCATCGACCAGATCGAGGGCAACCGCGTCTACATCCCGTGTCTCTACGTGCTCAACAAGATCGACCAGCTCACGATCGAGGAGCTGACCATCATCGACCAGATCCCGCACAACGTCGTCATCTCGGCCCACCACGGGTGGAACCTGGACGAGCTGCTCGAGACGATCTGGGACTACTGCTACATGATACGCATCTACACCAAGCCGCGCGGCAGGCTGCCGGACTACAACGCGCCCGTTATTCTACACGAGGAGTCGCCGACGGTCGAGAACTTCTGCCAGCGCATCCACAAGTCGCTGCTCAAGGAGTTCAAGTACGCCTGGGTCTGGGGAGCGTCCTGTAAGCACCAGCCGCAGAAGGTCGGCAAGGAGCACCAGCTCCAGGACGAAGACATTGTGCAGATCGTCAAGAAGCTGTAAGGAGGGTCCCTTGAGTTCGTTCCAAGGGAGGGGGGGGTCTCGAGCGTCTCGCCGTGGTTGGGTGCAACTTTTAGAGCAAAATCTGCCGTTAGCTGAGACTTGAAGCGAATGACGGGGTGGAAAACGCTGACAGAGAGAGCTTCTCGTGCACGAGATAGTGGAGTGATTTATTATGGATTATCTTCCTCCTCGATGCTGACAGAGTCCAGCTCTTGTGGTGGTAGTAACTCGATGCTTCGTCGATGCAGCGGTTCCTGCACTAGCGCAAGGGCTGTATGGATGGCTACCACCAATACACTAACGATTGACTGTAACACCTTGGCTCTTGATGCGTTGATACTGAAATAGTTGGAACAAGTAGGGGCACGCTTTACAAGATAATTTCACTCTGCATTATTGGAAGAGTCAAGGTTGTCACTGCACCTCACGACCTGATGCTGTAGCGTCAGAGCGACGTCGTTAATCTTCGTACTTCTCGTCTATCAGTTGTCCGTCTACAGGTTGATGCTCTGCTGCTTGCACTGGTTGAGAGCGTCCAGGTAGAACTGGCAGGCGGCGACATCGTTCGAGTTGCGGTTGATACACTCGAGGAAGGCCTTGTTGTCGCTGGCGCACACGGCCGCCATGGGCGCGGCGACGGGGGCAGCAGGTGCCGCAGCCACCGGCTGAGCGACGGGCTCCTCCTTGGATCCGCTGAAGGAGTCGATGACGGCGTTCACGCCGTGGCGGGCGATGGCGCTGCCGGTACCGAAGGCGAAACCTTCAGCGACGGTGGACATCAGGCCGCCGCCGATGCTGGGGGAGGGGGCGCTCGCCTGCACGGGGGTCGGAGCCGGAGCAGCAGGCTTGGCAGGGACAGGGGCCGTCTTCGCAGGAGCCGCGGGCTTGCGAGCGGGGGTGCTGGAACGACGAGAGCGGGCCATTTTCCTAGGTGTTGTGGTGTTTAACTTGCGCTGGAGCTGGTCAATTGGATTGTGGGGCTCTCAACAGAGGCCGCCGACATGAGTGGAACACAAGTTGCCTTTTTACCATCATTCCGGCGCCTTTATCCATCATCCTTGCAAAGACCGAACTTTCTCGAAACACTCATAATCTGCGACGTGTGGAGGATACAAGACCATCGGAAAGATCGTCCTCAAACGTCTTCGTGCCCTTATACTGTAGAGGTGGTTGACAAACGAACACTAACGTGAGAACGCCTTACAAATAGAACTCTCACCCGCCGGTGACACGATTTGAGTTCTTGACGACAAGCAACATAATACAATCCACATCACAATGCCATTTAACTCTGCCGCTCCAAAACTATTCAATTGCCGACTGTGCACTTTCGTTTTACATTCCCAGGTCTGTTACCCGCCTGAATGAGTCGATAGATGAGGACATCAACAACTTCCACAAATCATCTTCTGCCGGTTCCCTTTGTACTTCATTGCTCGACTCTGATGGTGCTTCTGTAGCAAAGAGTGGGTTCTGTTGCTGCGGTCGAGAAATTGCCATCACAGCCGAAGCCTCTGGAGCATCACTGTACGTAGACACCCTAGGCATGATCGGCCCCGCCGGCGCGCCAACCTTTTTGCGCTGCTCCTCCAGCTTTTCTCGCTCCTCCAGAATCAACCGCAACTTCTCTTCCGGGGACTGAACTCTGGCGATTGAACTGCGAACGCGGTCAACTGACGAAGACACGAGGATATTCCAGATGCTGTCATCGTCTCCGTCCGTCGTCTGATCACTAAATAGCGGGTTGTTCCCGCGCGCAAATGGCGCCGCCGTCGTGCCTCCTGTTGAAGAAGAAGCTAGCAATGATGCTAGGAAACTAGTAGTCGACGTCGTCATAGCCGTCGCCAGCGGTGGCGTGGCACTAGTGACGGTAACTGCAGTAGGCGCCGTCGCAGCGGCCGTCCGTGAATTTCCAGCTCCATTGTCCTCAACTCCAGTACACGACGTTGACAGTAGGAAGAACAGCGTCGACTTGACCAGATCATCCGAGAACATGGGCGCCATGGACACCGCCGTCGTCTCGTGTGCTGCTGTTGCGATAGTCTTCTCCGTAGTATTTCTCGCAGCCTTGCCGAGGTAGCTGATAGGGTCGGGCAGCTCCGAACTGGCGGGCAACAGCCCCGTGCCTTCCACGAACTTGGCCAGAGACATCGCCCCCGGCTCGGGGTCGTCCGAGAAAAGCGGATTTTTCGCCTTGTTGGCTGGAATCTGCTGGGGTGGCGACTGAAACTCCGCGGGTTTCAGCCTCTTGTTGGGTTGCACAATTCCCTGCTGCTCCTGCTCCTGTCTGCGCTTCCGGGGTGGCACATTGAGCGTCACTTTGAGCGAAATCCTTTTCGGAGTTTCAACCGGCGGTGCCGAAACGTTTTTACGCTGGTTGCGCTTGGGTTTACGCTCGATTTTACTGAGCCGACCTGGCTGGCCCTTGAGGAAGTCCGGGTGTCTGTACTCCTCGCGCACGTCGTCCTCCTCGCAGTCGCAGCGCGCGAAGCCGTGGTCCAGAAGCTGCTGGCGGAAGGCGCAGAGCCGCCCGCGGAAGTAGCGCGGCAGGATCTGCGCGTCCAGCGCCGCGCTGTCGTGGACGGAGAAGGAGGCGCCGTCGGCGTCCCACGAGATGATGGCCGCGCTCTCGTGGTCCAGGATGCGGTACAGCTTGCGCACGAAGCCCGTGGGGATGCCCACCGCCATGTCGACTTAAATTAATGTTTTTTTGATCGACTAATTATTTGGGACGGTTGCAGGCGGACAGAGAGTTGAAACAGATATTATAATGAGGAGGTTTGAGAGACTGCAGAGTGTCCAGAGTGAAGTGTCGAGGGCATTATTTCCGTGGCACTATCTCGGGGGAAGGTTGCAGTTGTACCCGTCTTCAGCTTTGCTGCTGGTTCCGTTGGCCGAGGCCCAGCGCATGAGGCCGTTCAATGTGTCGTCGGAGAACTGGCCGTTCTCGACGATGCCCGGAGGCAGCGGCGGTAGTACAACCGGTGGTCGACCTTCTGCGAAGATGTTGTGGCTGCCCGTGCTGCTTGTGCTGTTGGCTCCGGCGCCAGAAGCAGCGGCCACAACTTCCCGTCCGTCCGTCGACAGCGACGTGCTGAGCAGTGAGAGCAGAGCTTCCATGACGTCGTCGGGCATCGATCCCTTTTTCGTCGACAAGAGTCCATCGACCGACGGTGTAGTGGGGGCCATTGGCTGCGTTGACAAGCTGCCCACGGGGACCAGTCCCTGCACTAACTCGCTCAATGGGGGCTCGTCTTCTGCAAATAAGGGGTTGCTCGCCAGAGCCGCTGAGTCGACTTTGGCGTGCTTAAACTCCTCCGGCTCCGGTTCTTTCCGCGCCGGGTAGGGCGACACCCGATGGACGCCTCTATCGACGCTGCTCTTCACTACCTCGAGTTCACTTGTGCTAGCTGCGGCTGCATCGGTCTCTGATTGTTTGCGCTTCTTCTTCCTAGGAGGCCTCTTCCGGGGCAATGGCGAGTGGGTGATCAGGTTGAGCAGTTCGGGGCAGCCCCGTCGGAAGAGCGGGTGGCGATACCGCTCATGACCCTGGTCTGCCACACAGGCAGTGAAGCTGTGCTCCTTCAATTGCTGGCGGAAGGTGCTCAGTCTCCCGTGGAAGTACCGGGGCAGCACGTGGGTCTCCAGAGCATCCGGGTCGAGTATCACGAAGGACGCGCCGTCGGCGTCCCAGGCGATGACCGCCGCGCTCTCCCGGTCCAGGATGCGGTACAACTTGCGCACGAAGGCAGTGGCGATGGCCGGTAGAACTGGAGCCTGCTTCCCCATCCTGTTGAGTATCTGTTAGATACTGAACTTGCCGCTTGGTGTCGAAACGACTTATTGAAGAGTGAGCGAATCTCTGTCACGTCACTATTGGGAGGATTTGGGCGTTGCCAATTTGGCGGCCAAAAGCTCGTGATCAACAAGTGCGTGGCGCGAACAGGGACCCGGTATTTTAGAAGGTGGGAGGGCAGAAAAATATCGTGGTTGGGTGGATTTTAGGATAATTAGTTACCTAGCCCTTGTACATACTTTTTACATCATTAAAACTTGTAATAACTTAATAAAAATCCTTTAATAAATAATATTATCTTTATATATAGTTATTAATAAGTTGCCTCACTAATTGGTTAATGAAAACAAATAAACCCTAGCCCACCAGTCGCTGGGTCGGTGGTAATTTTTTATTCCACCCACGGTGGGTGGAATAAAAAATTACCGCCCAAAAGCCGCGAATGATTGCAAAATGGAGCGACTTGAAAACAGGGACCGAATGGATTCCCAAGAACTTTCTCTTGGCTTTGGTGGCTTGTCATGCCTCATGAATAAGTTACAATAAGCTTAGTGTATTCCGTTCATTTGTGCTAAGGCAAGCTCACCCCACTACATGATGCCGCAGACTTTAGACTTGATGGTGCTGATCTTGTCGGGCGTGACGTTTGGATGGTTGGCGTCTCGCTTCTCCTCCAACATACTCAGGCGGATGGAGCTCTTGCCCCCGAACAGCACCCGCAGCGAGTCCTGAGCTTGAACGATGGACCTCCGTCGAGTCCGAGACGGTGACTTGCTGTCGCTCTCGACCGCAGCTTCAATTCGCATAGGCTTCTCGATGGAGGCGAGTGGCGCGATTTGGTGGTGACGTCCGTGACTCAGTGAACTGTCGAGTGGATGGTCGACCGGGGGTCGGACAAGAGGAGGAACTTGCACCTGGTGCCGTCGAGTAGGCGTCGGTGGCTTCACTGGCGTTTCGGTTGCCTCGAGTGGCGAGGCCACCGTGTCAACGTTTCGATCAGCCGCTCGGTCGGCGGTGAGGCACGCATCCAGCACCTTCTGAAGGGACGATTTACGCGTCAACACACTGTCGGGATCATCGCCTTCCACTGGCGACTGGGGTCTTTTGTCGGGGTCCGGAAGGGGCGACGTCGGTACATTCGAGACAGTCGCTCTTCTGCGGGGTTTTGGGGAGACTGGGTCCTCCAGTGTCGGTCTAGTTGTCGGTGAAACACTCTTGACGATGTTGTCTGGATGCGACTCCGACTGCTTCTCTCCTTCGTCGGAGCTTGATGAGAACCCGTCCAGTGTCAAGCTTGAGGACCGTTTTCGAGACAAAGGAGAGGCTTTGAGCAGTGCACGACCCTCGAATCCTATCGTCTTGGAAGGGCTACTAGAGCGTCTTCTAGGAGTGGACTCCACCGTCGTCTCCACATCGCCGGAAGCACCAGTCTTGCGCGGGGAAGCTGCAGGAGACGTGACGGGTGAAGATATCGGCGACAGGTGCATATCCAGCACTGGCAGCTTCGCTTTCCGTATGGGCTGCAGAGCTTGGTCTTCACTCTGCATCGCGAAAGGGCTAACCTTTGTCTTTAGAGTGCCGAGTGGACTGTTTGGACTGCTCATTCGTGGCGAGGTCGCTGTGTCGGAGTTGCTGCTGGAAGGCGAAGCAGCTCGAGCTGTGGGGATTGAGGTATCAACAGCAGTTCGGATTGGAGACAACTCACTTGGAGAAATTCTGCTTGCAGAATCTTCGCCACCCTTGGGATCTTCTTCGTGTTTTGGGATGTCAATTGTAAGGGGCAGCGCGCGAAAAGATGACGACGCCCGTCGTGACAGCCTCCGTGACATCTTGCAGGTTGGGCTGGGTGGGTTTAGTGAACTACATCCGACACCCACAGCCGATTCATTTCCGGTAGACTCAGTCGACGGCATGTTGCACGCTTCGCCTTTTGACGATGTCTCCCCCTGCTTTTCATCTGTTTCATTCATGGACCCCTGTGGCATCGGATCAAGAGCTCGAAATGACATCGAATGGCGTCTCGATAGGTGCGCAGATATTACACGAGTTGGGCTTCGGGAGCAAGACTTGACAGGAGATTCGTCGTTTGTGTGAACTGGCGACACCGCCACAGGGCCAAGACCCTCTCTCGCCGGAGAGGGCTGCACTTGAGGTGTCTCGTTTGATGATGGAGATAGCTTTGTTTGGGCTTTGACTGCAGGTGATTCACTAGAAATGTTCAACGATCGAATGGAGCGTGAGCTTCGCGTTGATAGTCTTCGGCACAGAATGACGGGTCGTGTGGTGGCAAGTCGTGCACTTGATTGCACATCGGCAGTGCCCTCAGGAGGCAGCATACTTTGTCCAGCAGATCCAACTTTTACTTCGCTTTCGTTGCCACCGACAGGCGTTGATACGTCGGGTGGCGCTAATGCTCGGAACGACATCGAGTTCTTCCGTGTTAGCCTTCGAGGTGGAGCATTGTCAGTCTCAGTCTTGCGCGGGGATGCATCTTTTCCTACAATGACTGAAGTATCTGGAGCTGGAAGAGCCTTTTTCCCTTGTAACGATTCTCGCCTCTTTTTCCTGTTTGTCGGGCTTGATGATTCCGAAGTACTCGGACCTTCTGGGGTCTCAATTATTCGTGAAAACCCTCTAAGCGATGTCGACTTGCGCTTTGTCAATCTGTACGCCAATATTTTTGCTTCTTCTGCTTTGCTGGTGGACGTCTCCTCTGCTTCTCCGTCTCCTTTACCAGGATACAGGGTCCCCGGTGCTTTTGCACTGTCTGTACGCTGGGAGATGTCCGGAATGAGCGACGAGTTACGTCTAGACATCGTACGTAGCAAAACACCGGGACGACCACTAGCGTCTGACTTGCCTGGAGAACCCTCCCCCGGCACAGGAGACGACGCGATGGTGGCGGCGCTGTCGAATATTGGCGAGATAGCACCTATCTGACTCTTTCGACGTGTCATGGTTGCCGTTAACGAGCCCACCGTCTCACTAATCGACTCGACCAAGCGACTCGATCGTCTTTGCAATCGGTCGTTCATTGCGCGCGGCTGCTCACTCGGCGCCATCTCCATAGTCTTTGGTAAGGTTCGTTCATTGCCACCATCAGATTTGTCTGCGGTTAGTTGAGATGAAGAAACAGGAACGTGCTTCGTGACTGGTACCGCCTCCACCTGCCGTTTGCTGTTTGGACTGCTCGCGAGAGACTTGCGAGCGTTGTTTAGTCGGGAGGACATCTTCATCTTGAGCTTCATGACAAGGATAAAGTTGTTGACAGGCGTGAAGGCGGCTTCGATTTCCTGCTGAGTGACCATCACCTCGAGTCCTGACGATCTCCGATCCAATTCGCCACCTGCTCGTGAGACCCACGGATGGGTCTTAAGCTGTGGAATTGTGATGCGTAGGCGGGGATTCTTTTCCATGAGTAGAGTGAGCAGCTCAGCACACTCAGGGTCGAGATCAGGGGGGAGGATCAACGCGTCCTCGCGAATTGAAGTCATCACGTCACTCAACGACGCCACACTTGTACCAAACGGTAGCGTTCCCACTAGCAACGTGAACATGGTCACCCCCAGCGCCCAAACATCCACTTGATACGGGTCGTATTCGTCCCCCGTGGTGCATTCGGGAGCCAGGAAATGGTACGTTCCTTCCGTACTACGAAGTCTCAGAGAAGCGTCCTCGGGTTTGGCTGCAACTGCTGGTGCATCCTCGTTCATGTACGCTACGCCGAAGTCGGCGAGCTTGAATTGATCACCAGACAGAAGGATGTTCTCGGGTTTGATATCACGGTGGCAGATGTGGTTGCGGTGCACTGGACCATCACGAGAAGCGTTCGTTAGTTCAGAGGGTGACAACCACATGAACTAACTCAAAAAGACGTACGAAAGGCGAGTGCAGCCACAACATCCCGCAAACACTCGCGCACTGCGTCTTTACCCAGTACGCCAGTCGATTTATTGCGTGCAAAGTAGCGAAATTTCTTGTCGTCCCAGTACATGATCTGGCCCCCACGAATGAGCTCTAGCACCAGGAAGAGTTTGTCGTCGGCCGGGCTGTCAATCACTTCGTACAACCGCACCAGATTCGGGTGCGCTAGTTTCTTCATGATGGCCACTTCCTTTTGCACTTTCTAGAGAAGCAGCAACTACGTTAGACCTGCAGTTTTGATGTATGTCGCTATCAAGAGCGAACTGCACCTGGAAGGCGTTGGAGAGCACGAGTTTTCCGTCGACGCGCTTGTACTCGCGCTTGCGCTTCAGGATCGACTTGTTGATAACCTTGAGAGCCTGGAATGCGGAGGCAAAAACATTAGGCCAGTAGCATTTCATGCAGCTCCGCCGAGTACGCTTACAAATTCATCGCCAGCCTCGTTTTGGCACAGGTAAACCTTGGAGAACGTGCCCTCGCCCAACATTTGCATGATCTTGTAGCTGTTCACATAGCTGATGGCCCCCGCTGAGTTGACCTGCACGTCGGCCCTGTCTGTCTCGATCACATCCATGGCACAGTCCACGGACACTCTCGCACTTGGATTCAATGTCAACAAGCAAACACTGATCCAACTTGTTTCTCCACGACAAGAAGCCGTGTCGGTGGGCCCTGGGGCTAAGCTAAATTCAGCGACCGGCGGCAGAAACAAGCAGTCCTTCACTTGATGTCTAAGCGGGGCGTACACAACAACGGGTTCGCCACCACCACCGACCTATCCTGAGACTGCTAAAGCTGGCACCAAATCGGAGAGCTCCCTCGACCTTATCGAGAAACTGTTGAGCTCGTGTTCTTCAACAATTCTTCAACACTGAGCACTAGTACTACATGTATTCGTAAGACTTTATGCAGTCAACCACTGCACAAGGCGCGGAAGCTTCTTGAGCTTCCTCCGAGTCAATGGGGTTGTCGGTCACAGATACCAACTGGACGTGTACTTCAACTATTACTCAGTCAGCTGGCTCGGATCTGCGAGTCAATTGTTTCGGTGGGCAGGCAGGTTCCCTGCATTGGTACTGTACGTTGACACCTGTGGGATGGCGAGTCATACAGTATCAAGGGACAAATGGCTGAAGCTGCTCGGGTACAGTATTTACATTCTCGCGAGCCCCAGAGGCTCTGAGCCAGAGCTTCTGACGCGCCTTCGCGCCGTCGCGAGCGATCCGAGCAGAGCCGCGGCGAGGGGCTGCGAACATGACACGTGCACGCTTCCCGACGCCCACAACCTGGCGCCCGTCGTCTCAACGTCGGCGATTTGTTCGGCGTTATAAATAAGGGAAAGGTTCAAGTCTGTTGAGCTCACATCTGTTGAAAGGAGCCAACAGAGAGACCAAATGAGATGGCACTGTGGCACCAACCTCTCTCGACTAATATAGATTCGTGGTACACTGTACCACATAGTGCTTTGACTGGACTCAGTGCATCCAGTCAAAACTTGCAAAGAGGACGGCCAAGATTGAGCAGCACTTGCAAACAGGACGAGCAAGAATGAGCAGCGACGCAGAGTTCGACGAGGCCAACGCTCTTTCGACGGCGGAGAAGACCGCAGCCCCCTCGACGCCGACCAAGCGCAAGAGGTTTGTGTGGTCTGAGGGGATGATTGAGTGCCTTCTGTCTCTGCGCCTAGGCCCGATGGCTTCCTCCTTCAATGGCAGTCGTAGCGTCGCTCAGCTTTCGGCTGCCTGGGAGCGCCTCCGGCTCAAGTTCGCTCTTGTCCAGGCTGTGCAGATCGAGACTGCACAGCTCAAGAACAAGTATCAGGCGTTGAAGAAGGAGTTCTCGACCATCAAGCTCGCGGAGAGCGACACAGGCAACAAGACAAACGAGCCTATCGTGTACCCAGCGTACTGGGACCACTTGGTCCAGTACATCGGTGACAAAAGCGGGTTGGGCTCCGTCAACTTCGGCCAGAGTGTGCACTCGGACTCATCAAAGCGCAAGGCGGAGGTCGACGCTGAGATCGAGCGTCAGCGCGAGCAGCGCCGCAAGAAGGAGAAGGTCGATATCGGTCAAGGTACTCAAATTTACGATATATTTTTGTTTCTTGACTATAACATCTAATATTGTTGATGTGTGCTCTATTGCAGGTCTCGTTCTACTTGGCGAGAATCTCGCGAAGGCGCTCGTGCAGCGGCAAGTCCCCTAGCCGGTGCTTGCCCCCACATTGCTTGCCGAGTTAGCGTCCAAGCAGTACGCCATGCTTCAACTGATAGAGTCGAATCAGCAGCAGGTCGCGGCGCATATTGAGAGTGCAGCCGCAGTGAATGCAGCACTACTCTCCTTTCTGAGCAAAGAACATTAGACACCCGATAGCTTAGGCTCATAATGCTCAATCAATACATGCTCGTCACGCTGAATCACAACGTTGTCATATATTCTTTTATTAAACTGCGACGGGTTATCGCAAGCTCGTCGAATGCTGCATATTGACTTCCTTCGGGGACAAGATCCCCACCGATATGCATCCAGTCTTCCACCTCGTCCGTCGCTGTAGTATCATTTAGATCCACAAGCCAGTTGTGTAACACGATACTTCCGGATACGATGCTGGCCATTTTAGATGGCGAGTGGTGCCCGAGTGGCAACTTGAAAAGTCTAAATCGACCTTTAAGTAAGCCAAGAGCGCCCTCAACGACAATTCGCATTTTGCTGTGCAAATAGTTGTAGCGGGCTTCGTCGCGAGGCATGCCGTAGTAAATCTTAAACGGCGTCATCACGTGCGGTAGTAGTTTATATCCAGCGTCTCCCAGGAAAAGCAGCCGGCTGGGATCGCATCGTGGCATGTCTTACCGAAGTCAGAGTTGTTGAACACGGCCTTGTCATTTTGAGATCCACTTCTAATAGAAAACGACATGATTCTCTTGTTGGAGTCGACTACAACCTGCAACACCAGTTAGTTACCGGAAATACCTTTCACACACGGATTTTTTTTTACCTGCATGTTGAACGCTGGAAATCCTTTCCTACAGTACCAACCCTCATAATCTGCGAATCGGTGCACAGGAAACAGCGACCCATCGATTGCACCTACCACGTTGGGCACACCGCACACTCGCTCAAAGCCCATCGAAACTACGTGCCACTCGTGAAGCGTTTGCGGTTAGCGGACGGTGGACTCTAGATAGCAGCTATTTAGTATCGCCACAACCTACGCAATAAAAAACGTACGCAAATACTAGTTAGTCTACCAGGAAAGTATACTTAATCATAACACAGCTTACTTGGTCCACATGGACAATTGCCTGAGCCTTGCTCGCCCCGAAAAAGCTGCCAGCGACATGATATGACCCCTCATGCGTAAGATAGAACAAAGTCACGCCGACGCGCGTCTCGATGTCGAATACAGCGTTGCTTCCCAGCGGCAAGTTGATGTCCGTCCATTTAGCCTCAATACGGCCAACGATCGTCTTGAAGTTGGCGAATGTGCACCATAGATAGCGTCGGTACCAGCCACAAAACAATACATTCCCCCGCACAGAATCCCACGGGCATGTACGTGTAGACCAAACTGCAGTAGATGGCTCTCTGCTGTGACGTCCATCGTGCGTCGCAGCTACGGCTGCAGCGAGGGCTGCAGCGACGACCACGCACTCTTCATCGATGTCCTCCGCCATCGTTTTGTGACTGCCAAGCATCTAGCTACCTGTGTAATCTAATAACCGAGGACCTTTCGACTGAGCAGAGGTCGCCGAGGTGAGCTGAGTGGGCAGAGATGACGACAGCAGATTGACCAATAAGATCGTCGTATTTTTCGACTGAGGAGGCCGGTAAAAGACTTGAACCTTCCTCTAAGCAGCCTCGTCTCCAGTCCTCGAATCTCGCGTCCGTGGTGCCGCCTACCGGTAGGATACGGTAGTGCTGTGTGTGCACTGCTACGGCAGCCGCTTCAGTGAGACTGGCACAGTAGCGATGCCGGGCAATAGCCAGAGTGGGCGCACCGCCGTTCAGTACAGAGAGCTGAGGCACGGAACGAAAACCTTCGTTTTCCAATACAGTTTGACCGTCATTGTCAACAGAAAAGGGAAATTACTGCCACATTTACCTCTGTTACCACATATACCTGTGATATCGGAAGTCGAACCGCACCGTCAATTCTAAGCGGGACGTCTGTAGCGCACAGGCCTCGGACTAAAAAGCGCCAATCACAAGCGAGGAACGCAGCGCTCGATTCCGCACTGCCTCGCGGACTTGCGCGCGACGTATCTGCGTCTGCAGGAGCCTCCCGGACGCCCGCGCGGCCTCCATCTCACGCGCCTCCCTCCGCTCTCTCTCTCTGCGTGTCAGTCTCGTGCTCGTCACCCTCGTGGAGTCTTCACGCGCGCGATAAAACCCACTTTTTCCGCGTGAAAAACCCACCCAACTACAAGAAGAAGAAGGAGTGACGGCCACGCTCGCCGTCGGCGCATGAACCGCAGCGCGCTGGACCTGCACCGCGTGGCCGCCGACTCCCTCTCGCGCGACATGGAGCGCCCCGCCACCGACTCAGGCAGAGGCGGCGGCCAGCTGAGCTTCAGTACATTCCTGCTGGACGAAGTGGCGGCGTCCCCCGTGCGCGTGTCTCGACGCGCGGCGCCGCCGCCTCCGCTGCCTCCGCTACGCGCGTCCACCGCGGCGCCTTCCGCCTCCAGACGCCGCGGGGGGTCGTACAGCGACATCCCCGTGCTGGAGGCGGCGCGCGACAGCAGCGGCTTCCGCCTGGACGGCGCGGATCAGGCCGAGGTGGACGTGCCCAGCGACGAGGAAGACGCCGCGGGCCCCGCGCGCGTTGTCGTGGGTGATTACGACGCCGAGGAAGACGATTTTGTGCCCGTGCTGCAGACGGCGGAGGACGCGCGCGCCGCGCACCGCCACATGGGCAGCAAGAAGTTCTCGTGGCGCGCGTCCGCCAGGCGCGGCGTGCCCACGACCCGCGCCGTGCGCGTGCCCGACCAGGAGACGCTGCTGCGCATGTCGGCCAGGAGCACGGAGCTGTCGGCCAGCTACTCGAGCAGCAACTCGCAGGGCTCGCGCAGGAACTCGGCGTCCGTGCGCATCCACCACGAGCTCGTGCACAACGGCTGGCTCTACAAACAGGCCAACGTCATGTACGTGGCGCTATGAAGTGGGGGCTCAAGGAACTGACTCACGCATCTGACGGAGAGACTGTTGTTGTTGTTGTTGTTGATGCTGCAGGAAAACGTGGAAGCGGCGGTACTTCTTGCTGACCAAGCGGACCAACGTCGCCACGGGCGAGTACTCGGCCACGCTGCAGTACTACAAGGGCAGCAACTTCGAGAAGCTGCGTGGAGAGATGCTCCTGCAGGACGGCTTGCTGTCGGTGCGCTTCCTGGAGCCGGACGAGACCAAGAGGCCGTTCTGCTTCGAAGTCGCTGGCGAGGACTATTCCTTTGTGTGCTCAGGCTCCAACGACGACGACGCCAGTACCTGGGTGTGTCTGCTGCAGAGTCTGTCAGGCGGAGGGAGCAGCACCATACCGCCGTCCGCGGCGCTACTGGGTACTGCAGCAGCTAGCAGTATCAGTCTGCTTCAATCTGGCGAAGGTGCGAAGGGTATTCGCACCACCACCATCGACGCACGTAGCATTCGCATCGTCGCGGAATTGCGGCGGGTGCTCCATACCAGCAAGTCCCCCGAAGCAGTCAAGTTTAAGAGCTTTACCAGCTCCTTCGAGTCCCGAAGCTCAGGTGCGCTGCGCCAGTTCCGTGATTTCCACGCCGCACTGACGGAGTCAATTGTAAAAGACCACGGCACGCGCATTTTGGCGGCTCTCAAGGATCCAGGGAATAAGGCGACGAACGGTGCTATTGACAAGAAGGCAAGCGTGCTGCCGATGTCGCTCAATATTTTACGGTCAGCGGTTTCTCGTCACGTCGAAGAAGTGCTCTTTCTTCCGCTGCAGCAGAAGATCAACACATACTTACGGCGCGTATACCATGAAGATGAGTCCTCGATTAATCGCAAGGTTCGGTGGCTGCAAGGAAAAGACCAAATGTACTTCAATATCCCGCTGCACCAGATATCGTGGAAGGAGTGGCGGAAAGCCTCTAGAATCCTTGCACAAGTGGCCCAAGTTCAGTTACCAGCTGCCAAGTACGACGTTCTCACAAGCACAGTCAAGCAGATTCAGTCCACGTACGCGGAGGAACATGATACACTTGCCGAGCTGGAACCTCTTGAGACCGACGACATTATCCCCATTTTTACGTATGTGCTGTCGAACAGCGGACTGGAAAACCTCATTTCTTTAAAGACGTTGCTGACGGAGCTGAACGGGTCTTGGGCCGTTG
Source organism: Phytophthora fragariae (assembly GCA_009729435.1). NCBI lineage: Eukaryota > Oomycota > Peronosporomycetes > Peronosporales > Peronosporaceae > Phytophthora > Phytophthora fragariae. Next base: position 3,165,212 of record QQOI01000002.1, on the reverse strand, counting down.
GTAGTTCCCCTGATGACGAAACATCGCTGAGTATTTTGACGCACGCGGTTGATTTCATCAGCAATGTGAGTATCCCGGCAGTGCTCGAGGATATTTTCAAGGATCAGATCACTCTATCGATTGACGGCGATTGGCGACGTGTATTAGAATTTGCGATGGAGCCGACATACAAATATGGTGCTATCGTGGAGCATATATCCCCCCACGGCTACTCAGCTGTCGGAACTATCATCACCCGTGGGTATGTATTGGTCACGGTAAATGGCCAAAACGTGGTTCTGTGGCCGTTTGAAGTCATTATGAAGTTACTGCTAGAGTCGGCATCACCCCATCGATTGGCATTCATCCCAGGCAGTAGTTACTTCAAGATTTTGACCTCCAACAAAGCGCTGTGGAACGTGGCGCTTATGCATGCATGTCAGCGCGGCGTTCTGTCTACTGTACAAATGCTACTCGGGAACGGCGCAGATGTGAATTACGTCGCTCACGAATGTGGAAGCAACACACCGTTACAGGTTGCAGCCAGTGCGCTACACTTCAACGTTGTGTCGTACATGCTGCAGGTCGGTGCAAAGGTGAAAACTATCGGTGAGTTCGGTCGCAGTGCGCTGCATATGGTTGGGTCTCCTTGTATGATGCCCGCAACAGTGGGTACATCTTCTAGCGACACGATGAAAGCAGCAAATGGGGCTTCAGCCACATTTAGTGACTCTGACAAGGCAGTCTTGGTCATCAAGAAGTTGCTTGCCTATGGAGCACCTGTTGATACTGTTGACATTTATGGCAATACCCCAGTCATGCTGCTAGCAGAAAGGGGCTATCTTGGTGGGATCGACGCGATTATGGATGCCGGAAGTAATATCGACTTGAATGCACGGAACTGGCAGCGTGGTATGAGTGCTCTCGCGCTCGCAGCAAAAAGTGGCCGCGCGAATGTGGTGGAGGGTTTACTAGACTACGGCGCTCAAGTCGACATTCGAACATTGCATGGCGAGACGCCACTGCATTTTGCGGCAGCTAGTGCAAGCCAACGCGTGTGTCAGCTGCTGATAGAAAACGGTTGTGATGTCGATGTTCGCACAAGTGAAGGTTTGACGCCGCTGATGATCGCAGTTGCTAAAGATCACGGGATGGCTATGGAAAAAATCGCGGCCTTGTCACCAGCAGTACCTTCACCTATGGGAGACAACCACCATCACAGTAAACACCATCCCCATACAACGGTTGATCTGCGCAGTAGCATCCACGTGGACAACTCTTCGGTGATTTCTACGATGAACTACCTTGTGCAGAGTGGCGCCGACATGTCTGCAGTTTGCGAACTGTACAGAACTCCTTTGCATTACGCTGCCCTTTACGGTTGTGATGAGTTGTTCGCGTGTCTTCTTGCGAAAATGGGCGACAACGCAAGTGCGGAAATGCGCGACATATATGGACAATCGGCTGTGTCCATGGCTGAAGCTAGCCGCTCCTCTCATGCCTTTGCTGACGAGAATGCGTCTAGCGATGGAGGTGCTACCATGATCGATGATTACAGTGAAATGGGTGATGACAATGACGACTCTGACGATGATGATGATGACGACGATGTTGACGAACTGGAGCAAGTTGATATACCAATGTCGCTGACTGAGTGCAAGGATCTGTCTGGGAAAACCTTGAGTATTAAGGATCTTGTAACGGAGGAGAACGATGGTGTGGAGGAGATCATTGCAGGGACGTTTGATGCGATTGCCGATTTGTTGCTTCGCTTCGAGAATTACCGTCATGAGGAGTTAAACGCACTCATCTGGTATTGTGGCTACGCAGCCAACGGAGATGCAGACAACTATAAGGAAATGGTTGACATTCTGCGCAATCTTTGGCAACGGTTTTCTGTGGGAACAGAAGCCGGTTTCTATGTGAGGCGAATGATGCTGAGTGCACTGAACAAACTGGTGGAAATTTTGAAGCATAGCGTGGAGTGCGATTTAGATGTTTGCAATTACGTGGTGGAGTTTTATACTGAAGTTGCCCCCCTTGAGGATGAACTAGGGAAGGAAGACCCGCAGTGCGCACAATGGTTAGCTTCGTCTCTGTTGCCCGATTTCGTGGATGCTTGTCAATCGAGTCGCATGCAGGAGTTCCAGGTGCTTTCGTTCTGCGAAGGCGATTATAAGTCGCTGAAGCAGTTTATATGCACAGCAAAGCAAGCCCATCCCAATCTTGCGTTCCTGGATGACGATTTGTTTGCCGCTGCAACGGGCATGGAAATCATCACAGAAGCGATGCGGCGTCGAATGTCGCTTGCTGGTGTATGGATGAATGGAGAAGCAAAACAGTCATTCGTGGTGAAGCCAGAAGAAAGTCTCGAACCGCCACCGGAGGGACGATCAACCACTATCACACCTTGGCAACCTAGGGGTGTGAACGTGGGGCGTAATTATCCTGGAGAGCAGCGTATGGCGAGGTTCTGGTACGTGATGCTGCGTTTCGACCTGTACATTTCATGTTTGTTAATGCTCCGTTTTCGTATTCTCTTATCAGGATCTTGGATTTGGACCCAAGCATCATTGCGCAACAGATTACGTTGATGCAGCATTACCTCTTTAGCAAGATTAAAGGTGAGTGGCAGATGTAGTAATCTGGTTGAACCAAGAAACTGAAGCCTTACACTCTACCTTTGACGTCCTAGTATCCGAGGTATTAGCCTCAAAACGCAATGCTGAGAAGACACCGGGATACCAGCGCCTACGGCTGCTGCATAACCACATTTCCATTTGGGTGGTTAGCCAAATTTTGATGCGAGGGGATGTGGACCACCGCGCAGAAATTCTTGCCTATGTTATTCGCGTTGCTGGCGTGCTGCTCTCGCCTCTCCAAAATCTGGACGGATTTATGGCAGTCATGAATGCGGCAAATGATTCATCCGTTTTCCGATTAAAGAAAACATGGGGTCGGCTACCACCACAAGCGCGCGACTTGTGGCAAGAGCTGGTGCCGCTCACAGAGAAGGGTGCTCGACCACTGAACAAGTTTACCAAGGAGGCAACTCCACCGTTGATCCCTTACATGGGTGTTGTGATTCAAAACGTAATCGCACTCCAAGAATTCCCGGATCGTGTGGAGGGAGACCTGATCAACTTCAAGAAAATCCGCTCCATCGGCTACCTCATTCATAGGATATTGTCTTTCCAAAAGACGCCGTACTTGCTGCCGACGGACAAGCGAGTGCTGGTAAGTCATATCTATGTTTTGCAGCTCGTACCTGGCGATACTAATGTTTGTATATTGCTGCTACGTCTCAGGATTACCTTTGCTCACCAGTTCCCTATATGGACTCTGAATCGTGCTTCGCGCGCTCCTTGAAGATCGAACCACGCGTCGCCGATGCTGCGTCTGAAGCATCATGACCATAGCGGTTATAGTATATCTGGCTATTCACCAAACTTCTTACCCCGAATCTGCCACGTCGATGCTGCAGGGACCCTGATGTCGGCATTCAGCAATCAGCTGACTGATTGAGTCAAGGGCTGAGTCAGCAGTTATCATGCGGGCGTAATAAACTATGTGTAAGTAGTGTCATGCTCAGTGCTTGGGTTATTAACCTGTAAGCACCAAAGTGCATGTATGCTATGAATGTAGAACTCAAGGTTTCCAGTGTATTGCTTGCTATGCACATCTCTCAGCTAGGAAAATGATAGGCTGGTATCGCTATCGCTTCTTAGGCAACCGATCCTCCCTGCTTGCCTCCATCCATCTGCAAGTGCTTCCAGAACATGAACACCGCCAGCGGGTAGTGCAGCATCGCGATGATCATCAAGAAAAACGCCGTCTTCAGCGACGTGTCGTCCTTCTCGCCCAGAGGCTTCGACTGCACCATCCACATCACGAGCGTCAGCATGGCTGTGAACGCGGCCACGCCCGCCAGGAAGAAGCCACCGCCGATCCACTTCTCGTTGCCCCTGCGGCACGTGATGGCGCCCACTATCGCGATGATGGCCATCAGACCGTTCGACATGCTCATGCCGCCGAATGCCATCGTGGCCATGCCTACCAATCCGCACGACTTTTCCAGGAACTTGTCGAACTGCTCGGCGTCCATGCCGGCGGCAGTGGCCAGCACCGTCGCGTACTTGAGACGTTCGGCGTCGCTCACGTCGCCGGCCTTGCCGTAGCCTTCGCACGTGGCGTATTGCGAGTAATTGGCCCACACCTTCTCGTCGATGACAGAGAGGTCTTCGTATCCAGAACCAAACTTGAAGTAGAAGCAGTGGTCGAGCGCTGTGCTGGAGTTGGTGAGCTCGCTGTCGATGCAGAAGCTCATGAGACCGGCCTTGAAGTTGGTGCTGGTGACTTGGTTCGTGAGTGCCGAGTTGACGGTGGAGTTGGCTGTCCACATGGGCATTATCATGGCGATGGCGTTGTATAGCGTGCCGAAGATGATCATGGCGATGGCGCCGTAGCCCTGCTTGGAGATCGCCATTGCTGTAGTCTTCAAAGTTGCACTTCCGATGAGTCGAGAAATTGAAGAATGGGGAGAATGCAGTGGAGTGAAGTTTTGTGTTACGTCGAGCTCATGCTTCTACTTAAGCCTCACATTTGAACAGCAGACACCCGCCTGATTTCCTACCTACACCCTTCACCGGACCAAGGCTATGCATTGCATCATGCAATGCGTGCTCCTTGACAAATCTCAAGGGAGCGTTTACAGTCGCTATAACGACCAGGTCGTTAGCGCAATCGCGGATTTTTTTGGGTTAAGGCAGCCGGTCGAGGCTGTCGTAGCGAACAGGGTCCAGTCAATGACTGGCAGTCATGCAGATGTAACGGTGATCTACAGTGAAAAAGAGGTCTCGGTGGTATCCTTTTATCACAGAGCTCGAGTATTTACTATCGATAGCTTCCGAGAGTTCTGGACATGTACACTATTAATATCAGGTATAAGGACTTGTTTACTCTCTGCAGGCGCTTAGTCGCGGTCTCATTTTGTTTACCCTTTTTACTGTGCGGGGAAAGCTACACTGGCGCAGATAATCATATCCACCCATACTGTACTTAAGTACATGTCAATGATTTACGTGAGAACAGCCGGCACCAAACAAAGCTTACGACGATCCACCGGTACTTCAAACTCGTAGCAATCGCTGGATTCTCTACCAAGCACCGCCATGAGCTTGTCATCTCCAACTAAACCAAATGCACCTTGCTTGACACATTTTACAATTTTGCGACCCAACACACAAGCCTGAAAAACATCAACTCCATCACTTGAGCCATGGCGTTCAACAAGCTCGCTTTCGGAGCCGTCTCCCTGGTCATCATCGCCACGCTCTACAACGCCGCCGCCTTCATCCTGCCCATGTGGAGCACCAACAAGACGGTCAACTCGGCGCTCTCGTCGGAGGTGTCGAGCACCAGCTTCAAGGCCGGACTCTTGGGCTTCTGCGTCGACAGCCAACTCTCGAACGCCAGCTCCACCACGTTCGACCACTGCTTCTACTACAAGTTCGGCTCGTCGTACGCCGACCTGTCGGTGCTCAACAGCGAGGTCTGGTCCAAGTATTCGTCCGGCGGCGTGTGCAAGGCGTACGGCAACGCGGGCGACGTGAGCGACGCCGAGCAGTTGGCGTACGCGACGGTGCTGGCCACTGCCGCCGGCATGGACGCCGAGCAGTTCGACAAGTTCCTGGACAAGTCGTGCGGTCTGCTGGGCACGGCCACGATGGCGTTCGGCGGCATGAGCATGTCGAACGGTCTCATGGCCATCATCTCGATCCTGGGCGCCGTCACGTGCCGCAAGGGCAACAAGAAGTGGGTCGGCGGCGGCTTCTTCCTGGCGGGCGTGGCGTGCTTCACGGCCATGCTGACGTTCGTGCTGTGGGTCATGCAGTCGAAGCCTCTGGGCGAGGAGGACGACGCGTCGTACAAGGCCTCGTTCTTCCTGATGATCGTCGCGATGTTGCACTATATGTTGGCGATGTTCATGTTCTGGAAGTGCTTGAAGCAGCAGCAGCAGGAGGCGGTCAAGGAGTTGGAGGAGGACCACATGACGTACACGGGAGCTGAGACGCCGATCAGCGGCGCTCCCGCTAGCCTAGTCTAAGTTCGTATAATAGATAAACTTTTTATGATCGATGCATTGACTGATACATGCACTACATGTATGATACGAACGGCTAGGGGGGTGTTCCGCGAATTCGCTGTTTTCATCCAGTGGATTCGACTATCCGCTGGTTCGAGGTCATCCACTGTTTTGCTTCATCCGCTGGAACGGTTTGCGGAACACCAAAATGCAATCCGCTATCTGCTCAAATTCACTCTCATACTTAGTTTCCAGTAGGTATAAAAGGTAAGAGCGTGTATTACAAATAAAAGGAATGCACGCCTCAGTCGAGTTGTCCAAGTTGTCCGAGTTGTCCGCGCTGTCCTTCTTTGCGGTCCATCGAGCTGGTGCCACCGGCTTCCTCAAGTTCGCTGTCGCCGGAACTGCTCTTACTCTTCGGTCGCAGCATCAACCGAGCCTGGCGGCTGATCTCCTCCGCCTTCACGGCTTCTTCTGCTTCTGTCAGCACCTTTGTCGGGTAACCCGACTCGGGTTCCGGATAGGCGAGAACTGTGCCGTTGTCGCTGTCTCGATAATAGGCTTCACGTTGACAGCAGCAAGGCTAGGGGGCAACTTGCCACCGTGGTCCCATGAGCGCGAACGCGAACGGTTGCGACGCGACTCCGACTTCGGTTCAGGCGGCTGCGTCTCTTGGCTCACGTCTCGACTCGGAGCGAGAGCTTCCTATCATCGGTCTGGTGCCTTTGAAAAATATGTACTAATACAGGCGCTCGCTGTCGATCCGCTGGATGTATCCGCTATCTGCCCGAATTCGGGCAGGTAGCGGATAGCGGATTGGGCCCAAAATTCCGCTGGAACGGAGGCGCGGAACACACGGAGTTTTGAGCGATCCGCTGGAATGAAATTTCCGCTGGAAATGGCCCCAATCCGCTGGAATTAGTACGTGCGGAACACCCCCTAGGGCGTTTGTCGTGTAGAGAAATTTGAGGCAGATTCGAAAAGGTATAATATGTGTAACATATTCAGGCATATTCTAGTAAGTATGCAGTCAATGCAGTAGTCCGGAATAAGGGAATTGAAACCTAATGCTACATTCATAGCCCACATTTGCATTGTGGCGCTGGTTGCGCGAAATTGATTTTCAACTGATGATATGTACTTTATCTGGCAATATACGTGATTTAGACAATGATTATCATGTGGTTGGGAGCTTGCACACCGTGTAATCGCTGGATTTTGGCTTTCGCGATCCAAGTGAAGGATAAACTTGGCTCGATGAGACCGGCCGTTTCCTTGGCATCGCTCGGACGTCGGACGCGATAGTGGAAGTTCCAGTGTGGAGCCAATCTCGGTCAAGCGACTGGGAGTCACTCGGAACCCACGTTCCAGGAGTTTCAAGCTAAGGCCTGGAAAAGGTTCCCACGACCGCCACCAAGTAAGCCACAACGCGAAACACAGGTGAACTAGACAATATCTACATGTAATTTGACTTCGCCGTGTACCGCATTCCTTTGCGCAAGGAAGCGGGCTCGCTCGACTCGGGTACAGCTCCAAATATGGCGCTTACCCCCCCCCCCCATACAGCCTCTTGGCAAAGCGTACGCTGCAATCACTGAGAGAGGTCAGAGAGCTCAGGAAGTAGCTGTAGCAGAGCAGAACGGCTCGAAAACAATGCACTAAGCTTACATCGAGGCCTTTTCAGGCTACAGTAGATGTGGATAGCTACTGTAGCATCGCCAAAGTGTAGTGGGAAGTCACTGCCCCCTGACTCTGACCGGCCGCGTGGTACAGTAGTACATTCCACTTTGCAAGGAGATCGGATAACGTGTGATCACGCGAATGCAAAGGTTCTTGTCGATTGCTTCTTGAACTCGATTTTTCTCTGTCACAACTCGCAATAGACAGTACAGTACCGCAAAACGATAACCACCAAGTACTTTGGCGATGCCACTCTGTCCTGTTCATTATCACTTTTGCTTCACAGCGATCAAGCTACTTCATTTCACCTCAGCCTGACCGCTCAGCAACAACATTAACAGTACTACATCCACAATGGCGTTCAACAAGCTCGCTTTCGGAGCCGTCTCCCTGGTCATCATCGCCACGCTCTACAACGCCGCCGCCTTCATCCTGCCCATGTGGAGCACCAACAAGACGGTCAACTCGGCGCTCTCGTCGGAGGTGTCGAGCACCAGCTTCAAGGCCGGACTCTTGGGCTTCTGCGTCGACAGCCAACTCTCGAACGCCAGCTCCACCACGTTCGACCACTGCTTCTACTACAAGTTCGGCTCGTCGTACGCCGACCTGTCGGTGCTCAACAGCGAGGTCTGGTCCAAGTATTCGTCCGGCGGCGTGTGCAAGGCGTACGGCAACGCGGGCGACGTGAGCGACGCCGAGCAGTTGGCGTACGCGACGGTGCTGGCCACTGCCGCCGGCATGGACGCCGAGCAGTTCGACAAGTTCCTGGACAAGTCGTGCGGTCTGCTGGGCACGGCCACGATGGCGTTCGGCGGCATGAGCATGTCGAACGGTCTCATGGCCATCATCTCGATCCTGGGCGCCGTCACGTGCCGCAAGGGCAACAAGAAGTGGGTCGGCGGCGGCTTCTTCCTGGCGGGCGTGGCGTGCTTCACGGCCATGCTGACGTTCGTGCTGTGGGTCATGCAGTCGAAGCCTCTGGGCGAGGAGGACGACGCGTCGTACAAGGCCTCGTTCTTCCTGATGATCGTCGCGATGTTGCACTATATGTTGGCGATGTTCATGTTCTGGAAGTGCTTGAAGCAGCAGCAGCAGGAGGCGGTCAAGGAGTTGGAGGAGGACCACATGACGTACACGGGAGCTGAGACGCCGATCAGCGGCGCTCCCGCTAGCCTAGTCTAAGTTCGTATAATAGATAAACTTTTTATGATCGATGCATTGACTGATACATGCACTACATGTATGATACGAACGGCTAGGGGGGTGTTCCGCGAATTCGCTGTTTTCATCCAGTGGATTCGACTATCCGCTGGTTCGAGGTCATCCACTGTTTTGCTTCATCCGCTGGAACGGTTTGCGGAACACCAAAATGCAATCCGCTATCTGCTCAAATTCACTCTCATACTTAGTTTCCAGTAGGTATAAAAGGTAAGAGCGTGTATTACAAATAAAAGGAATGCACGCCTCAGTCGAGTTGTCCAAGTTGTCCGAGTTGTCCGCGCTGTCCTTCTTTGCGGTCCATCGAGCTGGTGCCACCGGCTTCCTCAAGTTCGCTGTCGCCGGAACTGCTCTTACTCTTCGGTCGCAGCATCAACCGAGCCTGGCGGCTGATCTCCTCCGCCTTCACGGCTTCTTCTGCTTCTGTCAGCACCTTTGTCGGGTAACCCGACTCGGGTTCCGGATAGGCGAGAACTGTGCCGTTGTCGCTGTCTCGATAATAGGCTTCACGTTGACAGCAGCAAGGCTAGGGGGCAACTTGCCACCGTGGTCCCATGAGCGCGAACGCGAACGGTTGCGACGCGACTCCGACTTCGGTTCAGGCGGCTGCGTCTCTTGGCTCACGTCTCGACTCGGAGCGAGAGCTTCCTATCATCGGTCTGGTGCCTTTGAAAAATATGTACTAATACAGGCGCTCGCTGTCGATCCGCTGGATAGCGGATTGGGCCCAAAATTCCGCTGGAACGGAGGCGCGGAACACACGGAGTTTTGAGCGATCCGCTGGAATGAAATTTCCGCTGGAAATGGCCCCAATCCGCTGGAATTAGTACGTGCGGAACACCCCCTAGGGCGTTTGTCGTGTAGAGAAATTTGAGGCAGATTCGAAAAGGTATAATATGTGTAACATATTCAGGCATATTCTAGTAAGTATGCAGTCAATGCAGTAGTCCGGAATAAGGGAATTGAAACCTAATGCTACATTCATAGCCCACATTTGCATTGTGGCGCTGGTTGCGCGAAATTGATTTTCAACTGATGATATGTACTTTATCTGGCAATATACGTGATTTAGACAATGATTATCATGTGGTTGGGAGCTTGCACACCGTGTAATCGCTGGATTTTGGCTTTCGCGATCCAAGTGAAGGATAAACTTGGCTCGATGAGACCGGCCGTTTCCTTGGCATCGCTCGGACGTCGGACGCGATAGTGGAAGTTCCAGTGTGGAGCCAATCTCGGTCAAGCGACTGGGAGTCACTCGGAACCCACGTTCCAGGAGTTTCAAGCTAAGGCCTGGAAAAGGTTCCCACGACCGCCACCAAGTAAGCCACAACGCGAAACACAGGTGAACTAGACAATATCTACATGTAATTTGACTTCGCCGTGTACCGCATTCCTTTGCGCAAGGAAGCGGGCTCGCTCGACTCGGGTACAGCTCCAAATATGGCGCTTACCCCCCCCCCCCATACAGCCTCTTGGCAAAGCGTACGCTGCAATCACTGAGAGAGGTCAGAGAGCTCAGGAAGTAGCTGTAGCAGAGCAGAACGGCTCGAAAACAATGCACTAAGCTTACATCGAGGCCTTTTCAGGCTACAGTAGATGTGGATAGCTACTGTAGCATCGCCAAAGTGTAGTGGGAAGTCACTGCCCCCTGACTCTGACCGGCCGCGTGGTACAGTAGTACATTCCACTTTGCAAGGAGATCGGATAACGTGTGATCACGCGAATGCAAAGGTTCTTGTCGATTGCTTCTTGAACTCGATTTTTCTCTGTCACAACTCGCAATAGACAGTACAGTACCGCAAAACGATAACCACCAAGTACTTTGGCGATGCCACTCTGTCCTGTTCATTATCACTTTTGCTTCACAGCGATCAAGCTACTTCATTTCACCTCAGCCTGACCGCTCAGCAACAACATTAACAGTACTACATCCACAATGGCGTTCAACAAGCTCGCTTTCGGAGCCGTCTCCCTGGTCATCATCGCCACGCTCTACAACGCCGCCGCCTTCATCCTGCCCATGTGGAGCACCAACAAGACGGTCAACTCGGCGCTCTCGTCGGAGGTGTCGAGCACCAGCTTCAAGGCCGGACTCTTGGGCTTCTGCGTCGACAGCCAACTCTCGAACGCCAGCTCCACCACGTTCGACCACTGCTTCTACTACAAGTTCGGCTCGTCGTACGCCGACCTGTCGGTGCTCAACAGCGAGGTCTGGTCCAAGTATTCGTCCGGCGGCGTGTGCAAGGCGTACGGCAACGCGGGCGACGTGAGCGACGCCGAGCAGTTGGCGTACGCGACGGTGCTGGCCACTGCCGCCGGCATGGACGCCGAGCAGTTCGACAAGTTCCTGGACAAGTCGTGCGGTCTGCTGGGCACGGCCACGATGGCGTTCGGCGGCATGAGCATGTCGAACGGTCTCATGGCCATCATCTCGATCCTGGGCGCCGTCACGTGCCGCAAGGGCAACAAGAAGTGGGTCGGCGGCGGCTTCTTCCTGGCGGGCGTGGCGTGCTTCACGGCCATGCTGACGTTCGTGCTGTGGGTCATGCAGTCGAAGCCTCTGGGCGAGGAGGACGATGCGTCGTACAAGGCCTCGTTCTTCCTGATGATCGTCGCGATGTTGCACTATATGTTGGCGATGTTCATGTTCTGGAAGTGCTTGAAGCAGCAGCAGCAGGAGGCGGTCAAGGAGTTGGAGGAGGACCACATGACGTACACGGGAGCTGAGACGCCGATCAGCGGCGCTCCCGCTAGCCTAGTCTAAGTTCGTATAATAGATAAACTTTTTATGATCGATGCATTGACTGATACATCCTCAACATCTACCGGGGTAACCTTCCCGTCTGTGGGACGTCCGTTGGTGTGTCACGCCCTGTCCATTGGACATGGGTACACTGGACCACCGAGCCGCCGAGCGCAGCGAAGGCGGCCCCACCGGTGGTTATTGCGGGACCGCAGGGCCCGCCCTTCATCAAATTCACTAACATAGCACTGCGAGTAGTGCAGCGAGCCGACGAGGCGAGCGGAACGGAGTCGTGATATCAATCCGCCGCGCAGCGGCGGGACTCGGCTAATAATTATATTTTTAAATAGATAATAATAACACCGCCGCGTCGCGGCGGCTAATATAATAAACACGAAGGTAGATAATAGCGCCACCGCCGCGGAGCGGCAGCGCTCGACTAGTGCACTACATGTATGATACGAACGGCTAGGGCGTTTGTCGTGTAGAGAAATTTGAGGCAGATTCGAAAAGGTATAATATGTGTAACATATTGTAGTTAGCTCCGCCCCGGGCGCCATTCTCGTTACGCCCCGGGGTAGGGCGACACTTCAACTTCGGTTGTCCACCTAGGCAGCTGGGGAGCACCTCAGCAAGCAGGGAGTCTACCAGTGCGAGGCTGTTCAGTGGCGACCAGACGTTACTGGCCTGCACGCATGGCTAGGATAGGGATAGCTAGGAGAAGGCTTCGTGGCACCAGCGGTCGGTTAGCCCCGCTGGCTGCCCCCATGCATCTTTAACCGGATATATACACCGGGCTTAGAGCCATTTTCACAATGCACATGCGAGCCCTTCGCCCCTCGGCCGAGGAGCTCCGACTCCTCAGCCCCTGTGGTCTCTCTCCACAGTCCTGCTGCCCTATTCGCCCACTGCCCTCATCTGTGCACGAGCCTACCGTTGCCTACCTTTGCCAATACCGTCACTTCGTTCTCGCCGCTGTGCAGAACCGAAGACCGGAAACCCGTGCGTTCGGCGCAACTCGTAGATTTAGTCTTAACTCAGCACTGGTTCCAGTGCAAAATCTCAACTGAGGGTCGATGTGGCTGACCGCCACTCGTTGCCCTCCTACTTCCGCTATACCTATACTTAGTCCTAGTTACGGGCGCCTTCCTAACCTACTGGACCGCTCCCTCTTCGTCTCCTTCACCCTTGTTCCGAGGCCTCTCGGCCTCACACTTCCGTCCTTGATCTCGCCTCGCCTTGGGTACCTACTTCTTGTCCTTGTCCTTGGCGGGTCGCCTCCCCGCTCGCGATCTTCTACCGTCGCCGCTTCCCCCAACTTCAACTCCTTCTGCACGACGTGCGCCACTTAGCCGGTGGCGCTAGCCCACTGGCTCGATCTCCGCCACCGCTCACATCTGGCGTACATCACGCCCCGACCTCGCCACACGACTCGCCCGTCAAGTCGATCACCAACACGTGATCGTCCAGCGGCCTTCCGTCGTGGCATTTGGCCACGCGACGGGCCGTCCTACTACACGCCATCCCCGGCTCCAAAGTCGTCCACGACCTTGGCAGCGTCTTCCAGCCGCTCAAACTTTGCCTCCGTGAGCCACCGCCGTCCTGTCGGTCTTCCCGGTCCCGTGCTGTACTCCACTTGGTGCTCGCGCACGTATCGTCCGGCGCGGTTGCGTACGCGTCGACGCGCGCGCTCGACAATGTAACCAGCGGTCTCCACTTGCAGCAACTCCGGCATCGGAGGCTGCCACCGCGCCTGACCTCGTCCCCGCAGCATCTCGACTGCCGCTCCTTGTCCATCGCCGGCTGCCGCACGTCCGCCACCGCCGTCATCTCCGCCCTGGGTATCCGCACCGCCATGAATCCCACTAGCCGAGTCTGCACCAGCTGCCTTCGCTTCTGCGGCGCTCGGCTCGTGATGCGCAGCTTGCCGTCGGGCTGCACGCGCTTCTCGAGCTTCGGCTTCACGTCGCCGTCGCTGTCTGCCTTCTTCGAGAACTTTGGCTTCGGCATCTGCCTCCGCCTTCCGCTTGCGTCCTCGGTTCCGCACTGGCGGCTTGGGTTGAGCCGCCATGCTCGTCTCCGCACCGCCAGCCTTGCTTGCTGCCGGGACTGCTATTCCTGGCAGCGGAGCTTTCGACGCGTCTCCGCCGCCCGGCCCTCTGATCTCCGGCCCATGCACAATCTCGCTGGACTGCGAGCGTGCCGCTGCACTGCTCGGAGAACCTCGTCGCTTCTCCTCCGAGTCTTGTCCGATCCGTTTCGCACTGGCCGGCGCTGGCTCTCGCGACTCACCGGTCGCACCGGAAGTGCCTCGCTGACCAGTCATCGCCGCATGTTCTCGTCGCTGCTCGTTGCCGCCCGCCGCCTGCGTCGGCACTTGCTCAACGCCTCGCCTCTCAGGCCTCGGGGCATGCTTGCCTGCGCCAGCTCCGTCCGCCGAAGGCGTTGCCCTCACCTCCATACGTGGTGTTGCCGGTGGCCCGTCACCGCTTCCGTCGTTCGTCAACTCGCCGCCGTCTCCGTCCTCCAGTTCCAGCTCAGCGATGACCCGCTCGGCAATGACGCCCAGCGAGTCGCTCGGACAGTGGCTCGACGCCAAGAAGCTGCAGTGCACAATCGAGTGCTCGTCCGTATCGTCGCGGACGACCTCCCAGTTGTCGATCCCCGCCGACTGCACGATCTTCGCCGGTCCCACCCACTGGTGGGCCAACTTCGTGATGCCCTTGCCTTTCGGAGGCTTGAGCACCCACACCAAGTCCCCTGTCTCGAAGTGCGCGTCCTGTCGCACTCTCCGGTTGTAGTACCGCTCGCGACGCAGCTGGTCCTTCGCCAGCGCTGCGTGTGCTGCTTCCGTGGCTCGCGCCATGTTGGCGACCAACTTGCGGTGATACTCCGCAAACGCCCCGGTCTGCGTGACGCTTTTGCTGCGCAGCAGCTCGCTCGGCGCGCGCAGTTTCCGTCCCATCATGAGCTCATTCGGGCTGTACCCGGTGCCCGGGTGCTTGGCCCCGTTGTACGCGTACGCCGCGCAGTACAACCACTGGTCCCAGTCGTCCTGCGCCTCCGTCACGTACATCGCCACCATGTCTTTCCAGGACCGGTGGAAGCGTTCCACCAGTCCCAGCAGTGCCGGTCGGTAAGGTACAGGCGTGAGCTGCTTCGCCTGTAGCGCCTTCACCAAGGCGTCCAGCACCTTGCCGTTCAACTCCGGGGCTCCGTCCATGACGACCTCGCGCATGGGCCCGTACACGAACACCAGTTTGTTCGCGATAAACTTAGCAATATCCTGCGCGGTGTGGTGTGGCACCACCGCCACCGCCGCGTATCTCGTAGCGTAGTCCACGGCCGCCACCACGTAGCGGTTGCCGTCCGCCGTGACCGGCAGAGGCCCCGCGACATCGAGCGCCCAGCGGTCGCCCGCGCTACCCACTCCTTGACTACGGAGAGGTGGTATCACCTCTTTCGGCTTGGTCTTCCTCGACCCGCAGTCTCTGCACGACTGCACCCATCTCCTTACGTAGGCCCGCATATCTGGCCACCAGTAGCTCCTCGCCACGCGCTCATACGTCTGAGGCGTGCCCAAATGGCACGAATAGATCGAGTCGTGCCCTTCTCGTAACGCGACCGCCCAGAGCGCCGCCGGCAGCACCACCTTCTTGCTGCCGTCGCTCTGCACGATGTAGACAATCTCGTCCTCGACCACGATGACTCGGTCCCGGTACTTGCCCTTCTGCCTTAGGTTCTTCACTACGCGGTCCTTGGCCTGCTCCTTGCCAATGACTTCATCCGCCAACTGCCCTACGCTGCTAGCAGCGCCCTGCTCGCCCGTGGGTCGCTCTGCAGCACCGACTACTGCTCCTACTGGAGCCCTTGAGAGGGCATCAGCGACTACGTTGCTGGTGCCTGCTCTATAAATAATTTCAAAGTCGTACTCTTGGAGTTGGAGGGCCCAACGATGCAGCCTCCCCGTCCACTCTTTTGACGTCATGAGCCACTTGAGCGCCGCGTGATCAGCTCAAACCGGCGCCCGTACAGGTACGGCCTGAAAAGCTTGACCGCCCATACCACTGCTGCACGTTCTAACTCTGTGATCGTGTAATTCGCTACTGTTTCAGAATTGATCTTTGAAGCGTAGGTTATCGGCTGCTCGCCCTGCCCTTGGTCTTGGGTCAGCGCGGCCCCGAGGCCCACCTTCGAAGCGTCCGTAACTAACTTGAAAGGCTTTGAAAAGTCCGGGTAGGCCAGCAGGGGCCTCTGCGTTAATTCTTTCTTCAGCTGTTCGAATGCCTCCTGCTGAGGCTCTGCCCACCGCCAAACAACTCCTTTCCGTAATAGCCGCGTGAGCGGGGCTGCTTTGCTCGCGAAATCCGACACGAAACGTCGGTAGTAGCCCGCCATATGTACAAATCGCATCACTGCCGTGGTGTCCGTCGGGGTCGGAAACCGCGCGACGCTATCCACAAAGCTCGCCATTGGCTTCACGCCGTCGGCGTCGAGTTTGTGCCCTAAATAATTCAGGCGGGTTGCCGCGAAAGCACACTTGTTTGCTTTCAGAGACAGCCCTGCTTTCGCCAATCTCTCCAGTACTGCTGCGAGGTGCACGACGTGCTGTGCCACATCGCCCTTAGAGAAGATAATAACATCGTCTAAATATACCAAACAGCTTTGCCATGTTAGTCCGCGTAGAACTGCATCCATCATCCTTTGAAATGTCCCCGGCGCGTTTGCCAAGCCGAAGGGCATTCTCACGAATCTAAAGAGTCCTCTCCTCGTGATGAAGCCGGTCTTATCCCGGTCCTTTTCTGCTACGGGTACTTGCCAGTACCCCGCGTGCAAATCCAGGCTGGTGAAACGGCTGGCTCCATGCAGATGATCCAGCGTGTCGTCAATACGAGGTAAGGGGTAGACATCGCGTTTAGTTATCGCGTTGAGGAGCCTGTAATCTATGCAAAATCTCACGGTGCCGTCCTTCTTCTTTACCAGCACCACAGGAAAGCCCCACGCCCCGTTTCCTTCTTCAATCACTCCATCGTTCAACATCTTCTCCACCTGCTCGTCCACAACGGACTGCTCCGAGTGCGAGTGACGCTGCGGCCTCACCTTCACCGGTGCCTCAAGGCCCGTATAAATTTCGTGCGTGACGCCCAACGTCGTCATTGGAGGGCATCCACTCCTCGGTTCCAGTAGTGCAGGGTAGTTTCGTAAAAGTTGTAATAGAAGCTCTTTGTCATGTTCGTCCATGTCCCCGAGAGCCAACTCGCTCTCGTTGCTCAAGGATGCCTTGTTCTGGCACAGGTCACGTAGCCAGCTCCGCACTCTGTCCTGCCCCAACTCGCCCGTCATCTCGAGTATCTCGACGTCGGATGCCGTCGGTATCCAAGTACCCAACGCCTCCTTCTTGGGCAGCTTGACCGCTCTGCCCTCAATGTTCATCACCGGCACGACCACCTTGCCGCTGTGCACCGTCGACAACGTCGGGGCCACGATCAGGTGTGGTTCCACGCGTCGAGCGGGCATGAACATCCCCACAGTACCCTCGGGTGCTGCCACATTGAGCTCCACATTACGACAGGCCCACGACTGGACTCGCGCTGCCCTTGCCAGTCGCACCTTCACGGCACGCCCTGGCCTCTCGTTGCTCTCCGAACACTGGAACGGCACGATCTTCTTCGTGTCGTCCTCGTACCACTTCATCTCACACGAGACGAAGTCGATCTTGACGCCCTTCTTCATCATCCAGGACTCGCCCAGCAAGAACTCGTCCGTCGCGCCCTCGACGATCAACGCGTCGACCTCCATGGTCTGCTCGTACTGGGTGCGGAACTTGAACCGCCACACCCCAGCACGCGCGAGACTGCGCCCGTGAAGCCCTCTACGTAGTCGACCGGAGGCAGCACGTGCTGCTTCTCGCCGTACTGCCGCCACTCTTCGCCGGCCACACTGTACTGTGCGCCCGTGTCGAGCTTGATCCTGCGCCTCTCGCCGTGCACCCTCATCACTGCGGTTGGCAGCGAGTCTACGATGGGTGCCTGGACGGCGCGCAGCTGGGCGATGCGTCTCAGCCGCCCTTGGTCATCACTCGACTCCACTCTCGCCCCCGCGTACACACTGCCACTGTGGTACACGTACTTGCGCGTGTCGTCCTGCTGCCGCCTTGATCGTTGGTGCAGCACCTTGGTCGCATTGGGCAACGTGAACCCGATGGCCTCCGCCTCTTCACGGCTCAGCACTCGCCCCGCTTCCGCCCCGTATCGCCGATACACCTCTTCGGCCGCCTTGTAGGCCAGCGCTGGCTGCGTCAGCTCCGCCAGGGCTGCTTGCAACTCGCGCTTCTCCTTGGCCTTCGCCTTGCGGACCCTCTTCTCGAAGCGCCTCCTCGTCCTCGAACGCTGCAGCGGCGTGTCGTCCACCGCCGTCCAGCTCTTCTCGCCGATGGCGTCAAGCCCCGCGGCAGCTCATACCAGCTGCTGCGCGAAGCCTTCGCGCATCTTGTCCTCGCCGACCACATTGCGTGCGGCCAGCGCTTCTTGTCGCCTCGACTCCGCCACCGCGAGGCTCGCGAAGCCGTCCTTCAGCTCCAGCTGTCGTGCCCGGACTTCCTGCAGCGCTTGAGCTGCACGCGCACTCCAGTCCAGCGCCGATCGAAACGCTTCGTTCGGTTCGGGCATGGCCACGCTCGCCTCCGCGGCCACGCCTCTTTCCAGTCGCACTTCTTCAACACTCGACGCGTGTTCACGCGTCGATCCCACCACCGTGGCTGCGCCGCTCTTCGCCAGCTCCGCCGCCACCCGCTCGCGCTAAGCGCGCCGCTTTCGCCGAGTCTTGGCGTGCTCCAGCCGCTTCAGCCGCTTGTGGAGCAGCTGATCGGCTTCTCGCTGCTTGGTCTCGTCGCTCGCCCGCCGCTGAGCCTCCACCCGCAGCACCCGACCTCGCTCCTCGTCACGAGCCTGCAGCTCCGCCGTCAGCGCTTCGAACATCGCGCTGGCGGGGCTGCTGTTGTCCGCATCCGAGGCGTTCGGCGCCCTCTCAATGTCATCCGGGCACTCCTCGTCCGTCTCGCCCTTCGCGTTACGCGTGGCCTGCGCCGGGTGCTCGATCGCATCCACGTACGCCGCCAACTGCGCCTCCACCTTCCTTCGTAGATCGACTGCACTCGGGCCGCCGCAGACCTTGTCACCGTCCACTGTCGTCACGGCGCCGTAGTCGATCACTACCCGCCTCGCGGGCCCGTCGTTCGAGTCCGCGTCGCCGTTCCCGGTTGACCACTCGTTCGTCTCTTCACCATCACCCATCCTTGCCGCACCGACGCCCGTGCTTGTCGTCGTGCTGTCCGCGGCCTCTGTCTCGGCCGTGTCCTTCTTCTCGGAGGCGTCCGCTGTCGTGGCGGTAGCCACCTCCTCGCTGCCGTCGTCCACCTTGTCGGCGAACCTCACTCGTCGCTGCGTCGTCGCGCCGCCGTCGCCGTGTTCACCGTCACTCGCCGTTCGGCGCCATCCCCAGACTCGAGCAGCACTCCGTCTCCTTCGCGACGCTCAGCGTGCCCTTCGCCATCCCCAGTCCTGAAGTGTACTCGTCGTACTCGACGACCGCGGGGCCGTCCTCGTCCTCGACGACCGCGGGGCCGTCCTCGTCCTCGACCTCCGCTTCCGCCGGCCATTTGCCGGCGTCCACGGGGCCGTTCCGCCATCTCACCCGTTCCGTTGCCTGCGAGCAGTAAGGCCGGGGCCCTTACGCTCGCTGGCCGTTTCCCGACTCATCCGTGGCGGCCTCGTCCGTACCAGCGTTCGCGCCCACGCTGCTGGAGTTGAGGTCCGCCGCCTTCAGCTCGCAGTAGCGCGCGAAGTGGCCCGATCCCCCGCAGTAGTAACACTCCGTGCCTGGCCGCGGCGTGAACTCGCGCCGTGGCTGCCCTCGCTGCTGTAGGTAGCGTTGTTGGTTCATCAGTCGGCCCTCTCGCGTTGCGAACACCGGATTCTACGAGCCCCCGCTTGCTCCTGGCGATCTGCCGCCATACTTGCCTTCCACCTTGAGCGTCTTGGCCGCTCGCTTGGCCGTCTGATCTCCGGCCACTACGGGCCGCTTGGCTCGTGCTCCGACCTGGTCGCTGCTGGCCGTTCGAAATTTTGAACCGGCTGCTGGACTGATTTGGGTACCCACAGGTACCAGCTAAAAACCAGGTGGGATCGCCTTCAACCACTCTCCTGCACTGGCTTTCCCAGCGCTCACCTGCCGGCCCTCCGTATCGTACCTAGGCGGCTTTGCCGCCGTGCCCCACATGGGCCCGTATCCGGTCACCACATTCCGGTAGTTCCCCGCCAGCCCAGACTGCTCCTGGTCGCCAGCTCTCGCCGTGGTCCCCGCGAAGGACCCACGCCCACTTGGCGTCTCGCGCTCGTCCCAGCGCGTCATCGCCGCTTCCAAGCCGATGCCGTACCCCTCGCCGTACTCGCCGACGTGGGGCACAGCCAAGTTCACGGCCTCGTCCAACGTCTGAGGTCGGTGGCCCCGCACGTGGGTCGCGCCCTCGTTGCTGATCATTCCCTTGAGGAATGCGTTCACCAGCCAGTCTTCTCCGACGTCGCCACGCTCGCCGATCTCGCGCAACGACCGCGCGTACTCCACCAGCCGTTCGCCTCTCATCTGCCGTCTTGCATTGAGCAAGTCGACCACTTCCGGACCGGTACGTTGCGTCATGTACTTGGCGCGTAACATTCCGGCTAACGTGTTGATGTTCTCCTCGTCCTCAGGCACGGACTCCATCACCGTAGCGAACCAACGCTGCGCCTCACCGTCGAGGTTCGACGCGACCTCGTGGTAGAGTTGCTTCTCTTGCCACGTGACGCCCAGCGACACCGCCTGGCGCCTGACCTCCGCGCGCACCGTCTTGAGCCACATCGTCACCGGCATGGTGTCGTCCAAGCCTTTGCACTTCTTCAATTTCAACGTTTTGGCCTTCTCGCGGACGATGATCGGACGCTGCGGCGCACCCACCTGCGTCGGACCCCGCCCACTCGCTGCCGTCGCTGCTTCGCGTGGTTGAGGAGGTGGTGGTGGTAGACGCCTTGTTCCCGCCCAATCGCCGCCACCACTTCCCGACACGTCCATTGTTGCCGTCTCACTCGTCGCGTCCGCGTTCGCGTTTGCGTTCGTGGTGGTGGTGGTGGACGCCTTGTTCCGGCCCCCTCGCCGCTACCACTTCCCGACCCGTCAATTATTGCCGTCTCACTTGTCGCGTCCGCGCTCGTGTTCGCGTTTGCGTTCGTGTTGGACTGCTTGCTACCGCTGTCTTCGCGACCGCCGCCGTCTCCGCCCGAACCGTCGCCTTGTCCCGCTGGAGCGTCGCCACCCCCGCTTGATCCAAGATCGCGCTGGCCGGAGCCGCCTGCCGCCACCGGCGTGTTGCCCGAAGCGCGGCGAATCTCCTCCGTGCTCAGCGTCACCGTGGCGCCGTCTTCCGTCTCCAAGGTCGTGACCGTCGTTGGCCCTGGCTGAAGCAGTTGCTGCTTCGCCGCGTTCGCCGCCGCTGCTCGCTCCACCGAGGCAGCTCGGCGTTGGGCGCGTTGGTCGCGATCCACTGTTCCTCCGCTAGTCGTCATTAGCTCTGTCATTAAATACACAATTATTAGTTTCATGTTGTTCTCCTTTTTATTCCTCCTTGCCGCGGGCTTTGCCCACTGATGCCAAGCCGCCAGTGCCGCTCATGGACACTGCCCGGAAGGCACCTGATATGACCACCATGTAGTTAGCTCCGCCCCGGGCGCCATTCTCGTTACGCCCCGGGGTAGGGCGACACTTCAACTTCGGTTGTCCACCTAGGCAGCTGGGGAGCACCTCAGCAAGCAGGGAGTCTACCAGTGCGAGGCTGTTCAGTGGCGACCAGACGTTACTGGCCTGCACGCATGGCTAGGATAGGGATAGCTAGGAGAAGGCTTCGTGGCACCAGCGGTCGGTTAGCCCCGCTGGCTGCCCCCATGCATCTTTAACCGGATATATACACCGGGCTTAGAGCCATTTTCACAATGCACATGCGAGCCCTTCGCCCCTCGGCCGAGGAGCTCCGACTCCTCAGCCCCTGTGGTCTCTCTCCACAGTCCTGCTGCCCTATTCGCCCACTGCCCTCATCTGTGCACGAGCCTACCGTTGCCTACCTTTGCCAATACCGTCACTTCGTTCTCGCCGCTGTGCAGAACCGAAGACCGGAAACCCGTGCGTTCGGCGCAACTCGTAGATTTAGTCTTAACTCAGCACTGGTTCCAGTGCAAAATCTCAACTGAGGGTCGATGTGGCTGACCGCCACTCGTTGCCCTCCTACTTCCGCTATACCTATACTTAGTCCTAGTTACGGGCGCCTTCCTAACCTACTGGACCGCTCCCTCTTCGTCTCCTTCACCCTTGTTCCGAGGCCTCTCGGCCTCACACTTCCGTCCTTGATCTCGCCTCGCCTTGGGTACCTACTTCTTGTCCTTGTCCTTGGCGGGTCGCCTCCCCGCTCGCGATCTTCTACCGTCGCCGGTTCCCCCAACTTCAACTCCTACTGCACGACGTGCGCCACTTAGTCGGTGGCGCTAGCCCACTGGCTCGACCTTCGCCACCACTCGCATCTGGCGTACACCACGCCCCGACCTTGCCACACTACTCGCTTGTCAAGTCGATCACCAACACGTGATCGACCAGCGGCCTTCTGTCGTGGGTTTTGGCCACGCGACGGGCCGTTCTACTACAATATTGAAGAAGCTGGAGATGGCGGGCGTCAAGGACATCGATTTTCACGCGATACCGGAGCTACATGTACTTTGGGGTGGAGATTTAAGAATACGATACAGCTAACAATCCCCGATTCAGCTACGATGGACACACCAGGAGTACGCGGTAGTCTTGCTGATCTCAGTAGCATGTGGTTACTTCTGCTATGAGTAGGGGCGTTCCTGTAGATATAGGGGTCCACGTGTGCGCTAGTGTGAGATTAGGTCCAATGGGTACAAGTACCTTTAGTTAAGCAAATTAGGACCATAAGCGCAAAAACCCTCAGTATATGATATAGATAGCATACACCTGTTGCATGGGATATTATAGGTATATCATAATAAGTGATCGCGCTTCTCGTCGCGATCGATATTTGAACGGAAGTGATTTTACGTGTTTGGTGCCGAAACATGTGTTTGAAAATGCGTAAAATACGTGGGCAAAAGATGTCTATTCTGCACAAAATGCATCGCCTTAAATATCGTGCTCACGTTGGGTATCATATTTGGAGGGTATTTTAACTATTATTGCACCAGTCGTGGGGGGGGTTGTATTCGGAAGGGTATAATATTTGGAGATGGTACATTAATCGGAAGAACCCGTTAATCGCTGGATTTTGGCTTTCGCGATCCAAGTGAAGGATAAACTTGGTTCGATGAGACCGGCCGTTTCCTTGGCATCGCTCGGACGTCGGACGCGATAGTGGAAGTTCCAGTGTGGAGCCAATCTCGGTCAAGCGACTGGGAGTCACTCGGAACCCACGTTCCAGGAGTTTCAAGCTAAGGCCTGGAAAAGGTTCCCACGACCGCCACCAAGTAAGCCACAACCGGAAACACAGGTGAACTAGACAATATCTACATGTAATTTGACTTCGCCGTGTACCGCATTCCTTTGCGCAAGGAAGCGGGCTCGCTCGACTCGGGTACAGCTCCAAATATGGCGCTTACCCCCCCCATACAGCCTCTTGGCAAAGCGTACGCTGCAATCACTGAGAGAGGTCAGAGAGCTCAGGAAGTAGCTGTAGCAGAGCAGAACGGCTCGAAAACAATGCACTAAGCTTACATCGAGGCCTTTTCAGGCTACAGTAGATGTGGATAGCTACTGTAGCATCGCCAAAGTGTAGTGGGAAGTCACTGCCCCCTGACTCTGACCGGCCGCGTGGTACAGTAGTACATTCCACTTTGCAAGGAGATCGGATAACGTGTGATCACGCGAATGCAAAGGTTCTTGTCGATTGCTTCTTGAACTCGATTTTTCTCTGTCACAACTCGCAATAGACAGTACAGTACCGCAAAACGATACTTCCTCCGGTTGGGAATGATTGCCCGTCCAAACATATGTCAACGTGTATTTTTTCCTGTGTCCTCGCTTGAGAAGCAATGATTGGTGGACTCGACGCAGTTTGATCTTAGCTTTCTGGTGGTCTTTTGAGCGCCAAAAAAGGTTTATAAATGAAAAAGTTGTGGTCAAAAGTATGAGGAATGACCACGCTGCTGAGGCACATCACTACCAATGTTGCACTTTCTTCGCCACCACCCATGGCGAAGGTGGCGGTGGCGGTGGTGGCTTTGGACTCGATGGACCTGCCAACGAAGTCTAACCTCACCGCCAGGCAGCGGCAAGACATGGTGTGGTTCCTGTTCATGCACGGGGTGAGCGGTAAACCCCGTCGGGGGAATTGTGTGTGACGCTGCAGTACCATCCCCCCACTGTAGAGACCGTGCCGCGCGGCGAGAGGAAGAGCAAGCGCTTCATTGGCATCTAGGCAATAGAGAACTTTCGCAACGACGTTCGAGTTGAGTTTCAGACTCAATGTCAATGACTGCTGTCTACCAGGATTGCACTGAAATGATTTGCATTCTAGACCATTCGCCACACCATTCAGTTTAGTTCCAGATGATCATTTTCGAAATGGATCGTTGCTACCAAGACTCTATTGTTGGTGTTGCTTCGCGCAGGCGGGCACCGTAGGCGGAAGTAGTGGCTGGCAATAAGGAAGTGCATCGTCCTTAAGAATCGCTTCTTCTTTCCGCGCGCAGCACTCAGCAGGGCGCTAATGATGACGAGAGCTTGTTGTGCAGATAGATTAGGGGCGATGAAGACCATTGTTCACACTGGAAAGGGAGCGGCCGTTAAGATGGAAGTGAACTCAAATCCGAGTTGAGTGAACTGGCCTCTAAGCTCAAACGCAATTGCGTTTGACTATCAGATTTGAGAGATCCCAGTCACGGTACTGCTCCAAACTCAAATTGAACCTGAAACTCAACTAAAATCGGGTTGCGAAAGTTCTCTAATGCCAAGTTGAGTCCATTCGATAATAATTATGGTAACCTGTATTATGGTATGCACGATGAATATGAATTGGAGATCAAAATAGACAGGTTTTAATCGTTGCATTTCATTATGTAATCACAAAGGAGTGGTTATAGAGGTATAAGCACTGAGAGCATGTTTCTTTATCGTTATGTCCCGAGAAATAAATAAAATATTCTATAAAAAATGGCAGTTCTGAACCTTGTGGAAAGGCCGACGCGGGCAATCATTCACGCCCGGAGGAAGTAACCACCAAGTACTTTGGCGATGCCACTCTGTCCTGTTCATTATCACTTTTGCTTCACAGCGATCAAGCTACTTCATTTCACCTCAGCCTGACCGCTCAGCAACAACATTAACAGTACTACATCCACAATGGCGTTCAACAAGCTCGCTTTCGGAGCCGTCTCCCTGGTCATCATCGCCACGCTCTACAACGCCGCCGCCTTCATCCTGCCCATGTGGAGCACCAACAAGACGGTCAACTCGGCGCTCTCGTCGGAGGTGTCGAGCACCAGCTTCAAGGCCGGACTCTTGGGCTTCTGCGTCGACAGCCAACTCTCGAACGCCAGCTCCACCACGTTCGACCACTGCTTCTACTACAAGTTCGGCTCGTCGTACGCCGACCTGTCGGTGCTCAACAGCGAGGTCTGGTCCAAGTATTCGTCCGGCGGCGTGTGCAAGGCGTACGGCAACGCGGGCGACGTGAGCGACGCCGAGCAGTTGGCGTACGCGACGGTGCTGGCCACTGCCGCCGGCATGGACGCCGAGCAGTTCGACAAGTTCCTGGACAAGTCGTGCGGTCTGCTGGGCACGGCCACGATGGCGTTCGGCGGCATGAGCATGTCGAACGGTCTCATGGCCATCATCTCGATCGTGGGCGCCGTCACGTGCCGCAAGGGCAACAAGAAGTGGGTCGGCGGCGGCTTCTTCCTGGCGGGCGTGGCGTGCTTCACGGCCATGCTGACGTTCGTGCTGTGGGTCATGCAGTCGAAGCCTCTGGGCGAGGAGGACGACGCGTCGTACAAGGCCTCGTTCTTCCTGATGATCGTCGCGATGCTGCACTACATGTTGGCCATGTTCATGTTCTGGAAGTGTTTGAAGCAGCAGCAGCAGCAGGACGCGGTCAAGGAGTTGGAGGAGGACCAGACGACGTACAAGGGCGCTGAGACTCCGTTGTATGGTGGAGCTGCCACTTATACTATGGTGTAGAAGTCAAAATTACTATGATACATGAATATATCCTCACTTCATTCGTTGTCGTTTGTTAGCTGACACATATTTGATTGTTTATGGCCAAGGAATAGCAGGTAAACGTTATGCTTTGTCAACGCAACGATGTATTGTCAGTTTCATTCGAATTTGTGAGAATGGCCTGAATCGAATCGCTTTCGCGAATCGATTTCAAATCGATTCGGGCGATATTCAGCCAATCAGAAGTCACCAATTGACCACCAACTCCAACTCAGAGTCTGAGGTGGCGCACATCACGTGGTGTGGCCGAGTCCACGAGACATACGCCACCTCTGATTAGTCAAAACCAGTTGGAATCGATTCAGAGGGCTCCCAATTTCCCTCCACGTTCTACAAATTTGGGTGAAAACGACAATAGTACATGTAGTTACTATTGAGCAGACGAGTTCGAGTGTTCGGACGTTACGTTTTGTTTTTTCAGTGAGCTGCATTGATGTCACTCAGCTACCGATATGCTGCAACTTCTTTGGACGTTTTTCTGGCAATATACGTTAGGTAGAAAATAGTTTACCACCAGCTCTAGTTCCTCACACGAAACGTAATCAATATTCGGTTTCTAGCTGGATTCTCTTCTCGTCGTAAAGCCCATAACGAAGCGGTCATATGCTAAAGTGCACGCTTACGCATTGCATGGGGCGCTAAAGTTTATTTCTTGAGAAGCGCATGTGTACCGGTAGAGGACCTCAGCGATTTATAGGGCAAAGGTCCGCCCCAAAATGTCCATTCTCACATTTGCTAGCAAGAAAACATGGCGATCTCCAAACAAGGCTACGGCGCCATCGCCATGATCACCATTGGCACGCTCTACAACGCCGTCGCTATGATAATGCCCATGTGGACAGCTAACTCCACCGTCAACTCGGCACTCACGAACCAAGTCACCAGCACCAACTTCAAGGCCGGTCTCATGAGCTTCTGCATCGACAGCGAGCTCACCAACTCCAGTACCGCGCTCGACCACTGCTTCTACTTCAAGTTTGGCTCTGGATACGAAGGCCTCTCTGTCATCGACGAGAAGGTGTGGGCCGAGTACTCGCAATACCCCACGTGCGAAGGCTACGGCAAGGCCGGTGACGTGAGCGACGCCGAGCGTCTCAAGTACGCGACGGTGCTGGCCACTGCCGCCGGCATGGACGCTGAGCAGTTCGGCAAGTTCCTGGACAAGTCGTGCGGATTGGTAGGTATGGCCACGATGACATTCGGCGGCATGAGCATGTCGAACGGTCTCATGGCCATCATCTCGATTGTGGGCGCCATTTCGTGCCGCAAGGGCAACAAGAAGTGGGTCGGCGGTGGCTTCTTCCTGGCGGGCGTGGCCGCGTTCACGGCCATGCTGACGTTCGTGATGTGGATGGTGCAGGCGAGTCCTCTGGGCGAGAAGGACGACACGTCGCTGAAGACGGCGTTTTTCTTGATGGTCATCGCAATGCTGCACTACCCGCTGGCGATGTTCATGTTCTGGAAGCACTTGAATGAGCAGAACGCTGTGAAGGAAATGGGTGATGATCAGAGCACGTTCATTCTTGAAGCTTCGGATAGTCGAGGCGAGTCTCGTGCTTACATGTAGGAATATGTATAGATTGGTAAAGTTCACTATTGTCTTGTCGAAATGTCATGTTAAATTTGTCCCCGAATGTGTGTTCCGTTGGGTATTGTTTTGCAAAATTACAATCTGCACAATAGTTGACAGTTACAACAATTATTGTTGTTTGCATCAGCCAATCAGATTGCACAGCAGTATTTCGAGATAGCAATGACCGCATCTAGCACCGCTCGCCACCCCCAGGCCCCTGGAGCCTTCAGCGGCGTGAACGTGGGCTCCCTATTGCTGCTGCTTGGTGGCGCCTTCGCTGTGTTCGCAGCGCTTCTTGCTCGCCACGGCTTCACGGGCAGAGACCACGGTACCCTATTGCTCGACTGTAAACTCTGTTCTGCTGACACTCAGTGCCCCTAACCGACTCTATCTATTGCCAGTGGTGGGCATTGACTTGGGTACGACGTACTCGGTGGTGGCGATTTCTCAGAAGAACAACGTGACGGCGATTGCAGACGACCAGGGCCACCTCCTGGTGCCGTCCACTGTGGCATTTCTACCCGATGGAGGTTCGTGCAAATGGTGAAATTTTTCATTTCATTATTTTGTGTATTTACGCAACTTATATGGTGGGCGGAGCAGAGGTGATCGTGGGGAGAAGAGCTCGAGCTCACCGCACGACGGACCCGAAGCATACCATCTTCAACGCCAAACGGTTCATCGGCCGGAGGTGCATACATGCTCTCTATCTCATGCTATAACAATTTGTCATTTGTTGGTACTGAAACTTTCGCTGCTGCACCAGCTACGAAGAAGTCGTTGAGTCAGAGGTCGACTCGAATGGTGTCACACCCTACGAGTTCACAGTCAAGCCAGTGCTGGACAATGACAAGGATGGCGTGTGTTTCGCGCTTGACGTGCCTGGTCAGCAGGACTGTGTGACTCCGGTCGAGATTGGAAGCGCGGTGGTGAGCCACCTCCGAAGCATGGCCCACCGTTTTGTCGGCCACGACCAGATCACCAAGGCGGTGATTGCTGTACCTGTGGACTTCAACGCTCGACAGCGTGACGCTACTGTTGCGGCGTTTCGAGCTGCTGGCTTGGAAGTCTCGCGCGTGCTTGAAGAACCGACAGCTGCGGCCATCGCCTATGGGCTGCATCAGGACCCGAACGTGAGCTTCATGCTTGTTTTCGATTTCGGAGGCGGTACGCTGGACGTGTCGCTGCTCTTCGCGCGGAATGGGGCCATCAGCGTCCTTGATACACTAGGAGATAACCATTTGGGTGGTGAAGATGTTGACGCCCAGCTCACCGCGTGGCTGGTAAACGAGTTAGAAGCACAAATTGGTTCAGCGATCACCTCCCGAGCAGCCGAGGCTGAGGTGAAAGGCTCCGACGAAGATGCACATGAGCCACCGTGCACGTTGGCTGGAGTCCGTCGAGCTGCAGAGCTGCTGAAAAGACGGCTGACTGATGCTTCTACTGCAAGTGTTGCTTGTATCTGGAGGGAAGGCGAAACCCCGACCCGAATTGAAGTAGAAGCCTCGCGGACACAGTTTGAAGAGCTGTGCGGGTCACTGTTGGAGCGCACGATGATTCCAGTACGCGAGGTCTTGGAATCGAACAATATGGAGACTGAGGAGATCGACGCAGTGGTGCTAGTAGGAGGGTCGTCGCGAATTCCGTGGGTGCGTCAGCGCCTCACTGAGATGTTTCAAGGCCGGCCGCCACTTTCGACTATCGACCCTGATCTCGCCGTGGCGTATGGAGCAGCGCGAACGTTGGATTAGACTGAGGTTAGAAACAAACAATAGAGGATACGATAATTCATTCATGCGCACAACCAACCCAGCCTACCACCGATGGCATACTATCGCCCTTGTAACCCATTGATCAAGACTAGCATGCATCTGTCATCGTCATTCACCCGTCCTTAAACCGTCTAGAGAGCAGTGATCGCGGTTTGCGCTAGCAGAGAGAACAGCACAGACGCAACATGTTAGCCGATGAAGCCTCCACAATGCTGTTATACAGGCAACTATTTTCCTTACCAATCTCGGCGAGATCAGGAGATGCGTTCGCCGAGTAAAAGTCCTGAATGAAGTCGAGCGCGAACTTCTGCAGCCGCTCGTTAATTCCGTCGTCGTCCTGGTCGGCACGGTAGCCGCGTTGCGCAGCGATCGACTTGGTGCAGGTCACCAGCGCGAAGTACGCGCGCAGATTCTGCTTCTTGTTGAGCTCGATCGAGTGCGCGTAGTGCTTGCGCGCTGTCAGCAGGTTGTCCAGACCTCCAATCGTTGAGTAGATCTGCACATACAGCCAGCCACACACCACAAAGCTTAGCGTAGTCAAACCTCTCCACTCCAGACGCTCCGACGTACGTCAGCCAGACGACTGTGCGCGATGGCGTCCATGGGGTTCAGCAGCACCAGCTCCTCGTAGCAGAAGGCGGCGTAGCGGTACGCGCCCATGGAAAGGTACGTCTCGCCCAGCTCAGTCCACTGGATACGAAAAAATAGTAAAAGCGAATAAAACAACGTCTCAGCATGGTTAAACCAACAACTTCCCACATTTTCAGCAACTGCAACGTACTGCTGCCTGGTCCGTGGCGAAGCTGCGCAGGAAGTCATTGAGCGCCGCAACCACGTCGGCCGTCTTCTTCTGCGCCTTAAGCACCGCGATCTTGCGCTTGAGCACCAGCGCATTGGCCGGATTGGCCTCCAGCAGCTCGTCGTACAGCGCCAGCGCCTTGGCAAACTCCCCACGCTGCTCCAGCTGCATGCCCTCGAGTCTGGCAACGCGGGAGCTGCCCGGGAACTTGGTCTGCAGGGCCTTCAGGCATGTCTGTTGAAACGTTAAAACGGGTATAGGATCAATGGTGATACGTTTGTTTCAACCGAGCGGGTGGTTTTACCTCCGCCAGCTCGTCGTCGTGCAGGTCCAGCGCCGCAACGAACGTTTGCTCATACACACTCCACACTGACAATTATTGCACAAAAAGGCGTTAAAACAATTGAATCAGCATATCTGCACGCGCCCACGTACGCTCGTCGCCGACCCCCCAGCTGTGCTTGGTCACCAGCAGCTTCCCCACGCGGGCGACGGCGCGCGGGTCGCGCAGCTTCTCCTTGCGCACGTAGTGCAGCAGATCCAGGCAGCGGTCGCGCGCGCCGCTGCACTCCGCCGCCGCCAACTTGCGCTCAAACTCCTGCTGACCCATTGCGTACGCGTTTCAATAGTAAAAGCTCCCGAGGGGGTCTTGGTAGGTCACTATTACAACAACACTCATATTAGTGACATTGAGTGAAAATATTATTTTGGGTCGATTATGGTTCGAATTTTGAGAAGTACTGTATGGCAATTACTGATATTCCTATACATTTGTAGGAGTAAAAGTACCAGCTTGTCGATGTCCATGAAGCAGTTCAGCTGGAGATGGAGAACCTACTCAACTTCAACTTTGGATCATTGTAGTAGAAGGTAAAGCTCCCACGGATCGGCCGAGCCACACTTCTCTATCCACACGTGGTCGAGGTTTGTCGGAGACGCAAGTCTACAGTGTTCTGCACATTACCAACATAATCTATGTGAATGCCGAACGTTGTTGCTGCCGTTCTACTCACATCGTGGGGCTCCTGCAGGGTGCTCGTGTGGCATGGCGATTCGCTCGGGATAGAACGTATGGTTGGACGGGTACTCCAGCAGGTTCTCGAGCCGCGCCGAATAAATGTCCACATAGCGCTGAACGACGAATGCGAACTGGGACGGATAGGTGTCAGCTCGGAACACTGATCCAAAGTTGACGTTGATCAGGTTCTCCATCTCCATCTGAACTGCTTCATGGACATTGACAAGCTGATCCACGAAGACATGATTCTAAAAGGTAGACAGACAGATGCCATGTTAAAATCCATTTTCTGGAGAAGTCTACGAAGGTTCAATCACTTACCTGGGGAACTGTTTCCGAGCGCAATTCGTTTTGGGTGTTGCGCATCAACTCCTCGATCTTGTTGATCTGCAGGCCAGAATATTTATCATCAGCTCACATGTCCACATTGATATGCACCAGACCGCAGTTTTCTTTGCTTGTGTACCTGGAAGGCTAATTTCTGATATTCTGGCGCTCGCTGCACTCGCATTTCATCTTCCAGCTCGCTACGCATTAAGCATAAAGTTCACCGCAAGTGAGATATTTGGCAGGTACTGCAAGCACGACAAAGCACACGCAGAGGCTTACCGGATAATCGCACCGGTCCGCCAACCATTTGCCCGAGAAGGTTCCACCAAATCCGAGAACAAGTTATCGCTGTAAATGACAACCCACCGAACAATATCAGTAAGTCCGGCACAACTCGACTGCGGCAATATTATAATCATAACGGCAAACGCACCCAATGTAGAGCACTCGACTGCCGACCCATCCCGTCAACTTTGACAACTGATAAACACTTCCCTGCGTGTACACCTCGCCCCTGCGCATTTCTCTTACCGCGTGCCACTACAAAAGCGCATTCAATCATAGCACACGGGCCAATGAATACTTTTCACACAACCAGCCGCTGACAAATTATCCTCAATTTTACCTGCACTTGCTTGTGTCCAATGTCCAGCATGCGAAACGAGCGCTGACGTGTGTAAAACTTGGGCTTCCGCGCACTAACGCTTACCACATCGAAAAGCTAAAACCAATCATGAGCGATCAACAAGTTAGCGAAATACATATGAGAAACAACGTCCTGGGTAAGGTGGAAACGCACCTCTTGCCAGTCATCTCCCAGCATGTACTTCAAGCCAGCGTTGATGTACGGGAACGAGCTGTTAGTGCACAAGAAACTCTTCTTGCCAGAGTCCTGCAGAATGAATCCGATACGAGTATGTTACAGCATCAGCACGTCAGATTCCACCACCCACAACTTGAAAGCCTCCTCATGCCGTCTACATGGCTCACCCGGATGCGCTCCAACAACGGTCTTAACATCGGATTGGGTTCGATGTACTTTGGCAAGTCCAGCGCCACCTCCTTGTGCATGTCGCCACTAAGGTGAACATTGGTAATCGCTTGGTTCACGTCCTCGACCAGCGCAATGGGCTCGTACTCGATGTCGCGGTCGATCATGTACTGTACCACGTCGGCAAAGAGACAGGCATGGGCAACACTGAACAGGTCGTTCAGCGGCTCCATGTTGTAGTCGCGGTCGTGCACAGGGATGTGTCTCGATCCCCCGTAGAGCTCCATGATCTCGTCCCGTGAGAGACGCTGGCGACCCCGAAACACCGCCGTGTTGGACAGCTTCTGGTGCGAGCTGATCTTGCACAGCAACCCCTTCTGCTTATCGATTGTCAACCCGCGGATAGCAAAACTTGGGTCGTACTGCAGCACCGACACACCCTCCGGGTATCGCAACTTGGTCACCTACTTACACCAACAGAAATAAAATAATTGATTAGCAATTGGCAACGCATCCAGAAGAAAAAATATTGACAACCATGTAGTCTCTGGCCATGGCGTAGATGAGGTGCTGCAGCTCCTCCGTGTAGTGACACAGCGTGTAGTCGTAGTCTGCACATGACAAATACAAAAATAATTTTAAGAAAATAAGATTCTGACTGGGTAGCCATTTTGTATTGCAACGCACCAAAACCCACGACGTCAATGCCCGACAGTCTGCCGCACGAATGAAATCACAATTAGCACAATTAATGTCAGCACAAGATCCAATCCCCCACAATAATTGCTCAACAGGTAATACCGTAAGTGGTTGTTGGCGAACACGACGTCCGATTCGATACTCTCGCTCGGTCGGAACGTCTGCACGTCTCGCTCGTAGCTCTCCACGAGCCGGTGGATGGCCGGTAGCGACGCCGGGATGGACGCGCGCAGTTGCGGCACGAACGACAGCGCGGAGAGGCCACGCGAGAGGCGCGGCCCTGACAGCAGCAGCTTGGCGGCGGTGCCGGACGCGCGCAACAGAGCCATGGGTCTCCGATCCTGACTACCGTAGTAGTAAAAGTGCGGGTGATTTGAGAGATGGTACAATCATTTCAAATCATATGGTGCAACAATTTGGTTTCGACACATTTTTTTTTAAATAATTGTTTTACAGCTTTAGGCAATTAAATTGAATTGAAGACCAAAAGCTATACTTAGTAGTTCTCGTTTTATTGCTGAGAAAGACAAGATGCGTTTACTGAAGAAGTATGGATTTACTCCAACGATGGACGGTTACTGCTCTTACTGGAAAACCCCACGAGCGACGCCCTGTTCCTCCTCCTGCTGGCTCGCGAACGAGTTGAAAATCTGCTCCAGTGTCGTCTGCGAAACGCTGTACTCGCGGATGTGCATTTTGGTCTTCACATCCTCAACCAGCGCGAACATCTTGGACAGCTTCACTTCGTTGTTGCGGCTGCGCACCTTGAAACGAGCAAAGTCGTTCTGACGCTCCATCACCTGCACTTGGCCCTTACCGAAAGCCCGCACGAGATAGTCGTTCAAACTATCGAAACGTGTTTCCTCGACGCACCACGAGCAGAAGGCCTCTGCACGGATGAACCCATCGCGCTCCATGGCACCGGCAAGGCTGTAGCCGGTCGGGTGTGACGCTGTGACTCGGTCGGCGAGCTGGGCGTTGCCGAACGCGCGGCACTTGACTTCAAGCTCTTCGGGTGTGACGAATTCACTGCCGTTGTCGAAGATGTGCTGGAGCAGATACTCCAATTCGTCCGCAGTCGGCATGTCCAGCTTCACATCGAACACGAGGCCGTCACCGAACCGAGACTTGATGTGCTGTACGCTTCCATAGCAACGTAGACGACCACCGACCATGATACCGACGCGCGAGCACAAGGCTTCACACTCCTCCATACTGTGAGTGGTGAGCACGATCGTCGATTCCTTGCCACGAGTCGAAATGTCCGCGATGACGTCCCACATGAATCGACGGGAGACGGGGTCCATGCCGGTGGAAGGCTCGTCGAGGAAGATGATGGCCGGGTTACCGATCATGGCGATGGCCACCGACAGTTTGCGCTTGTTGCCACCACTCAGACTGCCAGCAAGTTTGTGCTCGAAGTCACTGAGGTTCAGCTGCTGGATCTTCTCCATCACCGACGCGCTCCACTGAGGCTTGCGGCACACCCTTGATCGCACCGAAGAGCTCCAAGTGTTCACGCACGGTGAGCAGGTCGAACAAGGCATCAAACTGAGGACAGTATCCGATCTGGCGACGGACCTCGATCTGCTGTGAGAGGATGTCGAAGCCGTTGAGTGTGGCTGTGCCGTGGGTCGGCTGGACGTCACCCGTGAGCATGTTCATGGTCGTGGTTTTGCCAGCGCCGTTGATACCGAGGAATCCAAAGCACTCGCCACGCTTCAAGCCAAAGGAGAGATCACGAACCGCTACCTTGCCACCAGGGTAGACCTTCCGAAGACCCGCAAGCTTCACCGCGTCTCCATCAGCCTCGCCACTAGCAACGCGTTGTGCTTCCTTCGCGACATCCTCGTCGATACTTTGGCTGTCCTCGAGGTTGTTGGGGGATTGAGTGTCGTCCTTGGTCTTAGCAAACGTCTTGGAATAGTCGATGTACACCGTCAAACTCATGTACCCGATAGCTGTCAGTGCGAGGTAGAGCAGCTCCCAGCCCATGACTTTTCCGCTGAACGGGCTGGTCTTGCCGGATTCGCTGTACTGGACGTTGTCAACATCCGCCGTCACCATGCTCAGCATAGCGTTGCCCATATTGAACAGCGGCGAGAAGCGCCACAAGAATTTCAGGGCCGAGTTGACGTCGGCAGTCGAGCCGAACAAGTCGAGGATGAGGGACGTGATCATCAGCACCACGCCGATCATGAAGTTGAGCACGATCGTGTACGTCTGAGCGGACGCGTGCTCCTTGAACAGGAATGACAGGCAGTACGTGAACGGGCAGATCGCCAGGCCAAAGAGGACAAACAGCAGGATCACGGCCGGGAACGTGGCAGACGAGCAACTGTCACAGTCCTGGCCCGTCAAAGCGGTGACGTTGAACACAATGATCAAGATCAGTGCGCACACGCCTGGAACGGCGTACATCACGAAGTCCCAGATGTAGTTGGACAACCAAAACGCAAGCAACGACACTCCTGAAACGAGCTGCTGGTGCTTGGAGTTATGCTCCGCCTGCTTCTCCTTCACCAGGAATACAACAATCGATGCTGGCAGGAACGTGAACGTGATGCAAATGAAGAGCGCTGCGGTAATGGACGAGCTCGAGCCCAGTACAGTCTTCGTTGCGACAGTGTACGGCAACGGATGGTTGTTCACCTTCAAGTTCACTGTCGAAGCTGCTGAGTCACTCGAGTTGTTTGCCGCGAAGAACCGATACACCGCCTGGTCCATCAATGCCTTGAATATCGCCGACGAGTGCGAAGCCGTCGTGTTCGCGAACACATTATAGCCCAACAAATTCTGCGTGCTGTCGCCGTACACCAAGTAAGCTCCATAATGGCCCTCCACAAGATCAGCACCCTTGCCGTAGCCACGGTCGTAGAGTTGCTGACCCATCGCAACGCTGTACCCGGTCGTGCCGCTCGCATTGATGGTTGGGTCCGTGTACGCAACACCGAATACTGTGGGCGAATCCGAGTCAAATGCTGGTTCCGAGATCGAAAGAGGCTCTGCGCTAGCTCCAGAGTAATACGACGACGCCATCACCTCGCTGCACCATTCTCCAGCTCCAGCTCCGGTCTGGCAGAAGTAGGGCGTCGGCGTTGTGCTACCGGAGAAAGCGTCTGTCGTCAGAGCCTTCAGAGGATCATCGTTAATTGCCGAGCTGACCTTCAAAATCCCAAGACCAGCCGCAATAAGCAGAACGGGGAGCGCAGCGACGTAGATGATGGTCTTCTTGTCACGCTTGGCATACCGGAAGCGCTTTAGGACGAGAGCACGCAGATGCCTCTGGAATATCGACTCCGTCGTGATGATCTCGTCGCACGGCTGATAGTGCCCTGCCCAGTCCGATTCGTCCCTTGGTGCTTTGTTACCCAGTGTGTGCTGGTTGGTCTCGTCGGCCAGCTCCGCCACCTTGATGAAAACTTCTTCCAACGTGGTCACGGACACTCCATAGGACAGCAGACCCAGCAACTGCAACTGGTTGTCCATCTCGGCGAACATCATAGCGAACTGCGACGAGCTGTTGAGAGGCAGCTGGAACGCGATCTCGCTGCCGACATTGCTCAGGAGCTTGGCGGAGGGGACATACGACGTCACAAAGGCAGCCACGGCATCATCGCTGCACTTCGCGTCGTCCTTCACGAGGGTCATGTTGTAGCCTGCGCCGAAGCGATTCTTCAGAAACAGCGACGAACCGCAGCAGCGCATCTCGCCTTCAGCCATGATGGCAATGCGGTCGCCCAGGATGTCAGCTTCGTCCATGAAGTGCGTCGTCAGCACCATCACGCGGTCGTTGCGGTTGTTCAGCAAAATCTCCCACGTGCTGCGACGACTGTACGGGTCCATACCGGAGGTGGGCTCGTCCAGGAACACCAGCGAGCTGTCACCGAGTAGCGACACAGCCACCGACAGTTTACGCTTCATACCACCAGACAGGTCGTTGGGTTTCGAGTCGCGCTTCTCCGTCAGACCAACCTCGCGGATCTGTCGGTCGACCACAGCCTGCAGCTCCTCGTTCGCGTAGCCTTTGATTTGCCCGAAGAACTGCAGGTGCTCCTGGACCGACAGCTCTGGGAACAGAACGTCGTGCTGGAAGCAAATGCCGAGTGACTGACGCAGCTCGTCCAAGTCTTCGTTGATCGACATGCCGCGGTAGGTGGCGTCACCGCTGGAGGGAGCAGTCATACCGGTGAGCATGGAGATCAGCGTGGTCTTGCCGGCACCGTTGTGGCCCAGCAAACACGTGATCTGGTCCTTGTACATGGTGACATCGAGCCCCTTGACCGCCACCTTCTCGCCTCCAGGGACCTGGAACACCTTGCGAAGTCGCTTCACACTTAGCGCCTCGCCGCGATGTTCCTGCCCTTGCAGCTCCGCGCTGACCGGTTCGAAGTTGGGATTCAAGTCCAAGGCTACGTTGTCGTCTGCCGGGTTCTCGATCGTCACTTGGCGTTGCTTGCGGCTTCGCCAGTACGACGGGGACACTGGGAAGTACCATTTGAGCGACGTACCGTACTCCTTGGGCATCACCTTCTCGAAGTACAGACCGAGCACTGTGTAGAGCACCGTATCGAAGGCAAACATCATCAGCGCTGGACTGATGCGATAGTTGTCACTGAGCGTGTCCATCGTCGAGAACTGCACGCCTTCACCCGTTTCTTCAGCGTTCGCTAGCACGTAGACACCAAGTGACAGTGCCACCGGTGACAGCACAGAACCAATCCGCTTTGCACCTTCGGCTGTGCCCCGTTGAGAAGCCTTGTGAGATCGCGTACATGGCGAAGAACGCCACCATGCCCACGAACGCACCCACACGAGCCTTGTTGAATAGGGTGCTGATGAGGAACGCCAACGCTAGCACGCTCATTCCAAACAGGAAGAAGAAGAGGAAGGTGACGATCAGCGAGCTGTTCGGGAAGAGTCCAGCCAGACCAGCGATCGCCTGCACGACAGCACCGACGAAGAGGATAACCGCGTACGTGATGTACCACGTCAAAGTGATCGTCTTCTCGGTCACACCAAGGATCTTCATGAATTCACGTAGACGGAGTTCCTTCTCTTGGATGAGGACCACGAGAATGCGTGAGATCGTGAACAGATACGCCATGATGAAGACGATCGAAAACACGGTGGCAACGTTCGCGTAGAAGGGTGAGCTGGTGTAGTTGTCGACAGGGAATGGGGCCACCGTAGCACCAAGCATTGGCTGCGGAGCCTGCCGCAGAGGCGTCAACAGAGTCTCCTTCGTGCTGTTGGAGAGCCCAGCCAAAATACTCGAAACGTTTAACCCGCTGAGCGAGCTCAAGGCTTCCTGGATCAAACCATCCTCGTTGAAAACACCGAGAAGCGTGTTATCAAGCTCGGACGAGGCTATGGCGGTGGTCTGCGGTCGCTGACAGATGCCTGTAGTGGACTGGTTAGCCGAGTTCCACTCGGGCATGCAGGTCACAAAACGAGTGACGAGTGTCTGCAGCGTCATGAAACCCGTCACAGTGTAGGCTGAGTAGTAGTCCGTCACGATGTCCTTCTGGAATAACTCCACGTCCACGAGTGAACCGTCAGTAGTTGGCACGCGCCCCACAGATCCCGGGGCTTTGCCCTGCGTCGCGTTCAAACGCAACGAGTACTCAATGGACGCAAACGTTCCGATATCGTCCCCCGATGGCGCCGAGTCGAACACAATCGCAGCGAAAATCCTGGGGTTGTCGACGTTGGCGCCGTAGTTTTCACTCTTGACGTACTCCGTCAGCGCGTCGTTCGAGTCGAAGAAGTGAATACTTTCTTTGAACGACGGGACGGTGAAGGACTCGGTGGATGAGTTCAGGAGATCGACATGCGGGTACCACATACCCATCGTCTCGGTGAAGTAGCTGCGAGTGAAGGCGTTGTCAGGCGCAACCGCGATCTTGTAGGTCACAACTTTACCGGCACACTCGGTCGGAACACTGTAAGGTGACGACGCGTTCATGTCGACCATTCCTTCGGCCATCACCTCCGTTCTACATGCAGCCAAGTCGGAAGCAGAGAGATCTCCCAGACGGAGGCCGTCGTCAATAGACTGACGTCCGAGCTTCAGCATCAGACCAGTCATGGTGGACTCGTGCAGTGCGAACTTTGGCAGGTCGACGTCGACCCACTCGATGGTCTGACCCGTGGGCTGGAACAGGTTGTAGCTGGTACCAGCATTGTTGTCGGCGTCGTCACTCCAGCCTGCAGGAACGTCGACCGTCTTGGAGAGCATCTTGAGCGCACCAAGTAACAGAATGAAGAAGGTGGGCACGAGGATCTCGCACGCGGTGGCAACGGGTTGGCGCTTCTTGATGAGCCAGTTCTTCCACAGCAACGACCCCAGGACGTGCGTCGCTGCGCCAGGTTCTCGTTGGAGCTCTTCATAAGCTTCTCCTGGAGAGTCATTGACGCTGACCCAATGCGATTGGCCCCCTTTTCAATGAAGGTGGTGGACGCTTGTTGGTAGTTGAAGTGTGCGGTTGGTGTCGTGTTGAGGAATGAACCGAGGTGAGTTGTGCACAACTGTGGGATGTGGGTTTGAACACCACCTACAGTGTCTTGTACATGTTTGGAAAATGGGCAAACGTAAACTCTGCGCTGTAAGCCAGCTCGATTGGACATCTCGATCTCGATTGGTGGAAAAATACTCGCAAATGCCATGGTACCTGGGCAATAAACTTCTGGTTAGCGACATACATGGATAACCTGTACAATACGGTACGTTGAATTTCCATTCATACTTAAGTACGGCCTAACTCTAATTGGCGTGACCAACACGCCTGTAAAACGGGCAAGTCGACCTGAACATCCCAGCATGTTTGTGTGTGAAATATGAATTGTTAATCGATTAATCGAGTGGCGATCAAAATGCTGCAGATATCGGTCGAGGTTCCGTTTGGCTACCTGCGGACAACCTCATGCATAAGATTTCTCATGAGCATCAAGACTCACTGGATATTTGTCAGCATCCTTGCCGTAATCACTCTGGCCGCCAGAGCCGAGGGGGGCATCAATCTAGACGCACCGGTTTGCAGACTGCAGTACTACTTCAAGTACACTGTTAGATACTAAGCCGCTTGCCTAAGAGTGCATGCGTAGAATGCCATCATGCTGTTAGCTGTTGTTTGTGGCGGTGGTAATGCCCCAAAAAAACAAAAGTGCTCCGGGATTCATGTTAAAACTGTACAGTATGCACGTACCCATTCCAACGAACTTGGTTTGTAAACAAGTGCCACCACAAACGCACGACGAAAATGAGAATCCACTTGTTAGCTGCGGACTTGCTAAGCAAAAGAACCCCCCCCCAGCGAAATCTCCCGCAACACAAACACTTTTGCACCCCACCAGAAAAGCATGGCTCCACTCTTTCCTTTTGTCTGTGCCTCTCAATGCAACGGACTAAGAGAGTCGACTGAGGCTTCAGTCTTGTTCAAAGTACCATCGCCGACAACCAGCAAGATGTTAAGCACCTTTAGCCGCGCACATTCTCTCGAAATCCCGGACGCAGAAGTTGAGTTTCCGACTGTCAACTGCGACCTAGACACACCTGATCTGCTCGAGATCTGCATCTCCGATGAGCTGTGGATTGAACTACCCGAACATACGAGCGAGATGGAAGCCCCATATACCAACGTGTCGGAGATCGAAACGCATCATGGTTCAGGACGAGACGATTTGTTCGAATCCGTTGACGCCGTGGCGAAAGAGGCCTGCACACCTCCACTGAAGCGCTCCAAGAGGATTTCATCCAAAGCGAAGATAGACACACTGCGAAGCGAGGTCAAAAGATTATCGAGTCAAC
Organism: Phytophthora fragariae; assembly: GCA_009729435.1. Taxonomy (NCBI): domain Eukaryota; phylum Oomycota; class Peronosporomycetes; order Peronosporales; family Peronosporaceae; genus Phytophthora; species Phytophthora fragariae. Next base: position 3,124,202 of record QQOI01000002.1, on the reverse strand, counting down.
TGCAGCAGCTGAGTCAAGAAGATTCAGCTGATCGGGCAATATTCACCAATCGGCACCGCATTAAAATGTGGAAGCAGATCGCCACGAGACAACTAGAACAGCGCCAAAACTCGGAAATGGAGAACGCAAAGTTGCGCGTGATGCTGAAACTGCAGATCGAAGAAGCCTTGAGTCTGAAACGGGTGTTGAAGCGCCGCAAGAAACTTGCGGTAAGCTCATTCCACTAGCACATTACTTTGTAGCAGGCACTAACTCGGTTTTACTTCTTGTTTTTCAGGTGATGGCGGATATGCTACGAATGCCGAAAGAAGCACGACTCCAGTGGTAGACTGATTTCGGTATTTTCACTACGTTGAGGAGATAATCAAACAGTCTGAAGAGATTGCAAAGGAGCAGTGTGCCTGAGTCTACGGAGCGTGCGTACAAATTTGGCGTAATTTATTCTTTCATTTTCGACCGCTTTCCACTGGAACACGAAGAGGGAAAGTAAGTACATGTACAACAATGTGCGCGTGAAAATTCCTCGATTTCAAAACAACAAAACCAGGAGAAACAGAATCAAAGAAGAAAAAGACTGGACTAACTCGCTTGTGGTTGTTTCGCTAGCTGTTGTGTAGTTTGAGAAGGTGAAGTTGATTACTTCGAAGTAACTAGTTAGCGGGCTTCTCATTTTTGCTGTTTGCAATACAATACGCGAGCTGGTTATTGGCGAGGGATTCAAATTCAACGAATTGGTGCATCAATTCTCTGTCATTGGACGAATACTCTGAGAGCTTTGAGTATATACATTTCATTCCGTAGAGACAAACTAATTTTGCACTGCTTTTGCAGTCCAAGGATGTGGGAAGTCGGTGAGATCTACATGTATTGTGATAATACAGTATCGAGCTAGAGGGTTGGGCTGGTAGTGTTTTTTATGTTGTGTGTGAATACTCAAGCATGATGGTGTACTTACTACTACGGTAGAGAGGAGGTGGAATAACCCGTGGAGCAATGCCCAGGGGTCACAGCGTCAATCCAAGTCTGCAGCTCGGTGGAACGGGAAGTGTGTGTGTGGGGGGGGGGGGGGCTCGTGTAGCACGATAGTACCAATGCCGATGAAGCGCACCCCCATGTCGTTGTCACAAAAAACTATGCGGTCTTTCTATCAAATTTGTGCGATTTATTTGTCATCGATCATGCAGGACCCGTGTAACAAATTACGAATGGGCGTTGCAGTGACTGCGCATGAGCCCGGATCTGCACAGGTACGAGGACGTTAACAACCCTAAACCCTAAACCCTAAGTTCACAAACATCAGTCTCCAGCAACAAGCAAATACCAGCACATGTATATCAAATTTCTCTCAGCGAACTTCTTCACGCAGCTCAAGCCACCACAAATGCCTCGTTCCTGATCCGCAGCTAGCGAGCTTTGTCGCCAATTTCTCCACGTACTCGAAGTGCTTCACTGGGCGCGCGTATATGATTCTACCCAGACGAATTCTAATTGCAGCCCTGAGCGTGATCAATTGCAGCTTCTGAACAAAACAGCCAATTACCGTATTTGAGATCTCATACTACAGAGAGATCTCATAATACAGAGCGGGAAAACGGTGCATCGTGCACAGAATACGACCAATTTTTGCAGTAAAGGTGCAAAATTACGCACAAAAGGGGTGATAATGAACAAAGACAAAATACAACAATACAACTTCAAGAATATGGTGTATGAATAATGAGATCTCAAATACGGTAGTCTACCCGAGACAATCCACCCACCCTCCTCGCTCTCACCCAGGCTAGGTATGGACAAATGCAACGAGGGCATTAATGCCATTTCATGCATTTTTGCATGTATGGCATAAGCTTAAATACATCACTTTCATCTTCGCCTCGACGACTCGCCCAAGTCACTGCTTTTGCATGAACACTTTTGTACTCGGCGCTAACTTACTAGAATTAACTCGGTGAAAACTCACGAGTATTATAACACGCTTACCGGTACTATGATCTCTCTTATGCAATATAATTTAAACTTCAATTTTTCGAAGCAGGAAGTTCATTTGGAACAGCCCCTCTCCAGCAATCATTTTTGGTGGGTCTCTACAGTTTATACAGTGAGAACTTATCCTGTCTAACCAATCCTCGAATGCAACACCTCCTAAACAAACACCGTTCGCGCGCCTTCAATGTACCAGTGCACACCTAAATTGTGGAATGTGGTATTATAACGTCCTTCGTGTGCCGCGAAGAAGCTGAAAGTCATGGTGTTAATGTCTCCTTCGAGAGGTTGATACTGATAAAAATCGCCCGCACACAGGATCAGGTCCATCAGGTTATGCCCACTCTTTAGGCCAGTTCCCTGCGATCGCACAGTGCGCGCCGGAATTATAGCCTGAAAAATAATTTTCTATAGGATATATAGAGCCGCAGGGTCAATGACCTTTGCGATGGTGAGTCGGTGCCTTCGGGCCTGCTGTTAGCCCCATGTGGCTCCTTTAGCGTCACCGCACGCTGATTGTCGCTACGTATGTAATGTAATGGTGTACGTGTTCGCGTAGCCAAATTATACCTGCGCTAGGCTCAACTTAGCTAGTCGGCGGCATAGGACCCGCCAGTAATGATGCCACCTTCCAACGAAGCATGGTCGAAGTTCGACCGTCGAACAGTCTGGCACCAGCGTGGAATTTCTCGGCGCGCTCCATGCGAACAATGTCTGAAGCACAGCACGCATACTGATACAGTCGCCACTTTGACAACGTAGATGCCAACCTTTGCTTGAGCCACCAGCTCAATTTGACCGTGTCGGGCCGCCCAGCCAGGCACGTGTCGCAGAAGCGTCAACAGCACAGGGCCACTTTGATTACGCTTGGTGGATATTCCGATGCACTTGAGCGATTACCACTGCGGTACAGTCCGCTTTGATGACCCATCGGATAACCTCACGCCCGTCTCTGTTCCTAATACAAAAACCAAGTGTAATCCCGAATAATCGGCTCGTGCATGGTGATTGCCTCTGACTGCTCAATCATCCGACTAGCCATTCCTCAATTTGCCGTCTCGGGCGCACTCGGTCCCCCCTTCCACCCACTCACACGCCAGCCATTCCGACTGACGCCACCGCCGCCAAGCCGCATCCCATGATGCCGGACCAGGGCAAGCAGCTCGCAGGGACCGCCAACCTGTCGGAGCGCCGCACCGCCTGAACCTTCCTACGTGCGCGGCTGTGGAAGAACTGGCTCATCAAGCGCCGCCACCCCGTTGCCACCGCCTGCGAAGTGCTGGTGCCCGTGGTGTTCATCCTCCTGCTGGGGCTGCTCAAGAGCACGACCACCACTGTAGCGGTGCCCTCTGGATGGAGCGACACGAGCGCCACGTCGGGCGACGCAGCCGTGGGCACGAGCTACAACTTGTTCCAGCCCACGGGGCAGACCATCGAGTGGGTGAGCGCCGACCTGCCCAAGTTCGCGCTGCACGAGTCGTCCATGACCGGGCTCCTGCTCAAGCTCGGGGTGCAGTCGGTCGACGACGCCATCCGCCTCGAGGAGTTGTCGACGGCAGACCAGGCGACGTGCACCACCGGCGTCAACGCCGACGGCCTCGTGGACACGGACACGAGCTCAGAGTACCGAGTCCCGAGCGAGTGCGCGGACAAGGTGTCGCCCTACAAGATCGCCATTGCTCCGGACAACGCCTTCACGCGCAGCTACTTCACCGCAGCCATGGACTTGTGGTACCCGCGGTTAGAGCTGCTCAACTCGACGCTGACGGTCCCGTCGTTCAGTGAGAGCGTTGAATTCTTTAACACGAACGACGAGTTGACGGCGTATGTTAAGAGCGACAACTACGGCAAGGGCGTTGAGAACCCGCGCGTGTACGCCGCCATTGTGTTCGACTCGGCTCCGCTGGGGAGTGAGATCGGCTCCTTTGCGTCCATCGAGTACTCGTTACGTCTGAACTCGACGGAAGGCGACTCTGTCGGGCGTGTGCCTGGAACCAGCAGCTCCGTGCTGGACACGGACCCGTTCCAGACGGACATCGACACGGATTACTACTCGCGGTACACCGTGATCGGCTTCATGACGTTGCAGACGCTCGTCACGCGCTTCGTGTCGTGCATGCCGGAATGGGATTCCAGCAACCAGTCGACTACTGGCCTGTGCCAGCGACCGCAGACCACGGCAGTTGCTTCGACCAGCCTCGACAGCACGTTGATGCAGTCGTTGAGCAACGACGCATTGATCCAAGAGGTGTTCAACACAGGCCTCGTATCGGGTGAATCGTCCTTTTCCAGCATTTTGGACAGCATGTCAAATGATACCAAGGAGCTGCTGCTCACTCCGCTGCGCCAAGCTCCACAACCTTTCATCGGAGCGACAGTCGCTCCATTTCCCGTCACCAGTGTAACAGGTTGGTGACGAGCAGTGACGAAGGCAGGCTGGATTGGCGCCAGCTGGGCGAGCAGCCGCTCGAAGGCGAAGAGGAGACGTCGGCAGCGGTGAGCGGTCGTTCGAATATGGGACGGTTGAAGTACGACAGTGGGCCGAATGAGGCTCAGAAGCCGGAGAGTGGGACAATCGGAACTGAACCGGTCGCTGCATTGACTGCGGTGATTCAACAGCTACTGACTACGGTGAGCCGATTGGAAACAAGGATGGGACGACTGGAGACGCCGGCGCCACCAGAAACAAGCGCGCCGATGGAATCGATGACGACGAGAACGGCTGAACCAGCCGTGACGACGACTCCGGCGGCAGCACCGAGTGGCGTCGCAGCGACGTATCAGTCTCGAACGACATCAGCCACGACGCCAGCAGCAGCGCGGGTAGCAGCGACACCGAGACGACCATCTCGAGGCGGCCGGCATGTTGAAGCTGTCCACGGCGACGACGATCCGAGCGACAGCAGCGACTCCAGCACCGACAGCTATGACAGTGGGTCCGGCAGCTAAAGCAACGATGGACACGCACGGCGACACCGAGGTCGGCGGCAGCGACGACGACGACCGAGTCATCGGAGAACGCCTTCACGACGAGACCGGCGCCACCGGCGACGAGAGCGGAAGAACGCTAAGGAGCTTGACTTGCAGCCCTTCAAGCCCACGGCCGGCGGCGTGCGAGTCGAGACGTGGATCGCGAAGGTGGACTTGGCGGTGGAGGGCGCACGAATCTCGGGGCGCGGCGACTGGAACGACGAAGAGCTGTACTACGTGGTTGGAAACAAGTTGCAGGACGACGCAGCTAAGTCCTGGGTCCAAATCAACAAGGAACTAGTCGGACATGAACGAACCTGGTCCAAGTTGAAAGAAGCCCTGGTGCGGAGGTACGGAGAGCGACCTGACCTCGCCCAAGCAGAGTGGAGAGTGATGCAAAGGACGATGCAACCCGGTGAGACGTTCGCCGACTTCGCATCAGGTCTACGGGACGCGGCAGGACAGAACTGTGTCCGAGAAGAGACGCTACTGGGCCAGTTTTACCGCGGATTGGAGAAGACGACTCGGCAGCTGGTGAAGCTGGCGCCTACGCCAACGACACTTGGTGAGGCTGTGGACAAGGCCACCAAGATTGATGATTCGAGCTACAACGTCGCGAGAGGCATGCGGAACATCGGTCAGCCCTGGGCAACGTCGACAACTCAGACGGCGATCCAGATGGATGGTACGACGGGCGCGATGCGTGTGATCCCAGGCATCGGCAGCATGCCGGCCGACATGATAGGCGACTTGACTGTCGGAGGCAACGAGGTGGGCGAAGAACATGCGTACTTCACGAATCCACAGGGTGTCTTCGACAAGAACAGCAATGTATGGGTGGCACCGAGCGGCAGGACGTGGAACGGGAAGTTCTGGCGGCTGAATAAGAAGGAGCGTAAGGCGGCGACGTTCGACCAGCGGGCGACGAACAAGCGGCACGCGGGTAAACCCGAACGAAAGGTGAAAGTGATGATGGTGACGGCGGACCAGACTTCGAGCAGCGAGGAGTCAGATGCTTCGCCCCCGGCGAAGAAAAAGAAGCGCGGGGCTTCTGTTCGACAGACTAAGGCTGCGGAGCGAGCAACCGACGCACCACCTGCTCGTCCAGCTGGGGCACCTGGCAAGCAACCCAACGAGATGAATCGCTGCTTTGCATGTGGCGGCGCAGGTCACTTTGCGAGGGAATGTCCGGACACGGCTGCGAAGGCGAGGAACGATGCGTATCTCGCCGAGCGGAAGTCGAAGCTCGAGTCGGCGGAAAACGGAAATCGGGCGTAGTAAGGGGAGTACCGCGTCCGGTGCCGAGTGAGATTCCCCGACGAATGCAGGACGGTATGGAGACGAGTGAGGGCGAACAGCGGTCTTTGCCAGGCATATCGGCCGCGAGATTGGAAGAGAAGGCGACGTGTGACGATGTCGACAATCCCATGTTGACAGGGGCGATGATCAGAGTCGCACGTGCCGTGAACAAGCGGCTGGATGATGAACTGGGCGGTAGAGATGAGGATCGTGCGCGGCGCAGTGTGGCCACCGTGCGACCGGCAATGGCTGCACTGCGTTATGTTCGCCCAGATACGGACGACGTTAACCAGACTCAAGATCGACGGGCAGGACGAGAACATCAAACTGGGGAAGGCGGCAACGTGACAGAAGCCACCAACTCCGCAGCGGCGACCTTGTCTGGGCCTAGAGAGACAATGACTGGCGTGGGAACGGCGGATGTGACTGCGGGCGCGGACAACGAGGTGATGTTGACGTCGGTCGCGACGGGCGTCGAGTCGACGGCCACGGTGGATGCCGTAGACACGGCGAGATCGGAGGCGAAGAAGACGCGAAAGGACGAGAAAGAGCGACGAGTGCAGCGAGCTCGGAAGAAACTGGAGGCAGTCGAGACTGGCGGTGATGAATTCGACCAGGCAGTGGCAGCTCTGAAGAAGGAGCAACAGGACCGGCGGCAGCGAGAGGCGAATGGCGCTCGACTCGACCTGGCGGCCCGACAGCAGCGACAACAGAGCAGCTCTGAAGTAACTGCTGGAGAACGTGCGAAAGTGAGTCTGGTGCAGCGTGTGCATCACAGTGGCGGTGACGCGCGAGATGATCATGACGGTAGTGTGAGCGACGGTGGTGGTCTGGACACTACGACCAGTGATGGACTACCTACAGCTCTGATGGACGTGGATGGCGAGCGAGTGCACGTGAAGCTGGACAGTGGTGCGCGATACTCCGTCGCCGGAACCGACTGGATGCTGTGTGGAGAGAGGTGTCGACGGCCGGCTCCGGTTGAGTGCGTCGAGGGGATTGGCGGTTTCTTGCTGGACGTTCTGGGTGTCTGGACGTTCAGCATGAGGAATGCCTACGGGCAGTTGGTGCAATTGGACGCGTGCATCATCGACGGCTGCACCGACGAATTTCTGATCGGAGTTGACTTCATGCGTCAACACCGAGCCATGCTAGACTTCGAAAGAAATGAAGTACGTTACTTCGAACGCAACACGCAAGTGGTGATCCCGTTTCGTACGAGTGAAGGCAACGGAAAAACAAAGGTGGCGGCGGTGAGGCTAGTGAGGCAGACGCGTCTCACGGGAAGTTCCGTGACGCCCATGGAAGTGGTGGTGGCTGCTCCTGACGGTGAAGAGGGCGTGTTTGTGCCTACGCAGCGGTGCGGCACGGTGATGTTGGCGACGACGTTAACGAAGGCCAAGGACGGCAAGGTGTTGGTGCCGGCCATTAATGTGCAAGGTGGACGCGTCAAACTGCCGGCAAAGAAGGAGTTGGACACATGGATACCAGTGGACGCCGACATGCAAGTACTGGCGCTGAACGGACAGATCGACCAGGAACGATTGAAGGAGTGGATCGAGTCGCTAGGAGACGGCACTACGCCATTGGAGAACGAGGAGGACGTGCGAATTGGAATGGAGGAGCCCGGTGCACGGGATCTGATTCTGAAGCTACTTCGGGCGTATCGTAAAGTGACTATTAGTGAGGGTGACTGCCCTCCGGTGACTGCTCTCGACGTTCAGCATTACATTGACACGGGTAGTACGGCGCCGATAATGCTCAAACGGCGTCGGCAGGCTCAGAAGGTGGATGCGGTGATTGAAGACAATGTGGTTAAGATGCTACAGGCTGGTGTAATTGAAGAGAGTAATAGAGCATGGGGATTTCCGGTCGTGTTGGTTCGGAAAAAGGATGGTGAAGTGCGCTTTTGTGTAGATTACAGAGCACTGAACAAAGTTACGAAGAAGGATGTGTACCCCCTTCCCCGCATTGATGAAACCCTAGAAGCACTCGGAGGAGCTCGGCTGTTCACGACGCTGGATTTACGGGCTGGCTACTGGCAGATTGGCGTTGCACCCGGCGATCATGACAAGACCGCATTTACTACGAAACGAGGACTGTACAGATTCGTGCGCATGCCGTTCGGGCTAATGAACGCACCTTCTACTTTCCAACGCATGATGAATGGAGTATTGCGTGGTCTTACGTGGACGACCTGCCTAGTTTACTTGGATGACATCGTAGTGTACACGCGGGGCGGACTCGAAAGACATGTAGTGGAGCTAGCTACAGTACTGGAGCGACTCTCAGCAGCAGGCTTGACGCTGAAGTTGAAGAAATGCGTCTTCGCCACGAAATCCATGGAGTATCTCGGGCACGAGCTCAGCAGCGAAGGAGTTCGACCGGTGGAACGATTGGTGACGGCGGTGTCGGAGTTTCCCCGACCTGGCAACCCGGTGGAGGTGAAGCGCTTTGTACATCTCGCCGGATACTACAGGAAGTTCATCGAGGCGTTTGGCTCCGTCATGGCCCCGCTGACTCGACTCCTGAAGAAAGACAGTGTTTGGGAATGGACGGAGGAACAGGAGTTCGCTTTTGAGAGGGTGAAGGCAGCCCTAACTACAAAACCCCTGCTCGCCTACCCGAATTTTGAGCTCCCATTCCGTCTAGTGACAGATGCCAGCAAGGTTGGATTAGGCGCCTGCTTAATGCAAGATCAAGGACGTGGCTGGCAGCCGATTGCATTCGCGAGCAAAGTGAACAGCCGCGAGGAGGCTAACTACTCAATCACGGAACTGGAATGTCTGGCAGTGGTATGGGCGGTGAAATTGTTCAGGCCATATTTGTATGGGCGAGTCTTTACAATTATTACTGATCACTCAGCGCTGCGATGGCTGATGACGCGACCTAATTTGGCTGGGCGACTTCACAGATGGTCCCTGACCCTACAAGAGTATGAATTTGAGATCCTATATCGGCCAGGTGCGACGAACGTCGTGGCTGACGCTCTCGCGGGCCCCAGCAGCAGTATTGGCGGCGATTGGGCGGCGGGCGACGCGAGGACGGCGATCGGCTCGAGGACGGCGAACAGAACGGACGACACGAGCGGCTGAGGAGGCCGGCGACGACTCGAAAACGGAGGACGACGATCCGGATCACTCGCCGACACCGATCGAGAACACGGAGACGGTGGTGGAGACCTTGACGACGGACGATAGTGTGGAGACGGAAGACACGACTGCAACAGCGCCGGTACAGACACAGACTCTCGTGCTGGACGGTGACAGGAATACGGAGACGGCGGGCGGACGGGCGGAAGTCAACCGACCCTTGACCCGTGCTGCCAAGCGACGTTTAGAGGCGGAGGCAGCAGCCAGAGCTACGAGGCAAGCGGCTGACGATGAGCGACGAGCAGGTTCAGCACCTGACGGGGACGAAAGCGACGCGCTGCTCTCGGCAACGAGGCCAACAGTGGACGATGCGAACTCGGCGAGCACGAGGGTGGACGACGCGGATATGACGAGGCCGGCAGTGAACGACACGGACACGGCTAGCCCGGAGGCGGACGATGTGGACGCAATGAATGAGAGCAGCTCAGCCCACGTGCAGGCGGCGGATACCGCAACTGGCGGACGAAGCGCAGTGACGACGTCGGGGACGATCGCGACGACTGACGGCACTGTGGAACGGGCTACGGCAGCGAGCGTGACGCGCGATGATGGCACTGAGCCACCACTCCGGGTGACGGACACAACGACGACAGTGACCACGAGTGGCACGGCACCGTCACGACGGCGTGTGACGTGGGCCAAGCCAGAACGGGAGGTTACGAGCACCGACTCGGACGTGGAGTCGGAGACGAACGAACTCTCGGGCGTGACGTCGACCGGCAAGGCAAAGACCCAACGGCGGACGAAGGCCGCGACAGATGTACCGGTGGCGAAGCGACCGCCAGCGAAACGACGATCGACCTCGGGGAAGTCGCCAACAGCGGTGTCGACTCTGGCGACGGACGTAGCGGACGATGCACCAGAGACGGCGTTGCCTGAAGGCACCCTGCAGCTGAGTGACGACGAAATCGCCGCGGCGCAGAAAGCGAGTCGAATGGTGCAGAAGATGGCAGCGGCAGGCAACTATCATGGCTTAAAGGTGGAGCAGATCTACGGACTCGTAGTGGTGAATACGAAGAACGGACGGCGGGTAGTGCTGCCACCAGCACTATGGGCCATCGTCTTCAAGGAAATGCACGGTTCAGTTTGGGCAGGCCATTTAAGAGGACCACACACGTACGGACGAGTGGCACAGCTTTATTGGTGGCCAGGCTTACAGAGAGAAGTGAATCAGTGGGTTCGAGGATGTCAGGAGTGCGGTAGCCGCAAGGCGCGTCCGCGTGAGGTGATGTGATCCCTCCTCTGCGAAGCATTCGTGGAGGCGATGTCGGCGACAGATGGGCGCTTGACGTCGCAGGACCCTTCCCCGTAGCGGATGGTGGAGAACGTTACGTGATAGCGGCGCTGGAGTATGTTACTCGCTACGCGGTGGCGAAGTGCGTGACACGGCACACAGCGGAGAACGTGGCGACCTTCCTGATGGAAGACGTTGTGCTCAAGTTCGGAGTGTTTCGTGAGATCTTGACGGACGGAGCCCCGGAGCTCACAGGCAAGTCGATCGAGCAGCTGGTGCTCATGCTACAGTCGAAGCAGATAAACCCGGTGCCCTATCGGCCCCAGATGATTGGATTGGTAGAGCGCTTTCACCGCTCTTGGAAAGATTGTGTGGCAATGTACATGGCCAACGAGCAGCAGAACGACTGGAACTTGTGGGTGAAGTTCGCCGTGTACGCATACAACTCGGCGCGACACTCGACGGTCGCACTCTCACCGAACGAACACATGATGGGTAGACGGCTGCGACCGCCGAATGAACTGCTGCGACGAATGGAGACTACGGAGGCCGGCGAATTGATGGCCTATCACGAGAAACTACTGGCGGCAATGACTAAGAGCCACGAGTGCGCGGCGAAAGCCATGGAAAAAGAACAGAGACGACAGGCACGCTATTACAATCGCAAAACTAAGCAGAAGCGGAAGTTTCGGCCTGGTGATCGTGTTTGGGTGTACAATCCTCCGAGGGGACCTAAAGCAACCAAGTTCGTACACAAATGGATGGGGCCCATGCGAGTGGTTGAGTCCGCAGGTCACGAGAATTTCCTGCTGCAACATGAGGATAAAAGTGGAGCGCCGGAGACAGTAATAGCTCACGTTTCATTCTTGGTTAGCTATCACCTTCCGACACTACTGCTACAACAGGCGGCAACCGACATCGAGGCGCAACTGGACTATGAAGATCAGAGCGGGGAAGAGACAGATGAACCGACGAACCGAGCGCCTGTACGAGCAGCGACGGCAGGCCGCGCTTCAAGAAAGGATGGACGGCACCAGAAACGACGTAGAGGTACAATGGCGGACACGGGCGGAGTCTCGGCGGAGGACACTCGACTGGTGGAAGGACGACGTCGACGGAGACGTAACAAGGCTGGACAATACGTCCTCGAGTAGGAACTACTGCCCGTCGGTGACGAGCGACACGGCAACGCAGTCGGCGAACGACTATGGCTTTCGGTTGCTGACTATGAACGACTATGCCAGAGCGGGAGAGTCGTGGAAGACTCCCAGGTTGGGGAAGCCGTGTAACAGGTTGGTGACGAGCAGTGACGGAGGCAGGCTGGATTGGCGCCAGCGGGGCGAGCAACCGCTCGAAGGCGAAGAGGAGACGTCGGCAGCGGTGAGCGGTCGTTCGAATATGGGACGGTTGAAGTACGACAATGGGCCGAATGAGGCCTCAGAAGCCGGAGAGTGGGACAATTGTCGGCACGGCGAAGTGCAGTCAGCTGAGCGAATTAGTGGGCGGTTTGGGCGGCGGTACGAGCAGCCAGAAGCCGCTCAGTCGAGAATCTGCCACGAAGGGCACAGAGCAGAGCGGACGTCGAGTCCGTCGAGTACGCCGAGTACTCGCTGACCAAGCGCTGACCGGACGACGAGTCCGGTAAGTACGCCGAGTACTTACCGACTCACGGAGCGGACAAAGAGCCCGGCGGGTGCGTAGAGCGCTCGTTGGCGACTCACGGAACGGACGAAGAGCCCGGCGAGTGCGCAGAGCGCTCGTTGGCGACTCACGGAGCGGACGAAGAGCCCGGCGAGTGCGTAGAGCGCTCGTTGGCGACTCACGGAGCGGACGAAGAGCCCGGCGAGTGCGCAGAGCGCTCGTTGGCGACTCACGGATCGGACGAAGAGCCCGGCGGGTGCGTAGAGTGCTCGTTGGCGACTCACGGAGCGGACGACCTGGTGATCTGGACGAGCGATTGCACGGAGTTTCGAGGGGAGTTCGAGGCAAAGGACGGCAGTGACCGTCCAAGTCGACTGAGCAGCCGCGTTGCAGTAGGACAGGCGCCCGAGGCGTACGTCCGAGTGGCCAAGTTCGGCGTCGGCCAGGAAGACTTCATTAGGAACCCGAGCGGCAGCTAGGTGTGGCAAACTAGGGACGGACAGTAAATAAAGTAGGTCGTGCTGCCAGACGGGCACACACCGGCGCGGAGGACAGCGGTTCTTCCTCCGACGGCCAACAGGACTTTGGACGCTATCAGCATTGGGCATACGACCAAGCCCGGCGTGCAGGGTTAAGAAGACACGTTATACCAGCTTCGACAGCTCGTCGTTTTACGACACGATCTCGGACGTTTTCCCCGTGATTTTTGCGCTCGCGTACCTGTTCACGATCTCCCGCATCCTGGTTGTGTTCATCCAAGAGAAGGAGCTGCGTCTGCGTGAATTCATGAAGATCCTCGGCGTGACGGAGAACACGATTATCGTGACGTGGTACATGACGTACACGGCCATCCTCTTCGTTGGTGCAGTCGTCCAGGCCGTTGCTGGTCTTGTCGGGTTGTTCCCGAATACATCCGTGATCCTGACGTTTCTCTTCTTCTGGTTGTTCGGCATGAGCGTGCTGGCGCTTGCCTACTTGATCAGTACGATTTTCAACAAGGCTCGAGTCGGCTCTTTCGTGGGCATGGTGGTCTTCTTCTTCATGCACGTGCCCTCCCAAGCCTTCACTACCGGCACGGCGGAAATGGCCAAGACGATCGGTTGTCTTCTGTCGCCTGTGGGTCTTTCGCTGGGTGTGCAGGTCCTCGCGGACGCAGAAACGACGGGAGCTGGTGTGACGTTCGCGAACGTGAGCGCGCTGAGCAGCAACTTCCGGTTTAGCACCGCGCTGTGGATGTTCGCGTTCGACACGGTGCTCTACACACTCATCGGTATGTACTTCGAGAAGGTGATGCCTAAGGAGTACGGCACATCGCTGAAATGGTACTTCCCCGTGTCACCCTCGTACTGGAGAAGCCGTCGCCAACGTACGGCCATTGTTCAAACTCAAGGTGCGTTGTTGGACGACGTCGCGCTGGATGTGAATCCCAACATTGAAAAGGTGAACGCTGAGCTGCGTGAGCAAGAGCGTAATGGAGAAGCCCTCACGGTGCAGCGACTTCGTAAGGTGTTCTCGGTTCCAGGCGGAGAAAAGGTAGCAGTTCAAGGACTCAATGTCACCATGTACAGGGACCAGATCACGTGCTTGCTGGGCCACAACGGTGCCGGCAAGACCACGCTGATCTCCATGCTCACGGGTATGACTGCTCCCTCCAGCGGAAACGCCACCTACCGCGGCATGTCAATCAACGAAGACATGGATGAGCTGCGCCGATCACTCGGCATTTGCTTCCAGCACGATGTCCTGTTCCCCGACCTCTCTGTCGAAGAGCACCTTCTTTTCTTCGGACAAATCAAGGGCTACGCGAACCAGGAGCTGCTAGCGGTAGCAGAAAAGCAGATCCGTGAGGTTGGTCTGACTGAGAAGCGCAACTCCAAGCCGAACGACCTGTCTGGAGGTATGAAGCGTAAACTGTCGGTGGCTGTGTCGCTGCTCGGTGACAGCTCGCTGGTGTTTCTGGATGAGCCCACCTCCGGTATGGACCCGTACAGTCGTCGCAGCACGTGGGAGATTTTGCTGAACAACCGCAACGACCGCGTGATGGTGCTGACGACGCACTTCATGGACGAAGCTGACATCCTGGGCGACCGCATTGCCATCATGGCTGAAGGTGAACTGCGTTGCTGCGGCTCGTCACTGTTCCTGAAAAACCGCTTTGGCGCAGGCTACAACTTGACCCTTGTGAAGGACGACGCCAAATGCGATGACAAGGATGTTTCCGCTTTTGTCACGTCGTACGTTCCTTCTGCCCAGCTTCTGAGCAATGTCGGCAGCGAGATCGCGTTCCAGCTCCCTCTTAGCAGTTCGTCGCAGTTCGCTACGATGTTCGCTGAGATGGACAATCAGTTGCAGACGCTGGGTCTGTTGTCCTATGGAGTGTCCGTGACTACGCTCGAAGAATTTTTCATTAAAGTGGCGGAGCTGGGCGATGAGACCAACCAACACACACTGGGCAACCACGTTCGGACGAACAACTCGGACGACCACGACAGCTATCAGGCATGCGATGAGATCATCACGACGGAGTCAATGTTCCGGAGGCACCTGCGTGCGTTGTTGCTGAAGCGCTTCAGGTACGCTAAACGCGACAAGAAGACGATCATTTACAGCGCGCTGCTACCGGTTCTGCTCATTGCTGCTGGATTGTTGATTTTGAAGAGTAGCGCTAGTGCCTCTGACAACCCAAATATGGCATTGACAACGGACGCGTACTCCGGCAGTTCGACCCCGACGCCCTACTTTTGCCAAGCTGGGGCTAGCACGGGAGAATGGTGCAGCGAGGTGATGACGTCGTCGTTCTTCTCTGGCGCCGACGCGCAGACACTCTCGGTTTCAACCCCAGCTTTCGACTCCAACTCACCCACCGTGTTTGACGTGACCTACACGGATCCGGCCCTCAACGCAAGCGGAGCCACCGGGTACAGCGTCGCAATGGGTCAGCAGCTTTACAACCGCGGCTACGGACAGAGCGTGGATCTTGTGGAAGGCCAGTACGGAGCCTACCTGGTGTATGGTGACAGCGACCAGAATTTGGTTGGCTACAACGTCTTCACGAACACAACAGCACCCCACTCGTCGGCGATCTTTAAGGCATTGATGGACCAGGCCGTGTACCGCTTCTTCGCAGCCAACAGCTCGACTGGATCGACGTCAACGGTGAATCTCAAGGTCAACAATTTCCCTCTTCCAGTGACAGCTGCCACCAAGGCGTTTTCTGGTTCAGCCGCGGCTTTTGTGTCGGCGATGTTTATCTGCATCGCGTTCACGTTCCTGCCAGCGTCCATCGTGGTTTTCTTGGTGAAAGAGAAGCAGGTAGAGCACAACTCGAAGCACCAACAACTTGTCTCCGGAGTATCGCTTCCTGCATTTTGGTTGTCGAACTACATCTGGGATCTGATCATGTACATCGTCCCATGCGTGTGCGCTCTTCTGTTGATCTACATCTTCAACGTCTCCTCAATGACCGGCCAGGACTGCAATAGCTGCACATCGGCGACGTTCCCAGCGGTGGTCCTGTTGTTTATTCTCTTCGGACTCGCGATCTGCCCGTTCACGTACTGCATGTCGTTCCTGTTCAAGGAGCACGCTGCGGCACAGACGTACACGATCATGGCCAACTTCATCATTGGCGTCGTGCTAATGATCGCGTCGTTCATTATGAGCGCCATTGACTCGACATCGGACATTGATTCGGTGCTCGTGTTCATCTGGCGACTTTCCCCGCTGTTCAATCTCGGCGTGGGCTTGCTCCAATTGGTTCTCAACGACATCACGTACATTCGCTTCGCCAAGGACGAGAAGACTAGCCCGTTCAGTGGGGACATCATGGGTTTCGAGCTGGCCTATTTGCTGGTGACCGCCATCGGCTACATGGCACTTGCGGTGTACTTGGATTACAGGAAGACATTCCCGAAGGTAAAGGACGAAGCTGACGACACCAGCGATAGCGACCTCCAGGTCGATGCTGACGTGGAAAAGGAAGCACAACGTGTTGCTAGCGGAGCTGCTGATGGAGACGCTGTGAAGCTTGTGGGTCTTCGCAAGGTCTATCCTGGTGGCAAGGTAGCGGTTCGTGATCTCTCTTTTGGCTTGAAGCGTGGCGAGTGTTTTGGCTTCCTCGGAATCAACGGTGCTGGCAAAACCACGACCATGAACATGCTCACCGGCGATGTGCCCCCAAGTCGCGGTACGGCCACACTCGGGGGCTTCAACATCTTGACGCAGCAGATCGAGGTCCGTCGCCAGATCGGATACTGCCCTCAGTTTGATGCCTTGTTCGACCTGCTCACCGTGCGTGAACACTTGGAGCTCTTCGGTGCGATCAAGGGCGTGCCGCAAGACTCACTGGAGCGCGTCGTGATGGAGAAGATTCAGCAGCTGAACCTCAGTGACTTCGAGCACAAACTTGCTGGCAGTCTGAGTGGCGGTAACAAGCGCAAACTGTCAGTGGCCATCGCCATGATCGGTAACCCGGCCATCATCTTCCTCGACGAGCCTTCCACCGGCATGGACCCCGTCTCCCGTCGATTCATGTGGGATGTCATCGCGGACATTTCGACTCATGGCAAGGAATCGACGATCGTGCTCACCACTCACAGTATGGAGGAGTGTGAAGCCTTGTGCTCGCGCGTTGGTATCATGGTCGGTGGTCGTCTTCGTTGCTATGGAAGCGTACAGCACCTCAAGTCTCGGTTCGGTGATGGCCTCGTCTTCGACGTGAAGCTTGATGCGCCTTCCTCCGAGGAACTGGAATATCTGCTTCAGCACGTGTTTGGCGATGGTAACACATTCGTGTCGCCAATGGACCTTGAGAGCAAATGCCGCGCATTTGGCAACGCCGAACTCGCAGGGTTTGGAATTTTCCAATACCAGTAGCCGTAATTGGCAATTCAGTAACTGCAATTATTTATTGACCCTCTGACCTCAATAACACTCAATATTTTTAGGACCCCAGAACAGTGGATTTCAGTGTCCTTGACACGGTTGGCGTTGAGTGAGGCTATGTAGATCGAGTGGCTCTCGCTCTCGCTTTGAATCTGTGGATCGCAGTAGGTTGCTGCTACTCGAAACAGTGCGCTCATCAGCTCACTTTTCGTCTGCACTCACCCCGTCGTCTACAGCTCGAACCACGCATGTCCGACCGCGCCTCGAACCGCGACATCGTACTATACGCCCGAGGGCTTCGACTACTTTATGTGTCGTATATGCTTCGTTAGGCGCAAGCAAGGCGCAGCATGGGCATATCGAACCTCGTGGAACACGTTCATCGCTTAGATTGCGGTAAATGCCCTTATCTAACAAAATATCAATACATTTTCTTGTACATGTGGTTATTCGCGGTGACTGGGTCGCGCCTGTTGGGATGTGGATACTATTCGCTGAAGTCTGTGTGCGCGGCGGAAAGGTTCTTGAGGTAAACCCCTCCTGATTCCAATGAACGCACTGTGGACAAATTCCAACATTTTCACATGCGTGTACTCCCATACGATGGAGCGAACACCACGTCTCATGCTGTTACTGGAAATCGATTAGCAATTAGGCCAATTATTTATTGGTCTCGATTCGGAGACCCAATAAATATGACATTGCATTGTTCCAAACCCTGCGAACTCGCAGAGCGAATCACGGCTTCTCATCCGACTGGCTACAGCCTTGCCGCTGCCATGGAGCGCGACGGCTTCATCCGTGCGGAGGCCTTCTGCTCATGGTGCGTCGAGGAAACACGTTTCGATACTTTGAACGACTACTTGCTCAACGCATTCGGCCCCGGTGGAGTACTTGTGATGGAGCGCCAGAACGACTTCTGCCGCTTCAAGGTGCGTGGCTCAAACAACGAAATCAAGCTGTCGAAGATGTTCGCGCTGGTTGAGGATGTGAAGAGCGACATGTACATCCGCGAGTACAGCGTCTCTCAGACGACACTGGAGCAGATCTTCAACTCGTTCGCAAGTCAGCAAGAAGAAGAAAAGGGCGTCGCGCGCGGTGTCTTCCAGGCGTAGTATGGTAAAACAATATACGAAGTATGATTAGATATGACGAGTTCTGAGCAGGAAAGATCTTAAACTTGCCTTCATATCCGTGCTACTGCAGCGTACACGTTTCCGGCGAAGATGTTTCTTCGCCCTCAATCACTTCTCCGGGCAGCATAGTATGAATCGCTTGGACGGCGTGCTGCTGAACCTTCGGGTCAGTAGGGAACCGTAAACGTGCCTTCTCACAAGCTGGCAGGGCCCCTGCCTCTAAGCACGTCGTCTTCATCTCCTCTTCAGTGAAAGAACACACGGTCAGCTTTTTAGACTTCACAGAGATACAGCGGCTCTCTCATCCCCTTACCATTTTTGCCGCTGACTATTGCGATAAACCAACATCCTGCTGCTTGGACAAGAGCCGTCGTGCTAAACCTCTTCATACTTTCGACAACAATCTCGAGGCCACCTTTCGAGACAATCTCAAGCATGCTGGCATCTGTGCAAATTGACATGCAGCCAGCCACATTAGTGCGTGCACTTGCGTAAGATCGACAAGACCCATGGGATGCGTGCGTACCTTGGCGCAGACTCAGGTTCGCCAACGCGAGACAGCTCAGCCCCTGAACTTGCTCATTCAGAGGAAATCGCTCCATGGCCGAGAGCA
Source organism: Phytophthora fragariae (assembly GCA_009729435.1). NCBI lineage: Eukaryota > Oomycota > Peronosporomycetes > Peronosporales > Peronosporaceae > Phytophthora > Phytophthora fragariae. Next base: position 3,105,290 of record QQOI01000002.1, on the reverse strand, counting down.
CGAGACGACGGCTCTCCGGGTTGACCCGTACCACCGCCTCATCTAATCAATCACACGCAACCAAGCGTTAGTCTGCAACATGGAGAACGAGCAAACTCCTCTCTCAGTAAAACAGCGGATTAGTTTGCGTGGTCGTGAGTTACCTGCAATCTTCGGGTGAGCAAGAACGGAGAGACCCGCCATGTTGGCAGGCACGTCGTCGGGGAGAGCGGCCATCGCATTGATGAGCGAAATGCTGCCACCGCTGGACGTGATGATGGCGATGTGCTCCTCAGCTTGGCTCGCGTACTCAGCGAGACAGAGCAAACCATCGCGTTGCAGCGGCAGTGACTCTGGGAACTGCTTCATCTTGTCAATGACCATCTGAACGACGAGCCTCGAGCTCGTCTTAGTCTCCCGCGTGCCACGAACAAGCTCCTTCTCGTCCTCCTCGGACGCTGATCCAGAAGTCAGGAACGAGTCCGTCCTCGGCTTCTGCACCTCAGGCGCACTCCGAACCACCCCCTTCAACGCTCGAACCCCGTGCGCCTGAATGCGAGCGTCCGTCGGGAACTTCCTCATGGTCTCCAGCACTGCACTGCCGTCGCCTATATCTCTGCCCACCGCTCGGCGCATGATGCCAGCCGGGTCCGTAGCCACAGCAGCAGCAGCAGCAGCTCTGTTTTCGAGTGTTCCTGGTCGGTTCTCACTAACTTTAACACTCGGTCTCTCTGCAGTGACAACAACAGCCTTTGCCTCGAGCTTCTCCTCCACTATTTCCCGCTCTCTCTCCTCCTCCTCCTCTTCAACCTCCGCAGCCAGAGGCGGCAGCGCCTCCACCACGGCCTGCATCACGGCCTGCGTGGCCTGCACCGTCGTCCGGCGGTTGCTCATGTGCTCGTGGCAGATGCCCAACAGCTGGCGCGCAAGCTTCGCGTACTTGATCAGCGCGCACACGAAGGTGAAGGCGCGCAGGGGTTCGTCCAGCAGCATGGCGGCCAGCGTCCGCTCGAGCGTCTCTCGCGGCAGGCGGTCCAACTGGTGGAACGACAACCCGCCGGCCGGCGGCGCCAGGCCCGAGGGCAGCTGCCGCAGCAAGCACGCCATGGCCAGCGACATTGGCAGGAACGACGCGTCCGCCGGCCGCTCACCCTTGATCTTGGCCTGCTGCAGCAGCATGTGCGCCGCCGCGTCCAGCATGGCAGAGTACCCGAAAACTTTACGCCGAACTTGAAGTTTGATATCTAGAGTTCGAATCGCGCACTGCCCGAATTCTGGAGTTTGAAACGCGTACTGTCCAAATTCTGGATTTTGTAACGCACTCTCGTCCAGAGCAAATTCTAGATTTTGAAACTACATGTACTGATTCCATGAAGAATGATTGTCAAGCCATTGGAAATTGCGCACTCGCTGCCGCACCGACATCAGCGCCCCGTACGAGGCTCCTCGACGAGCATGCCAAGCGCCAAGGCAGCAGAGCCAAGGCAAAGGTTTATTTCAGATCAGTTACGACGAATGCCGCCTCCATCGTCGCTGTATTCTCGGAAGAGGTCTCGTCAGAGGATCACCTTGGCTTCTAAGTCCGTCACGTGCGTGTGTTAAAACGATCGCAGCTCAACGTTCACTCAACGTGCGTCCCTCGGTTGAAGTCTGCACGTATTTTTATACGCCACCGTGGGCCAAGAGGAGGAAGGTGACGGACCGCATTTGCATGTCTCGAGGATGTTCAGGACCAGGGGCAGCAATGCCAGCAAAGGCAGCAGGAACAGCGAGCGCCACTCGTGGCTCATGTCGGTGAGTCGCCGGTCTGTCGGCCGTGTGCACAGCTCCTTCAGCTTGCACACACGGGTGGCCAATGTACTGGCGGAGGACGAGCAAGACGCCTTCGACCCGAACGCGAGGGCCATCAAAGTGTGGGACCACCTGCTGCTGCTGAGCCTCCTGCACGAGTCCTTCCTGCTGCCCTACTTCCTGGCCTTCCAACCCGAGGCCGTCGGCAGCATGTCCATGTTTTTTGTGCTCATCGTCGCGTGCGAAGGAGTCTTCGCGGTGGACTTGTACGTCCGAGCACACACAGGGTTCTACGCGGACGGCAATCTCGTTCGAGACAAGAAACTCACCATTCGGAGGTATGTGCGCTCGGTCCAGTTCCTGCTGGATGTGGTGGCCATCCTGCCGTACCAGGTCCTCGTGGTGAAATACCCGCGAGTTGTGGCGAAGCTGCTGTTCCTCAAGCTGCTGCGGTGGTCGAGACTGCCGGACTTTGTGTCGAGTCTGGACGAATTCTACACGAAACATTTCGTAGCACTCAAGTTGCTCAAAGTCTTAGCTTCCACGGTGTATCTGGCCCATGTGCTGGCGTGTGTTCGGTATAGTTTTGGCTCGGACGAGAGGTATACTAACCACTGGCTACCGACACACACAGCGAACCACGACGCGCCTCACGTGGAGTACCTGACGTCGCTGTTCTGGAGCGTCGGGATTATGACGGGTCTTTTCGAGGGAGAATTGCCTCACCACAGCATGGAATTCCTCTTCACGACGTTGGTCGCCCTCTGCGGCTTCTCGATGTTTATGACGTTAGTTGCAACCATTTTTGTGATTTCCAAGTGCGAAAGCGGCCACACAGAGGCTATGGAGGCGCGGATCAACCAGCTTGTGCATGTCCTCTCTTTTCACCGCGTCCCGGAAAGCCAACAAACGCAAGCTGTTGAATATCTCAAGGTAAGCCAGGAAGCCGTATGCTATACGTTTCATTCAGTCGACCTACATGTAGTAAACTTACGATGTCCAACTTGTTTTGAAGCGTTACTATACCGACGCCGAGTCAAATGACCGTGAGGCTGCGAAAATGCTGTGCCCGTCCATAGCGAATGACATCCAAGTGGAACTCCTCAAGTCGACGATTGCTGAAATCTCGCTTTTTGACGGCTGTAGTGACCAGTTCATCGTGGCGATGACGAGTTTGTTGAGAATGATCGCAGTGCCAGCGCAGAGCATTTTATTCTCAGCAGGAGATTACGGAGATGCCATGTACGTTGTTCAGTCCGGAGTGCTCGCGATTGTCGTGAGGTCCGTGACTGTGCGTGAGATTCGGAAGGGCTCGTGCTTTGGAGAGCTATCTGTATTTTCTTCAATGCCGCGTACAGCAACTGTCATATCGACGACGTTCTCGATTCTGTACAAATTGTCAAGGTTCCATTGTGAGCGTGTGCTCGAAGGGTATCCGAAATGCGCTGCCGTGATTTCTGCGCATGTCGAGGATGTCTTGAACCAGCTCAACAGCAGCGAAAAAGACGCCAGCAAGCCGTCCCCCGCCACTGGAACCGGTTCTACCAGCTTGTCAACAAAGGGGAGTACCGCCGAGTTTCCATTGCAGCTGGGTGTGTAGCAGGAGTGTCAACTCTAACAAAAGTGCTAGCGAGAAGAGGGACGATGGCTTTCTCCCGGAAGGCACGAGGTTCGAAGATAACCGCATTGCAACCGAGTCACGCACTGCAGAAGTCGAAACGGGAGGGAAGTATACACATGTCTGTGCCCAGGTCGAAACGAGAGGGCAGTGGGCGACTGTCTGTTCCCTCGTCTGTACCAGATTCCTGCACCGACACCGGAGCCGAGGGCATGACCTCAACGACAAATGAAGACACATCGATCTTGTCGACGAGCACAATCGGTAGTGACCACCAATCGACGAGAAGCAGGACATTGAACCCGTACAATCGCCGCGAAAACCTCACAACAACTAAGATTTACAAGCACCATGGACTGTGGCGGTTGATATTGCTTCCGAGATGTATCGACCACCACTCTCGTGTTCGCATGTGGTGGCTCTTGTTGCTCATTGCTAACCAGTGGTATTGTTGGATTCTGATCCCCGTCCAAGTGGTGTTTCCACTCTGGCAGAGACCGTCATGGATGACTCTAACCGTTGACACCATCTCGAATGCTTGCCTGCTACTTGATATCGTTCTGACGCTCAACTTGTCATTCATGTCCGACTCCGTCTGAAAGGCAGCTTCTTCTTCGATTTGCTATGCTCCCTCCCGTTCGAATACTTATACATGGCAAAGTACGGCCTCATGCGGCTCCCACGCCTCGTGGGCATTATCCACCTAAGAAAGCGCCTAAACGAGATGGAGCACTTCGTTCATTTCAACAGCAGGCGCCAACTCATGTTGTTCGGAGCGTTGCTGTTCATGCTGTTTCATATCGTGGCTTGCATCCACTTTGGCATTTCGTACATCGAGGGATTCAATTCGAACGAAGAGGAGGCTTGGATATCGTCTAGCAAACTGTGTTTGCGGAGACTAAACGCGACGCATCTGGAGGACTGCAGTGGCACGATATTTAACGAGAAAAGTGACAGAGGGAAGCTGCTAGGAATTACTTCCTTAGAGTACTTCCGCTCACTGTATTACGCTGTTGGAGTACTTGCATCACCAGGGAAAAGTGTGGAGCCTGCTAGCGACGTGCAATTGATCGCGGCGCTGATTCTTATGCTCAGTGGTTTTTTTATCACGGCCATTGTGGTAGACAACGTTCAAAAGCGTTTTACCGCCTCGGCATTCGAACAGAAGGAGTTCTTCGCAACAAGCTCACGGATTCAGCTCTTCTTACGACGACAGAAGGCCCCACTAGCCATATACCATCGCGTCAAATCGTTTCTGGACTATTGGTGGTCTTCGCACCGCGGTGCGGTCATCAGCGAACTGCTGGCCGATCTCCCACGACCAGTTCGGTTAGATCTATTGCGAAGTATTTGCACACCCGTACTACAGACACTAGCGCTGATCCAGGGCACGCGCTTGGTGTGGACCAAGTTGGAAGAGGTGATGGTTGAGAATGCTCAGTTTATCCTGTACGGGCAAGGCGAGATCGTCTACCGACACGGCGACTATGTCACGGGAATGTTTTTCCTTCTCGAAGGCGAGGTGTGCGTGGTGAAAATGGGCGGCTCACCGCGTGAAATACCGCGCGGGAGCTTCTTCGGGACCGCGGTGCTTACTCAGCAAGAACGCGGAGAAGGCTACACGGAACATGTCAGTGCGAGTAGCGGCTGCATCCTATTGTTTGTTTCACGAGCCCAGTTGCAAGCAATGGAAGTCATTTTCCCCAAACTGAGGTCGGGCTGCTAGCCCTTGAGCAGCGATTGCTCAGCAATAAACTGGTAAAAATGCACATGGACGCAGGGCGAGACTTGAACGCACACAGGGGATCTGCCCCTGAAATACTGCAAAGTGCACTCGCTAGACTACAAGACTCCCTCACTAGCGTGCATGATCCAGACTCGCTGTTTATTCTCGCATGGGAAACTTGGGTGTTTCTTGTGATGACGGCGGTGGGTGTTGGTGATGTTCCAGGCGTGTTTCCCCCTTGAAGACGGGCACAAGAACGCTGACGCACTCATGGTCTTTCTTGAGGTCTCGTTCGTTCTTGACATGTACATCCGTTCGCGACTAGGATTCTACGAATACGGTAACAAAATGATGGACTTGCAGCGGATTGAACGCGCGTACTTCAAGTCATGGACCTTCGCATTGGATATCGCGGCCCTGTTGCCCCTTTACGTTGTCAATTGGAGTGTGCCTGCTGACAAGCGCTGGGATATGCTGAATATCAACAAGCTTTTGCGGCTGTTTAAGGTCCCCAGACAACTGCACGCACTTGAGACGAGATACTTGAAGCGGACGACGGAACTGCGTTTATTCAAGCTGCTCTACTACACGTTTATGCTGTCGCATGTGCTCGGTTGCATTTGGTTCAACTTTGCATGTAAAGTCGCAGTTCCAACCTTCTTCAGCAGTGGTAGTTTTATCGTCACGAAGAAGACAGCTTTTGGTGACAACCACTGGCTGCCGTCGGAACATTTGGCGCACGGATCGAACATCTTGCAGTACATGGCGTCTCTCTACTGGTCGTTTGGACTCATGTCGGCCTCGAGTGAACCGGAATTTCCCAAAACTACAGCACAATGCATCTTCAGTGTGGTTACCATGACCACAGGATTTTTCCTGTTTGCCTACGTAATTGGCAACTTCACGGATATCATCGAACTCACGACTGCTGAAAGCAGGGACTTCAACGCGAAGATGGGCGCTGTGCGGCAAATGCTGGATCATTTTCGGATGCCTGAGGCTCTGCAGGAGCGAATCAAGACATTCCTATTGTTCAAGCGCTTCCATACAATCACTCAAGAGCATATTCTAGTACACTGCCTGCCACCGTCACTGCTAACAGATATCCGCCTCGTGCATCTAAAGCCGATGATTGAGAAAGTGGAGTTTTTAAGGGGAATGGAAGGTTCTATCACGCGAATGCTGGTTTCACAGTTCACACAGGTGCTGGTGTCACGCGGCGAGTTTGTCTGCAAATTTGGTGAGAATGGAAGTGACATGTTTTTCGTCTTTACGGGTGTGCTGAATGTGTTATTGCCCATGCGGGTGGCAGGCCGAACCAAGCCTACATTTACGTCTGTGGTAGAAAGCCTGTTTGATAAGAAGGTCCGTGCAAACAGCGCAAAAACCCGTGGTAGTGAGAAGAAAGATGTGGTCGCCCCCACCAGCGCACAAGACCAAGAACAATTGAGGAAGGTGAACGAAATATCGGCGGGTAGCTACTTTGGAGAAAATGGACTGTTCACAAATGCACAGCGCAATGCGTACATCCAAGCGCACACATCCTGCATTTTGTACAGACTGTCACGTGAATCTCTGGAAACCGTGTTCGATCGATACCCTGAATGGAAAAACAAGGTACTCCGCATTGCCAGCATTCATCGAGAGCAAGCTTGGCTTTTGCAGCTCTCTCGCGACGAACAACGGCGCAGAACGACCACATCAAGCGGAGTGATCCTATCGCGGGCAGATATCATGAACGAGCGCGCCGAGCGGTTAAAAGAGAAGATGTACTCGTCGCGCTTACAACGCAGTAAGAGCGTACACATTGGCCTTATCAATGCATCAAGTCAACGTGGAGCTCACTTGCTCCACCAAGGTGTGGTGAAGCCTTCTCGGAAGATTCTCAATGCTCTGGTTGAAGGTGTTGCAGTGCAGAGCGACGTCCATCTCCTTTGGCTGCGATTCATTGTGTGCTGCACCATGTACGTTGCTGTTATGGTCCCCTACCTACTTGCTATGGACCCTCTGGATCGTGCAACAATCGCTGCATCCGTCGCGAAAGCAATTGGTCTGCAGTGTGAAATTGCTTTCATTGTTGATATTTGGTTCAGCTGGCACATCCAGGAATCCCCCGCTGCGATGGAGCTCTACGACCAAAATTTGCGCAGCATGTACAAGAAGGAGCGAATGGTCTTCGACATCATCGCTGCGATTCCATTCTACGGGTTCCTGTCGGCGTTCAAGTGCGGCTCGTGGGTCAAGCTGCTGCGTTGTGTCAAGATTTTCAACGTCATGAACTACTTGAACGAATTGAATCGACGCAGCGTGTCGAGCGAGATCACTCGCTTCTGGCACGTCTGGATGCTGTACCTGCTGGTCATTTACTGGGCGGCGTGTGCCTACCTGGCTGTGGCCATGCAGGCGGGATTCGGCACGGAGTGGGAGGGGTGGCTCCCTTCTCAGGAACTCGAGATATCGGATCCAGAAGATCCGTCACCTACTCAACTAGCTCGGCGCTTTTTACGCGGACTTTTCTTCGCTACCACGGCGTTTGTCAAGAAGGCGAGAAACCTGGCCCCCGAGACTGCATCGCTGTACGCGTTCCAAATCGCCGCCTCATTTACTGGACTGATCACGATGTCTTTTGTTTTGGGCGAACTTGCAAGCCTATTCATCTCTTACATTGGCTTAGAGGTGAACTTCCGCAAGAACCACATCGCTGTCGAGCTTTATCTCACACGGTTACGTGTCAGTGATCGGCTCAAGCTGCGTACGTACGCTTTCATGACTTCACTCTGGTCCTCACACGCAGAGGTGAACTACGAAGATCTTTTGACGGAAATGCCCCACTCGATCCGCACAGCTTGCGTACTCCATACGTCAAAGGAGCCTCTCAACTGGTTCGTCATGAAAGTTATCTCCCCCATTTGCTGGGATGGAGACGAGAGCGTGGTGGCGCTCACTCTGTCGTTAGCTGAGCGACTGCAGTTTGAGTGCTATCCTCGAGACGAAAACGTTGTGGCGGAGGGGAGCATCGTTCGAGCCATGTACTTCGTGATCAAAGGCCACCTGAAAATGCAGAGTCGATCGCTGCTGGCTCGCCCCGTTGGTCTTCGCGACGGAAGCTACTTCGGGGAGCGCGGTCTTCTGGGCTGCACCATCAGCGCGTACACTGTACGAACGGTGAGGGCCTGCGACTTACTCTCTCTAAGCTCGGAGGCGTTCGCGCAGGTGCTTCAGAAACACCACTTTTCTCGTCTGGCACTCCATATCTGTACCAAGGCGCACAAACACATCAAGGTGCAGTACCAGACTCCTTGTTCCAGAAACGATATGGAAGATCGTTGGGGAGAAGCGCTGCTGTATTCGGTCAAAGAATTGCGAAGCAAGCACGAAGTGAACTACGGGGCGGTCGCTACTGAAAAGGCTGTGAGCACCGACGTTGCTGTCACCGGTGGCACTCCAGACGCGTTGCTTTGCGCTAATGAGGCAGCGGGTCTTCTCGAAGGGGGTGACGAAGAAGAAGAATTCATCCCGGGAGAATCTGATGTGGCTCATGATGCCGGCGCAGCCGACTCCGCCGAGTTACCATCGCGGCATCGAGATATGTTTGACGCGCTGGACACCACCACGACCTGCTACGAGGCGTTCGCGGCACTGCTCCACTGCATGCTGCCTACCGATCCGTTGGATTGGGACGCCACGTTTGCCACGTCAACCAACACCGACCTCACTGCGACGCTGGCAACGCTGTCTGCGTCGGGCACAATTAGCTATCGATTCCGCAGCGTGCTGCCAACCATCCACGCCTCCTTCAATGCGAACGAGGAGCCAGTGGACGGCCACCACCACGCACTCCACGAGGAGCAAGAGCTCAACCAAGTGGAGCAGATAGTGGAGACCAATGCAGAGCGAGAGCAGGAGGAGCGAGAGACCGAGGATGTTGAAGTCGTTGCTGGTCCTATGGTTGAAGACGCAATGGGTGCGATGGTCGCAGAGGTATCTGCGCCTTCAACGGCAGCGGATCAACGCCAGCGACCTCGTGCTCGGCCGACGGTACTGCACCATCTTCAGCATCCGCAAACTGGTCCACATGTCAGAGACCTAGAATGAAACGGTTGATGTTGCCTCCATCTCTATTGATCGCTCTCCTTGTCGACTAGATCTAGTCTTGCATTGCCTCCGTCTACTGTACCATTGCTGGACGGAGACAATGCCACTAAAACATCTACAGCAGCTTGTTACACGTACGCGTTGGCAACTTTTGCAGTGTCTTTCATCTGGCCGACCCACCCGGACAAGACGCTTGATACAATGTTACGGTATCCGGTATCCAGGATAGAGTACAGGTAGTACTACCACTTCCGACACCAGCTGTTGTGTATTTTTCATGTACATGAAAAATTATTGCAGGATTTAGCCACTACAGACTAATTGACGCCACTTTGAGCATCAGATCAACAATCTCGCCGTCGGTATCGCCCTCTTCAACGCCCTCGTCCTCGCTGTCTTCGTCCGGCTCGTCGTTTCCACGAAGGGGAGTCGCAAAACCAGTATTTTGCCAACAGTGCGCCACCGTCTTGGCCTCCGTAGACGACCACAGCAGCGAGCTCCATTGCATCGCCTGAAGTTGGTCTATTTTGTATGCAGACTGCCCATTAACATTTGCATCAGCCTCAAACCTTTCGATCCCGTGGTCAATCTGTAACGACCTAAAGCGTGCCTTGAAGGACGCAATAACACCGGCGTCCAGAGGCTGCAGATAGGTGGTAGTATTGGCCGGCAGCTTCTGAACTTTGATGTTCGTCAGCACCATGTCGCCGAGAGCATGGGAGGACACGTTATCAACCAGCAGCAGGATATGCCGCTTCGCAGCACGCATCTCCTTGTCCAACTGCAGCAACCAGTTCTGGTAGATCTTCGAGTTCATCCAGGCCTTGGTACTCTTGCGATACAGGTAGCCGAGCTGTTCAGCCGTCTTCTTACCAAAGCACCGCGGCTTTTGGGCCTTGCCAATAAACAAAACGGGGAGCGAGTCGCTCCCGTCTGCATTGGTAGTCAGCGCTAGCGTTAGCCGAGGCTTGTTTTCTTGACGCCTTTTGTTGTTGCCGTGCAAATACTCCGCCCAGGCGCGGCTGCGTAGTACAGCCCGGCCTCGTCCATGTTGTAGGTGTCGTGGGCGTCGTAGCAGTCGGTGATCTCGTGGATGGCATGGCGTCCTTCTCTCACTACGTCGGCGTCAGCAGAGCCAGCCTCGCCGTGTCGCGGTCTGTAGCGTAGCTTGTGCCGCTTGAGATACCCGGTCAGCCAGCCAACGGAGAGTCCGACATCGAGCGCAGGCCCGCCTACATCTTCTCGAATCTGCTCGGCCTTCCTAGTGATAGCTTTGCGGTTAAGACGCAGCCCCCTCGCTTTTACGCTACCCACCCACTCCTCTAAATTCTTTTCTAAGGCAGGCGCCTTTACCTTTAGCGGGTTACGCCGTTTGCCCTCACCGTACTCTGGTTTCTTGATAGTGCTTGCGTTCTTTAGTATGTCAGATACTGTGTTGCGGGCTGGGGCTTTGCGCAAGCGGAATGCTCGCTTGGACCACCGCGCTAGCTCTGAATGGGTCATGCCAGGCTCCGCTGCGCTCTTGTCAATCAGCTCGCGCTTGTTCTCGATCGTCAGCCAGCGTCCCATTGCTCCCTCGGAAGGGGGCCACAGCGCTCAGAAGCCAGTCTGCGGCGAGTGGTGGACGCGCGCTAAGCATCCCTGTTTAAGCTGATAACGTATTATTAAGGATATTTTTTCTAGGAGGTGTCGGAAGTGGGAGTACAAGCTGTAGTTGGAAGTGACCCATTACCGTTCGTACTTAAACGAGAACAACTGTCTCCTTTTCCGCAATCACTTCCTCAAGACGCGAGAACGATCGGCAACTCGCACCGTCGCCTTACTCGTTTAGGCTAGTGCTAACCACCTAGTGTCTAACCAGCAGCATGCAGGTGGCAACACCGAAGCACGCGTCGAACCTGCACGCGCCCGCAGAAGCCGCAGCCTTAGGCCTTACCCCTTCGCTCTGGAGTGCCGACGACCAAGCGCTGCTGGACATCCTGCTCATGACGGAGCCGTCGGACGACGCAAGTGCAGCGGTAAAGGAACTGGAGATGCAACAGCAACAGCAACAAGACGTGCAAATGTATACGTCATCACCCTCCTCCCCGCCGGTGCAGCAGGAGGTGCAGCCAGCGTCGCCCGTGGCCGCCCCCTGCTCCAAGCACACCGCCAAGGACTCGCCCAAGGGGAAGCTCTCGGCCATCGAGCGGCGCGCGCGGCACCGCGAGGTCGTCAAGCGCGCCTATCACCGCAACAAGGTAAATTTACCAAACGTTGTAGCACTCTTACCACAAGTTGGTACTTACATTGATCAACTTTTGTCATGGTCTGCTGCAGGCGGCGCTCAAGAGCCTGCGGGACACGGTTAAGGGTCTAGAGCAGCAGCTGGAGAAGCTCTCGCTGTCCAAGCCTCACGCGCAGCCAAAAAGCAGCGCCGCGGACGAAATCCAGCGCCGGTACGCGCTGTTAACCCACGAGCAGGAGGAGCTGGGAAGCGAGGCCGCCAGACTGCGGCTGCTGCTCCACTACAGGCAGCAGTTCGCCACCAACATGGTGGCAATGGCCCAGAGAGCTGCCTCCATCTCCTCGGACGACTCGGACAACTCAGACACAGATTCAGACACAGCCACGACGTCCTCCTCGAGCTCCGCCACGTTCCCGTCGCCGCCCTTGTACTTGGGCGCGGACTCGTCCCCTCTACCCACACAGGACACGAACGCGCGCGGCGTCTCGCCGCTGAGCGCGAGCCATAAGAAGAGCTCGACGCAGTTCTTCAACGAGCCGCGCCCGACCTTCGTGGGCCACACCATCACAGGCAAGACGCCGCTGGCTTTGGCCATGCGCAAGCAGCTCGGATACAGGCCGCTCGGCTTCGCCGAGTCCGCGGCGCTGGTCAACGAGTTCTACCGCTGCATCCTCGACTTCTCGCTGAGCGGCAGGGCGCTGACCACCGGAGCCAGCATCATGGGCTGGGAGGACAAGCGCCTGCTGGACGGAACGACATTGAACTTCTCGCTGCGCAAGCGCTTCGCCGGACGCAGTGCCATGGAGCTCATGACGAGCACGTGGCAGTGCTTCTCGGACCCGGAGTGCACCGAGACCAAGTTCCGCGGCCTCATGACGCTGCGCATTCTGCAGCGCGTGAACGACGACACCATCGTGGCCCTGCGCGAGTCGACGAGTCCGGACGGTGCCAAACTCTACCGGTGCGTGTATTTATTGTTCCGCGTTCGCACTCGGAAGGGATTCGTTATCTGCGTCAAGTCGGTGTCGCCTGAGCGTCTGACGGATCCGGCGCTGAGCTCCATCAGTCGAGATGGCAGGGCCGTGCAGTGGACAGAACTGTCGGGCTGGTTCGTGTTCGAGCCTATTGTGGAAGCCGGAGGCGAGGCCGGGTTCTACCAGGAGGGCGCACAGGTGGAGTACGGCGGCTGCATGGACTACGGCGACAACGAGTCGATAGCGGAGCTCGCCATGAACACGCTGTCGATTGTGCTCAAGTGGGAAAACATGATGGTCGGCCCGCTCTTCACTCTACCGCCATCTTCGTGGTGACCAGTAAGTGATTTCATTTAACTCTTAGCAAGCCTGTCCAGACCAGCGTGGGTGCAACAGGAGGTCGTTTCGCGTCCAGTCCAGTGAGCGTGAGTATACGGTGTTGCGAAGGCTATGTATGATAAATAACCATGTTTCCGGTGGTTCTGGTTGCTCAGTTGGGTGTGGGGAGGGAGCTTTAGAGCTGTAAGTTGCGGCTCGCTGTTTACAACGGAGCTGAAGCTGAGCAAACAATTGTAAAAGTCGAGCTCAGTCGTATCTCGAGCTGCCGCTGGTGGAACCTGGTCGCCGCGTGATGCCCAGCGACGTGAGGATGAGGTCAGTGGCCGCGGCTTGACTGGCAAGCAGGCGCTTAACCTCTTCCAGTTCCTTGACCGCGGACTGCTCCACCGTCACGAGCCGCTCCTCGAACGCCTGGGTCGCAGTTGCAAATCGCTCGGCCACTCGCACTGCCTCTTGCTGGGCTTGCTCTCGTAGCGCGAGCTCTCGGCGCTGAGCATCGATGATTGAGACCAACGTCGCTCGCTCACTGCATTGGCAGACATGATCGTCACTCGGTTGGTTCGTTCAAATACGCGAGCGAGTGAGCTCGACGCACCTTTCCCACGCCTCCTCTTCCTTCGTTGTGACGGCGGCCGCTCCACACGTCGCGTGTGAACATCGCGGCGACTTGTTCGACCCTCGCGCTGTTTGAGCAGGACCCTTCATCTTGGTCTTGGCACCAGTCTTGCTCGTCACTTTCGCCTGCCGCTCGTCATCTACCGCGGGGCACTCCACGGGACAGACCCGCGTCGGCGATTCGATCGTGCTTTGTCGCGGTTTCTGCCATCGCAAGAGCGCAGTCAAGTCAGCAGCAAGAGCGTAGGCATCGCAACGCCGTCCGAAGACTCACCCAGTTGGTCGTGCTCAACGCGAACGGCTCGACCGCCGTAACCTTGCCAAAGTCTTTTGTCAACGACACGCCAGCCAACCTGCTCGAATCCAGCACAGCAGCGTCAGCCTCGTAGCAGCAACAGCAACAACACTAGACCCCTCGTGCTCTGCACGTGACCTACTTCTGCTGCGCTTCGTGAGCCTGTTCTCGGGCTCGCTCCTGCCGAGCCAAGTACATCTGGATGGACGTCTCCTGCGACTCGGTCGGGTGTAGCAGCGCCGCCTCCGTCTCCACGCTCGTGGCGACCATCGAGTGCTCGCCACTGCCGCCATCGTCCTCGTCCGCGTAGTCCGCAGCACGCAGCGACCGCGAAGTGGTCTGCCACCAACCACCACAACCCCCATGCACTTAGCTCTGCCCCCCCCCTCAATGCAACGGCATGAGCCTGCAACTACGGACTTTGGGCGAGAACGTGCACTCCTGCTCTTGCTGCGCGCGCAGCTCCTGCGACCTGCTCGCCAGCTGCAGACACACCGTAGCGACTTGTCAGACGCAGCACCACACGCACCACCAGTTAAAACCCTTATCCGGTCACCACCTTCCGCTGTCCGTGCAGTTTCCAGGCCAGTTGCTTGTCGTAGATGCTGCTGTCGATGGGAGGTGGCGCCATGAACGCGTCGCTTCAGAGTCACAGTCTCCAGACAGAATCAAATATAAGCACCCACACCAATAGGGGGTTGTTTGACTTGTGGCCGATTCCTGTTTCCCGGTCAACTCGAGAATCACATCTGCCGACGTTTGGAAGTACTGTAAGCTTACCGGCAACGATGGGTCTTGACGAATGTCCATCTCGCTACCTTCAACCAAAGTGACTTGACTGCATCGTCCTCCGTGTGCAGGTCCAGCTTGGAGAACTCTTGCTCACTGGTAATGCGGTCGACTTGACGTTATCGAAACCAAGTGCCGTCTGTACACAAGCGTTACACAGGACGCACTTCTCTTGGGATTTGTATGCAAACTTATCAGGGAAATGCTAAGGAGCACCCTCAGCGGAGCACCCGTACAGAAATGGCACAGCCATGTGACGCCGTCCTCAGATGCTTGTCTGCTTCAAGTTGAAGCCTTCAACAATGGTTTGACTTAAATATAGTTTTTCGCCTAGCGTAGTTTCATTATTACCGGTCACTTCCTATCCGACCACTCACCAGCTCTACTACCGACCCGAACGCCCGGCCAACCCAACAATGCAGCAGCAAGCTACCCTTGATGTGCACCCGTTCATGCTCGAGCCACCGCCGCAACAAGAGTATCCATCGGAGCAGGAGGCAGAAGCTGCGATCCATGCCTGGACAAAGGGGCATAAGTACAACGTGTCGCGCCTCAAAACAGCCAAAAACAACGAAGGGAAGGTACGCTCCAGGTTGTTTGCATGTGACCAAGCTGGTAAACTCAAGAATACCAGGAAAATTGAAAATGCAGATCGAAAGCGTCCGATGTGCCGCTCAAAGAGGACGGGGTGCCCAATGCGAATCAGCATTGTTGCCGTAGATGATACCAACCCGACAGGCCCTTGGCGCATCCTGTATACCAAGGACGGCAGTAAAATGCACAACCACGCGGCCTCGAGGGACGTACGTGTGCATGTTGCTCATCGACAAAGGTCGCTGGAATGTCGATCAAGGACATCATCGACTTGCAAACACAAGCTGGCGTATCGACTGCCAAAATACACGCGACCATGCTTCTCAACGATGCCAGCACTTTGGTCATTCCGAAAGACATTTCGAACGCTAAGAGTGCAGCACGGTCAGACTTACTCGCAACAAAGACGAGCATTGAAGCTTTGTTCGAATTACTCCAGCAAAAATCATTTCACTATAGCTACGACACTGACCCGGATACCAACAGGCTCCGTTATTTGCTGTTGGCGCATCCGGATACGACTCGAATGGCTCGTGACTTCATGGATTTACTAATCTTGGATTGCACGTACAAAACCAATCGGTTCCACATGCCCTTGCTCAACGCCATCATTCTTACTGGAGAACACTATTCTTCCTTTCGCGCAAGTCTGGCTACCCGGCGAATCAGAACCCGACTTTACGTGGGCTCTCACACAGTTGAAGGTGTTGATGGTTGAAAATGACATCCCTTTGCCTCGGCTGATTGCCACCGACCGAAATCTAGCGTGTACCAACGCAACAGAAACTGTGTTCCCTCTTGCTGACAAGTTGCTGTGCCGTTGGCACATTAGACGTAATGTTCTTGCTCAAACGAAGAAGAAAATTGGTACAGTTGAAAACACGCTAGCGGTGGATGTTTTCATGGCCAAGTTCGACGCCACAATTGATGCAGCCACTGAGGAAGAATTTAATGAGGGCTGTGCTGTACTACGCCGATTAAGTGTTGAAATGGCCATCTACTTCGACAGGAACTGGTGGCCTTACAAAGAACAAATTGCGAACTGCTGGACCAACAACTACATCCACTTTGGATGCCGTGACACTTCCACAGTTGAGGGAACACATGCGACTATGAAAAGCTGGCTAGACAACTCGCAAGGTGATTTACTGCGCGTTTTCCAGGCTCTACTCCCCAGGTGGATGAAGCTGGCTTTAAACAATAGTTTATCGGCAGCGAATGACGCGTGCAACATCCCAATACTATTCCGAGGCGACAAACGATACTCGAACGTGGTCAAAATTATCAGTGTGTGGGCAATTTTACAAACACACCGGCTGTGGAAGAAAGCCCACACCATTGTTGTTCATGGTCTCGAAAGGAGTACTTGTGACGGTACATTTAGGCGAATCCATGGTCGTCCATGTCTACACGACTTAATTGCTATCATCGAGTCGAATGACGAGATAAGACTGGTCCCCGAGCAGTACGACGTGCATTGGTGGCTGCCTGCGGCTCGCTCTACTGAAACGACAGGAGTAGGAGACCCTACCTCTCGTCGAGATAGACCTCGCGTCCAAAACCAACCTCGTCTTCACACGAGGGGCTTCGGGTCTCGAAGTACGCGTCGTGCACTTTCAAGTTTCGAACTCATCGAGCAGAATCTCGCAGCAGAAAGAGCAAACGCGTCGGTAGCGATGTCATTTACCGAGCTTTTAGAAAGCGATCACACATCAGAGTTCCAGCCCTCTTTCTTACCACCGCGAGCTTGGAGCTACGCTGGCCTAGGATCTCAGGGAGATTAGTATGTACGCTCTCACATTGCTTATCCGAATGAAGTTCTGCATTATCATCACGTTGAAGTCTTGAGGACCAGCGTGGCCGTCATCCCATTGTTGAAGCAGACAAGCATCTGGCGTACAGCTGTCACGTGGCTGTGCCATTTCTGCACGGGTGCTCCGCTGAGGGTGCTCCTTAGCATTTCCCAACTTAGCACTGCCAGTCTAGCAGGCGTAGCATGCCTCTCCACCTGCCGCCGCTCGTGCCGCCTCGGGGTCCGGCGTCTGCTTCGCCCGCGTCCCCCGCCTCCGCCGCCGCACAGACGACGCTGCAGCTGGCGCCCCGCGCGGCCAGCAACAAGTCGCCACCGGCGAAGGAGCCAGTGACGCTCGACGACGTGGAACGCCGCCACGTGGCGCAGCTGAGTGCGGACGTGCCGCCCGATGCCAAACGCCGCATGGCCAAGGCCGAGTTCAAGCGGCTCAAGCACTGCGAGATCGTGCGCCAGTCGCGCGTGCGCAAGAAGGTGATCAGTCTCTCTTAACCTGTCCAAGACAGGATATCCCATGTCGTAAAATTCCGTTAACCTGTATATGACAGGGTAAGGAAACCATCACTAACACCTATGTTTTCCTGCTTGTAGAACGAGAGGAAGGGTCTGCGCCAAGTGAACGACGAGCTGGAGAAGGAACTTAACGACATGCTCAAGGTCTACCGTCGTGAGCACGACTGGATGCACTTCGACGAGCGCAACCTGCGAGATGTGATGATCAAGAAATTCGTGCACTCGATCTACGAGGCGCGCGGGCTCCGGAGGGAGAACTCGGAGCTCAAGGACCAGTTCCTTATCTACGACGCACTGGGTGAGCAGCTCCAGCGCCTGCAGGACGACTTCCAGATCCCCAGGCAGCTTGGTTCAAGGACGTCCATCGGGACGATCCACTTCCAGGAGCTGAGCGTGGCGGAGGCCCGAGACATCATGATCGACTCGCACCGGCAGGCGACGTCCTTCTTCGACACCATGAGGCGCGTCGAGGTGGAGGAGCAGGAGAAGACCATGGGCTGGACGCAGCACCAGCGCATCACGCCGGACGGCCGAGTGCAGTTCAACTTCACCAAGAGGATCGAAACCATCGGAGCAGAGGAGCTCGTGGACAAGAGCTGGGAGATGTACTGCGACTTCGGCCTGTACCACGGCATCTACTCGTCCGTGCAGAAGCTCGAGATCCTGCAGAAGATTAACGACAACACGCTCTTGATTCGCAGAGATCTGCAGGAAGGAAGCTCGGCGCCAATCTTCCGCACCGTGTTCCTGCTCTTTCGGATACGGCTGCCGAACGGCTACCTCATTTGCTTCCGGTCGCACAACCCCGCAGTGTGCGTTGAGGATGACGATGATCCGAACGTGCAGTGGATGGAGATGTTCTACTGGCTCATGATCACAGACCCTCCTGCAGAGAAGGCGATTCAGGGCCTTATTGGGCCTCCAAAGCCCCCCATACGAGGCTGCGATGTCACATTCGGTGGCAACTTACTCAACGGTCGAAGTACCAAGCACGCTACGATCTGGAAGTACCAGATCGCCATGGCGCTGTTGCGATGGGAGAGCAACGCTGCTGCACCACTCTTCGCGTTATATGGATAGTCGATCTCATCTGCTCGCAAGATACTAACGCTAATTGAACTTATTATTGTCGTTTTCACCCAAATTTGTAGAACCTGGAGGGAAATTGGGAGCCTTTTGAATCGATTCAAACCGGTTTTGACCAATCAGATCTGGCGTATGTCTCGTGGACTCACGAGATGTGCGCCACCTCAGACTCTGAGTTGGAGTTGGTGGTCGATTGGTGACTTCTGATTGGCTGAATATCGCGCGAATCGATTTGAAATCGATTCGCGAAATCGATTCGATTCAGGCCATTCTCACAAATTCGAATGAAACTCACAATATTTAACCCAAAATTGTTGTCATGACTGAGGGTATGACATCGAATATGGTGGCGTGTCGTCACCATTGAAGCGGAGATCGTAGTCGGTTCATTCCAGCGACTCGATGTCCGCGTCTTGCAGAGGCGCATACTTGCTTGCCGACCCTCCTGCATCTGAAAAAAAAGAAATAACACAACAAAACATGAGTCAATCTGCACACAACCGCGGTGCAACACCAATGTGAGAGTTCGTACCTCCGCGTTTGCGAAGTACATGGATTGGAGGCGCGCTCTTGTTGTCATTCGTCGCAAAGCTCAGCGCGTCTTGAGCTTTCCCGTTGGCATTTTGCATACTGAATACCACGGCTTCTTCCGTGTCAGCACTTGGCGCCATCTTGTCCACTGATCGACCCGTAGCAGCATCCACACTTCGAATCCGTGAGGCAAAGCTCGTCTGAGCGATTAATACTCGAAGGGGGGGCGTATCTGGAGGAGCAAGTCCTTCGTCCTGGTCTTGCTGGAGCTTTGACGCGATAGCTCCAATGCTGTTCGCGTCTTCCTCGTGCGAGCTGTCTCCGTCCTTACTTGACTCACCATTCACCTTGAGACGTCGTTTACTGCTGCGCCAATAACCCCTCTCAACCAGTCTTGGTACATCCTTGTCGCACATGTCGACGTCGTCATGGTGTAAGTGGTGTATCGGGTGGCGGAAGCTCGCGTTCCAGTCAAGAGGGTCGCTGGGCATGAGGATCTGCAGTAGTGGCGAAAACGTGGCGTAGCATTCCTTGCCTTCTTTCAGCGCATCGAACATCCTGTCCACGTGCCTTGGTAACTCTTTCACTGAGATATCGAGGTAGCTGTAGGCGTCTTCCTTGTCGGTATCGTCGAGGTCGCCGTTGAAGTCCTTGACACTTTCGGTCGCAGTGTCAACTTTCGTGTCCGGGGAGGCTAAGGACTTCGATTGAGCTGCTGCAGCATTGAACACTCGCATCCCCACGGTCATTAGAGCCGTGATGCTAGGGGAATGAACTGGCCCCGCTCGTTTGTAGCGTTTTCGCAGCTCGTCGACCATCTCAAACAGCGCCAAGCCCCAGTATTCCTCCATCTCCGCTTTTGAGCAGGCCACAAGGTTCTTCATCTTGAGGTGCTCGTAGGCGCACTCGCAGATGCGGAATGCCAAGTGTGAAAACGGGTGTGCGTGCATCACCTTGAGGAGATCCTCCGAGCTCAGGGACAAGAGGTCGCAGGCGCGCACACTGCGTACAGTGAAGGCACTGATCGCACTTCCCAACAAACCTCGCTCACCGAAGAAGTCACTCCGACGCAGTCCGATCGGACGGGTAAGTGCCAGTAGAGAGCGACTGTGCAGTCGTAGGTGACCTCGCAGCACGAAGTACATGGCGCGTGCGATGCTGCCTTCCACGACAATGTTCTCGTCCGACGGATACCCCTCGAAGTGCAAATGCTCCACCAATGTGTGTCTGAAGACGTCGAGCTCATCCGCTCCCTCCCAGCAGATCGGGGTGATGATCTTCTTGATGAACCAGTCCACCGGTTCCTTTGACACGTGCAGGACGCAAGCAGTTCGGATCGGGCGAGGCATTTCGCCCAGAATTTCCTCGTAGTTCACGCCAGCGTGTGAGGACCAAAGCGAAGTCATAAAGGCGTGAGCACGCGCTTTCAGTTGATCGCTGACTCGGAGACGCGCCAGGTAAATTTCGATCGCGATGTGGTTCTTGCGGAAGTCCACCTCGAGGCCAATGTACGAGATAAAGAGACTCGCAAGTTCGCCGAGAACGAACGACATGGTGATCAAACCAACGAATGAGACAGCGATGTGGAACGCATACAGCGACGCGGTCTGCGGTGCCAAGTTACGAGCTTTCTTGACGAACGTCGTGGTGGCGAAGAAGAGGCCTCGCAAGAAGCGGAGCGCGAGTTGAGAAGGTGACGGGTCCTCTGGATTGGAGATCACCAGCTCCTGGGAAGGCAGCCAAGCATCCCATTCCGTGCCAAAGCCCACCTCCGTTGCCACTGCGAGATACGCACACGCCGCCCAGTAGATCATGAGCAAGTAGAGCAGGCAGATGTACCAGAAGCGGGTGATCTCGTACGTGACACTGCGTCGATTAAGTTCGTCCAAGTAGCTCACCACGTTGAAAATCTTCAGACAACGCAGCAGCCGCAAGGACGGACCACAGTGGAAGTCGGACAAGAAGCGATGGAACGGGATGGCTGCAATGGTGTCCCACAACATGCGCTCCTTCTTGTAGGTGGCACGCAACTCCTGCTCGTACAGCTCCATCGACGCCGGAGATTCCCGTACGTGCCAACTGAACCAAACGTCCAGAATGAACACGAGCTCGCATAGCAACCCGAAGGCTTTGATGATGACCGGCATCGGTGTACTGCGCTCCAGATCATCCATCGCGAGTTGGTACGGGGTCAGCATCGAGATGTAGAGGATGCAAACCACCATGAACCGCAACCACGCCAAGTGGAATTCGCTTTGCACTTCCGTGCCCTCTACGAGGCAGTGAAGCGGAGTGATAACGAATCGTTCTAGCCACTTGAGCAGAGCTCGCCCCACACTCGTGATCATTGCAGTGTGTCTGCTCTCTCCGTCCTGCAAACGCACGTGCTGAAGTTCTTCCTTGATGCGCTCAGCGCGTTGGTTCATGATGTCTGCACGCGACAGCATCAACCCGGTCGCAGCATCCGTTCCTCGGTTCTGCTCCTCGCGCGATAGCTGCACCAGCCGCGATTGCTCGCGGTGAATGTTCACGATACGCATGACCTTCTCCTTCCACTCGGGGTATCGGTCGAACACAAGCTCCAGCGACTCGCGAGAGAGTTTGTACAGGATGCACGACGTCTGTGCCTGGATATGGGCATTGCGTCTGCCGTTGGTGAAGAGGCCGTTCTCTCCGAAGTAGCTCCCTGCAGATATCTCGTTCACCTTCCGGAGCTGCTCGACAAGACTGTTTCTCTGGACGTTCGGACCGCTCGAGCCTCTGCGAATGCCGAGTCGCCACAACTTGGTGGGCGCTGCGCTTTTCGGGCTGTTATTGTGCTCTGCTCTCGGCTCGGATCTCTCCTTGATGCCTGTGCCGTTGGCACCAGTCGACGTGTTCACGACTCCCAGAGGTAGCAGCACGTCCAGCACCCCCGTGAAGACAAAGTACATATCGCTACTCTTCTCACCGAGTCGACAAATGAACTCGCCTCGAGAGACCAGCACCTGCGTGAACTGGGAGACGAGCATCCGCGTGACAGACCCCTCCATTCCACTGAGGAACTCGACTTTCTCGATCATCCGCTTGAGGTGAACGAGTCGAATGTCCGTGAGCAGTGAAGGCGGCAGGCAGTGAACTAGGATGTGCTCTTGGGTGATAGTGTGGAAGCGCTTGAAGAGGAAGAACGTCTTGAGTCGCTCTTGAAGTGCGTCCGGGAGTTGGAAATGGTTGAGCATTTGTCGTACCGCTCCCATCTTGGCGTTGAACTCTCTCGCCTCGGAGCTCGTGAGCTCGATGATGTCCGTGAAGTTACCGATCACGTACGCAAACAGGAAAAAGCCCGACGTCATGGTGATGACACTGAAGATGCATTGTGCTGTGGTCTTGGGGAACTCGGGCTCGCTCGAGGCCGACATGAGGCCGAATGACCAGTACAGAGAGGCCATGTACTGCAAGATGTGTGGCGCGTGCTCCAAGTGCGCGTGAGGTAGCCAGTGGTTGTCTCCGAACGCCGTCTTCTTCGTGACAGGCAGCAAGGTGCTGGTGAAGTTGGGCACAGCCACCTTGGACGCGAAGTTGAACCAGATACACGCGAGCACGTGCGATAACATGAACGTGTAGTACAGCAGCTTGAATAAGCGCAACTCCGTCGTACCCTTTAGGTATCGCGTCTCCAGTGCGTGTAGCTGTCTGGGCACCTTGAACAACCGCAGCAACTTGTTAACGTTGAGGAGATCCCAACGTTCATGCGCCGGCACGCTCCAGTTCACGAGGTATAGCGGCAAAAGCGCCGCGACATCCAGCGCGAACGTCCCCGACCGAAAGTACGCGCGCTTGATGCGCTTAACGTTCATCATCTTGTTGCCATACTCGTAGAATCCGAGTCGTGAGCGGATGTAGATGTCGAGAACAAAGCAAATCTCCATAAAGACCATGATAACGTCGGCGGTCTCGTGGCCGTCTTCCAGTGGGAAGCAGGACTGGAACATGACAAGGATCCACTGCGCTGTCATCACGACGAACACCCACGTCTCCCACGTCAAAATGAACATCGAGTCCGGGTCGTACACAGTGTTGTGGTGCTTGAGCGACCCGAAGATGGCGTTCCGGATGATGAGGACGGTAGATTGGCGTCGAATGCGTCGCTGCATCTCCTTGTTCACTGCCGACTTGGCCAACTTGTTGTTCAGCAGTCGTTTCTCGAGCGTCAGGAGCTCAACCTTCAACGGTGGGAAGATGGCCTCCATCACGTGGAGTTGGTCTCGTGATACGAACAGCAAAATGCAGCCGCTGTTCGCGCTTACATGTTCGGTGTAGCCCTCTCCACGCTCCTGTTGCGTGAGCGCCGCTGTGCCGAAAAATCCCCCGCGAGGAACTTCTCGAGGCGGACCACCGGCCGTCACGACACACACCTCTCCTTCCAGCAGGAAAAACATCCCCGTGACGTAGTCTCCGTGTCGATACACGATCTCGCCCTGGCCGTAGAGAATGAACTTTGCGTTCTCCACCATAACCTCTTCGAGCTTGTCGCGCACTGCGCGGATCCCCTGAAGAAGTGCCAGCGTCTGCAACACCGGCAAGCAAATACTACGCAGTACATCGAGTCGAACCGGTCGTGGTAAATCCGCTAGCAGCTCCCCGATGACAGCGCCACGGTGAGACGACCACCAGTAGTCGAGGAACGACTTGACACGGTGGTGAATGGCGAGCGGTGCGTTCTGTCGACGGAGAAATAGCTGAATCCGCGTGCTGGTTGCGAAGAACTCCTTCTGTTCGAAGGCGGATGCGGTGAAGCGCTTCTGGACGTTGTCAACCACGATGGCCGTGATCAGGAACCCACTCAGCATCAAGACCAGCGCTGCGATCAACTGCACGTCGGTGGCCGGCTCGACGCTTTTGCCTGGTGAAGCGAGCACTCCGACTGCGTAGTACAGCGAACGCGAATACTCCAAGGCGCTGATGTCTCGGAGGGCGCTGATGTCCGCGTGTTCATTGAAAACCGTGCCGTTGCAGTCCTCCAGGTGAGTGGCGTTCAGTCGACGCAAACAGAGACTCGTCGAGGATATCCAGGCTTCCTGTTCGTTCGGGTTGAAGCCTTCGATGTACGAGATGGTGAAGTGAATGCACGCGACGATGTGGAAGAGCATGACGAGCAGCACTCCCAGCAGCGTGAGTTGGCGTCTGTTGTTCATCGGGTAAAAGTACTCGATCTCGCTCAAGTGCGTCTTCAAATACAGCACCCGCAGCAGCCGTGGAAGCCGCAGGAGCCCGTACCTCGCCATGTGCAGGTATTCGTACGGCAGCGCACACACGAGATCGAAGAAAAAAGGTCCTTCAAAATACCGCTTCGCACTACGCATGGGGTCCATGATCTTCTCCGAGTCGGCCGTGTATGACAAGCTGAAGCTCAACCAAATGTCGACGAACAGGCCGACAGCGAAGAGCGTGTCAATCGCTTGGGTGATCCACGATGGGTGTTGCCACAAGGGGAACACCATTTGAACCGGGACCATGAGCCACGAGTGACACAGGTTGACTTGCAGCAGGACGAGCCACCACAGACGAACTCGCGAGTGGTGATCGATGCACTTCTTGCGCAGGATATAGCGCCAGACACCGCGTCTCGGTTGGACGAGTGATTCGACCGACGGTTGTCTGGTGTGCATGGAGTGGTGGTGTCTTAAGTTGCTGTGGTTCCCTGTAGATATCTCCGACACGGGCTGCGAGTCCGTCGACTCAACTTGCGTAGGAATTACCAGGCCACGTTTCTTCACGGGCGTCAGAGCATCCGAGAGGCTTCGTCTCGAGTTGTACTCAGCGTTCATGGCTAAAACTCGAGTCAGCGTGTTGGTTATCGCCGAAGTCCCCGCCGCCAGCCCAGCGGAGATGGAGTTGCTGCGTCCTGTAGTCTTGACGTTGATCGATGCATTGGGAGATACGACGCTGTTCACAATGTAGTTATCGTCTCCTTGCATTTCTCTCAAAGTCGCTTCGACGTGCGCGTCAATGAGCATCGCGCATCGTGGGTAGCCATTCAGCACTCGCTCGCAGTGGAAGCGCGATAGTTTGTAGAGAATCGCGTAAGTGGTCGACATGACTGCTGCAGTTCGCTTCATGGAGGAGAAGACGGACAGCTCGCCAAAACAAGCTCCTTTGCGAATCTCCCGCACTGTGACCGACTTGATAACGACGGCAAGAACGCCCGAGTGGACGATGAACATCGCGTCTCCGTCGTCCCCTTTAGAAAACAGAGTCGTCTGAGCCGGAATCGCGATCATCTCCAGCAGACTCGTCATCGCCACGATGAATTGGTCGGTGCAACCCTCAAAAATCGGGATCTGGGCGAATATTGATTTGAGCAGCTCCACTTGAATATCGTTGGCCACCGACCGACATAACCTCTTGGCTGCCTCGCGGTCGTTCGACTCTGCATCCGTGTAGTAGCGCTGCAACCATGTCGAAAAAAGAAAAAAACTATCAGTTTTGTTGTTGTTTCTCTAGCTAACAAGAGCTAAACCATAAACGTACCCGGAGATACTCGACTGCCTGAGCTTGCTGGCTTTCTGGTACTCGGTGGAAGGACAGAAGATGTACAAGTTGGTTGATCCGCGCCTCCACAGCTTCCGAGTGGCCGCTTTCGCACTTGGAGATGACAAAAATGGTGGCGACCAGAGTCGTGAACATCGAAAACCCGCACAAGGCGACCAGTGTCGTGAACAAAAACTCACTGATGTGTTGTGGTAGTTCTCCTTCGAAGAGGCCCGTCATGATGCCGATGCTCCAGAAGAGGGAGCTCAGGTACTTGGTGTGCAGTGGATGGTGGCTTTCCTCTTCCGGTGGTAGCCAGTGGTTCGTGTGACTCTCGTTGTAGCCGAAGCTGTAGCGTATACAGGCCAACACGTGAGCCATGTATGCCATGGACACCACCACCTTGAGCAGCTTGAGTGAGACGAAGTTCTTGGCGTAGAGTTCATCGAGACTGGACACGAATTGGCCGAGACGCAAGCACCGCACAAACTTGAGCAGTGCCAGTCGCACTACCATGTCGTTGTCGCTCCAGACGAACGCCTGAATGGGTAGAATGGCGATCACGTCCGTCGCGAACTGGTACGAGCGGAAGTACCGTGGTCGCGTGAGTTTCTTGTCGCGGACGAGGTTCCCGTCCGAGTAGTAGCCGGTATGCGCTCTCACGTAGAAATCGACCAGGAAGGCGAACTCGCACACGAGCGTCATGACAAACTCAGCGTTGGCTGTCGCGACCGCGCGAGGCTGGAAAGCCAAGAAGTAAGGCACCATGAACAACTGGTAGAGTAGACACAGCAGTAGAATGTGCTCCCACGCCCTCATCGCGCGAGATTTCGGGTCGAAAGCGTCGGTCACGTCGTTATCCAGGAGCGACTTCGCTCGGTTCTGCAGCGAAAACGCGTCCATGACTTGCTCTAGTGACCGTCGCCCTACTGAGAGACTGGCCATCGACCGTCGTCGACCTTGAGAGACACTGCCGCCCTCCACCCTTCGCACGGCGTACCCGCTGATCATGCTCATGTTGGATTAAGCGGGTGGTGCTGACGGGCCATACGCGTGCTCGTGCTCGTTGATAATTTGAGGTGGAGGTGGTGACGGCGTCGCACGAGCCTTCGTAAGTCGACCACGCAGGCATCCGCAGCGCCACCGCCAAATTAAACTTCGCAATGAAACCAACTCGCTTTGCCTCGCTATCTCGGGCGTCCGAAAGCTCAAAGCGGGCGGTAACGATTAAGTTAGTTCGTCTTCTTCGCCACCTTCAAGCCACGACTCGAGCAGTATGCTCATTGTCCAGCGCTAAGCTTCAGAAATCCCATCGCAAACCGACACATTTGACGCCTTCGGGTGGACCTGACAACACCAACTCAAATTTTAACTCACGACGTGTCCTAATTGCGTATATAATGCCAGCGTCGCGACTTCGATCTCTTAGCAGCGTGACGGGGATACTCGATGAGATCATCATTCGACCGTCCAGACTCGCTCGAGACCCTCAGGCAGCAAGTCTGAAAATATGGTACCAAGTGTTGCTGGTGAGTCTAGTTTACGAGTTCGCAGCCGTCCCCTTCATCATCACGTTTCAGCCTGAGGTCCCGCTGGACGACAACACCGCCGTAATCCTGTTTTACGTGGTGGAGTCCCTGTTCCTCGTGGATTTCTACGTCAAACTCACCACGGGTTTCTACAAAGACGGCAACCTGGTGAACGACATCAAGGTCACGCACGTGAAATACCTCAAATCTCGAGAGTTCGCGGTGGATTTACTCGCCATCCTCCCGTTCTCCACGCTGCCGGTGCGTTTAACCACGTCGACGATGGTCTTGGAAGCTCACAAAGTGCTGCGCGTGTACAGAATCCCGAGATACCTCTCGACTGTAGACGACGTCTACGTCCGACACTTTGAGCTCCTCAAACTGTCCAAACTGCTCGTCGGCGTCGTGTTGCTATCGCACTTCATCGCGTGTATCCGCTTCTCTTTCGGGTACGACGAGCTCCACAACAACCACTGGCTGCCTTCACCGCCTGAGCACGCAGCCTCGACACGGACGCAGTATCTCATGTCCATGTTTTGGGCCTTCGGTCTTCTGACGGGGCTTTTCGAAGGAGAGCTGCCCCACACTATCAACGAGTTCTTCTTCACGATCGCCGTCGCCATCTGCGGGTTCTCCGTCTTCATCTACCTCTGCGCTACGTTCTTCCTCATCTCCAAGTGCGAGGCCACCAACTCCGAGGTGTCGGAGGCGCGTATCACGCAGCTCAAGCACATTTTAACGTTCCACCGGGTCCCCGACCACGTTCGAGAGCCCATTATCGAATATTTGAGAGTATGTCAGCTTGAACTGCACGCCCTCCTTCTATCCCCTCACTAACTTCTCGCGCTTGCTTGTTCCTTACTGCAGCACTACTACACCGGCACCGACACAATCGATCGCGAAGTGACCAAGCTCTTGTGTCCATCAATCGGCAAAGACGTCCAGATCGAGCTTTTGCGAGACGTGGTTGCTAAAATCCCCGTCTTCTCCAGCTGCAGGTCGGAGTTCATCGAGGTGCTAACGTCGTTGCTGGAGCGGATCTCGCTGCCAGCCCAGTGCACCCTCTTCAGCATCGGAGACCCGGGCGACGCCATGTACATCATCCACGCCGGTGTACTTGACGTGATCGGACGGAAGGCGAAAATCCGAGAGCTCCGGAAGAACGACTTCGTCGGCGAGCTTTCGTTATTCTCCAGCTTCCCTCGCTCGGCTACGGTGGTGACCAACACGTACTGCGTGCTCTACAAGCTCTCCCGATTCCACACCGAGTTGGTTCTCGACACGTACCCGACTGCCGCGAACGGGATCAAGAAAGTCGTCGACGCGATCATCGAGAAAACGCAGCTCAAGAGCAAGCTGGCGCCTGTGGAAGCTCGACCACGGATCAAGCCGCGGAGAACGAGCAGCAAGCAGGACCTGAAGACTCCTGCGCAAGGGGAGGATTGGCCCGCTCCAAAGAAGAAGTTGAGTCTCGTGATCCCCACGCTGTTCCACCCCAACTCGACGGTCTCTCCAGTTGAAGTGATGCCGTCCACTACAGCAGCTCGCCAGCCAACACACACCACGGTACGACGTCCACCGCGCCTCCTGCTTCAACGAGTCCTGAGTATGAAGAAGAAGCGCTTGTCCGACGCGATGAAAGACGTGTACGATGAATACTCGGCTCCTCGAATCGATGCCATTGCGCCAAAGCCGTGGTGGGCCAATCTGCTACTCAAGCAGTGCGTGGATTGCTCTGGCGCGTTTCGCATCGCGTGGATTGTCCTACTGGAAGCTGTCTTGATATTCAACTGGTGCTTGATCCCCGTGCAACTCAGTTTTCCAGCCTTCGACGACGTGAATTGGTTCGTGTATATGCTGAATGGTGTCGCCGATGCGATTCTATGGGCGGACATGTACGGCAATTTCAACTTGGCCTTCGTACAAGCCTCCGAGACCATTCGAGATGCGACCAAGAGTGCACCGCGATACTTTCGAGGCGCCTTTGTGTTCGACTTCCTCTTCACCCTGCCGTACGAGGTATTCACACGCCCCACTCTGCACTGCTTAGCCCGGGTGCCGCGCTTGCTAAGGTGAGAGGTAGTGTGTGAGCTTGGATTCGGAGAACGAACTTAACATTGGCGTTGTGTTGTTTTGTCTGCAGAGTGTGGCGCGTCCCGGGGCATTTCCACGAAGTCGACGCCATCTACCCTCTTCGCAGCAAGTATCGCCTCATCCTGTTCGCTGTGCTACTTTTCCTACTGATCCACATCGGAACGTGTCTGTACTTCAGCTTCACGTCTGTTGTGGGCTTCTGCGACGAAGAGGAAGGGTGGCTCTTGAACCGTGATGTGGAGCTTCGACGCGTTAACGAAACCCACTTTCTAGGCTACGGGGACGTTGTGTACGCGCTCGACGATCCCGAACTTACCCATATCGCCACGATGCAGTACTTGCGGTCGTTTTACTTTGCGACGCACAAGTTGACCGGCTTAGGCAAAGGTATCGAGCCAGAAAATGACATGGAGTACATTGTGGCGCTTTTGTTCATGCTGAGCGGCTTTGTCATCACTGCCATCGTCGTAGACAATGTTCAGAAACGGTTTACGGCCTCCGCACACGAGGAGAAGGAGTTTTTCGCCATTCGATCACGAATTCAAGGATTTCTGCGCCACCAGGACGTGCCTTTTGCCATCCACCACCGCGTCAACTTGTTCCTGGACTTTTGGTGGGCTTCGCACCGCGGCACGTCGGTTGATGAACTACTGACCGAACTTCCAGTCTCCTTCAAAGCGGAAGTACTGAGGAGTATCTACCTCCCAGCTTTGCAGACGCTGGCATTGTTGACAGGAGTTCGCCCATTTTTGAGCAATCTAGAGGACACTTTGGTGGAGAATGCGAACATGATGCTCTTTGGCCAAGGAGAATACGTCTACCGAGGAGGGGACAACGCGCGCGGGCTTTACTTTTCACTGGAAGGACGTGTAGTCCTGGAGAAGAGCGGGAGACGGACCAAGGTCTCCCGCGGAGGGTACTTCGGGACGGAAGTCCTGAGTGTCGACACGATGCAAGGAGGGTATACCGAGTACGCGGTGGCTGAGAGCGGGTGTGTTGTCATCTTTCTATCGAGAGATGCGCTTCAAAAGCTGTACGCAGTCTTTCCACCG
The DNA here is from genome assembly GCA_009729435.1 of Phytophthora fragariae. Classification (NCBI taxonomy): domain Eukaryota; phylum Oomycota; class Peronosporomycetes; order Peronosporales; family Peronosporaceae; genus Phytophthora; species Phytophthora fragariae. The sequence continues at coordinate 3,075,123 of QQOI01000002.1, read as the reverse complement.
CTTCCGTCCGAGCTGCTGCAGCTTGAGAGTCGACTGCTTCACACCAAACTGGCCAAGTCGGCCTTCAATAGTCAAGCCTTCCGCAAGTACCCACAGACTGGGCATCGCGTGTGGATACTATCGAGACAAGAACGAGCGATTGATCCCGACTCGAGATACGTGATACTGTGGGAAACGTGGCTGTCCATTGCCATGACCGTGCAATGGATCCACGTCCTGATCAATATTTGCTTCGGTGCGTTGGCCGAGTCCTCCACCACGATAGATGCAGTCACCATTGCGCTGGAGATCTCGTTCGTTATCGACATTTACGTTCGTTTGTGCCTCGGATATCGCGAGTACGGCAACAAGATCATGGACTTGAAGCTCATCCGTCGGCGATATCTTCGCTCGTGGTATTTCGTCGTCGACATCGCCGCCTTACTCCCGCTATTCATGATCAACTGGTTACCATCCATCAGACGCTGGGAGCTTTTCAATCTCAACAAAGTCGTGCGTCTGCTGAAAGTGCCCAACCAATTCCGAGCCTTAGAGCAGCGCTACATTAAGTTCACGAGCGATCTGCGCATGATGAAGTTGGTGTACTACACGTTCCTAGCAACGCACATTCTCGGTTGCATCTACTTCGACTTCGCTTCACACGCTTCAGGGCTGCACGGGTCAAAACTAGGGACAACGAGCTTCGGGGAGAACTCGTGGTCACTGCCAAAGACTTTGGAGCGGGCGGATTTGCTCCATCAGTACTTCGCCTCCAACTTCTGGGCTTTCGGGATCATGTCAGCGTCCAACACCGGCGAGCCTCCGCAGACCACGCCGCAGTGTTTGCTCACAATTATCACGCTAAACATCGGCTTCTTCTTGTTCGCGTACGTGATTGGGAACTTCACGGACATCATCGAGCTCGCGAACGCCGAGCACCGCGAATTCAACGCAAAGTTGGGCTCTATTCGACGTCTTCTGGTGCATTTCAAGCTCCCGACAGGGCTGCAAACCAAAATTAAGACGCTCTTGTTCTTCAAGCGGTTCCATTCCATCACCCAGGAGGAGGTGCTGGAGCGGTGGCTGCCCCCTCCTCTTATGACCGACATTCGACTGCTCAACTTGAATCCCATGATCGAGAAAGTGCCTTTCCTCAAGGGTATGGACGCGTCGATCACGCGGATGTTGGTGGCTCAGTTTGAGCAGGTGTTGATACTCAAGGACGAGCATGTGTACAGATTCGGGGACGACGGCACGGACATGTACTTCGTCTTCACTGGGATTCTCACCAAGTTCGCTCCAAAGAGAAAGGATACAGCTCTTCCTGAAGGCGTGGTTGAGAGCAAGTTTGTTCAGAAGATCAGCGACGTATCTGCAGGAGATTTCTTCGGCGAGAACGCGCTGTTCGCAGACGCACCTCGAGCCTCTTCCGTACTAAGCAAGACTTCTTGCATTCTGTACTCGCTGTCGAGACACTCGTTGGAGATGGTGTTCGATTTGTTCCCAGACTGGAAAACGCGCGTGCTTCAGACGGCCAAGCTCCAGCAGAAAGAGATTAAGCAACGCGGGAGCTCGGGCGTGACTCTAGTGCGCAGTTTCAACAGCGCTGTTGCGTTGAAATCCATCGAAGCTGCCCAGCTCACCAAGCAAATTGTGCAAGGCGCCTTCGTCTCTCCTGGGAGTTGGTGGCGGTCTCTCGACTGGTTTGGCAGGTTTTCAGGCGTGTTGGAGACTCAGAGCCCGTCGCACATTAGTTGGCTTCGTGTTGTGACTGTCAGCACGTTCTACGTCGCTTTCATGCTGCCGAGTTGCGTCGCGTTCGAGGCCTGCAGGACTTGGGACGGACTTTCGTTGGGTGCCAATATCCTCGAAGTGCTCTGCTTTATCGTGTTTGTGGTGGACGTTTGGGTCAACTTGCGGCTAAAGGAGACGGAACTCGCAATGGAGCTGTACGAGGTGGCCATCCGGGAGTCCTATCGTCGCAACAGGTTGGCGGTGGACATCGTTGCAGCGCTTCCGGTCGAGTATCTGTTCCGTGTGCTCTCCCCGCCTACAGAAGTTGCGTGGCTCAGTGCCAACCGATGCGTCAAGGTGCTCAATGTCGCGCACTACATGACCGAGATCCACCGCCAGAGTGTGTCGTACGAGTGGGGTCGCCTCCAAACCATCTCGCTGCTGTACATGCTCGTCATTTACTGGGGTGCGTGCGCCTACCTCATGTTCGCAGGCCTCGAAGGGTACAGCACCGACTGGAACTCGTGGTTCCCGTCTGTAGAGCTCGACGTCGATGACAACACGCCGTTGTACGTGTTGAATCTCCGACTGCTTCGCGGGTTATTCTTCGCAGTCACCGCGTTCATCAAGAAGGGCCGAACGTTCATGCCGGAGGGCAACGGCTTTATCTTCGCCGGCATCGTGTGTTTCTTAGGCCTCATGGCGATGGCCTTCATGATCGGCGAGACCGCGAGCCTCTTCATCTCATCGATCGACAACGAAATCAAGTACCGCAAGAACCACATCGCGGTGGAGCACACGATCGTGCGTTGGAAGGTCAGTGCAGTGCTCAATGCGCGGGTGCATGTCTTCCTGAGCAACCTCTGGTCTTCGCACCGAGGTGTCGTCTACCACGAGGTGTTTAGCACGCTGCCACCGCAGATTCGTCAGGAAACGGTGCTGCACATTGTGGATCTACCGCTGCAGGCGTTCGTCTTCAAGGTCTTCCGCCCGCTAGCGCAGGGCGATGGCCCCTGTTTGACGCGACTGACTCAAGCCATCGCAGACCACCTACGCTTCGACAGTTATCCGAGCGGGGAGTGCGTCCTGCAGGAGCAGAGGATGCCCGAGGGGGTCTTCTTCGTAGTGTCCGGTCACCTATTGGCGACCACGAAGACTCGAGGCCCTGACCAGCCCGTTGCGCAGTACACGCGCGGTGACTACTTCGGAGAGCGCGCGATTCTCACCCACACCATGAGCAGCGTCTCGGTGCAGACGCAGATGCCGTGCGACTTGTTCCTACTGAGTACGCGCAGCCTGCTGAGCATTTTGAGTGGGGACGAGTTCTTCTCCATTGTGCAGATCGCGATTGAGAGTCTCCTCCACGCAGTGCAGCGTAAGCAGGGTAAGCAGGGCGGTCAATCTCCCTTCCCGATGCCTCCGTCCGTGTGGGAGCAGTGGATGCGGAAGGTTTTCCAGCGACAGCGACTGAGGTGGGCGATGAACAGCTCGGAGGACGGGTCCCCTTCATGCAAAGGCGAAGTTCTCTGGAGCAAGCTGCTCGCCAGTGTCCTGGACACCAGCGACGCCCCGCTTTCGTGTTTTCAGGTATTTCGTCCATTCCTCGAGATGGCAGGGCCCAGCGGCGAACTCTTCGATCGGATCGCGTCTCCGAGATGCACTGCGAACGCTCTGAGTAGCCCCCGCAGAAAGCCGGGAGAGCAGTTCCGCTCGCTTGCTCGACAGATTGGCATCGCGGCGATAAGCACCAAGAACCTCGTGGTTCCGATCCTCAACGGGAGTCCAGTCTCGAGATTCAGCGCGAGTTCGGTCTCACGAAACAGAGACCGCTCCACGCGGTTCTTCACCGAGAGATCGCAGCGGCCGAAAGAGGGATAGCTGCAGTGGGGCAAAACTTCGGCAGACAGAACCTCCATGCGTCGTTATTGCGTCTGAGGAAGACAACAATATCGATCGTTGAATAGAGGACCACGAAGCACCGGTATTTCTGTAGCAGCAATAGCGCGGTGCTCCTGCAGAGGACCATTTCTACCGTGACGAGGAACTCGTATCATACGGTATCATGAACCCAGGATGCAGTTGAAGCTGGAGAACCTAATATGTACATGTTGCGAAGCGATTCTGTCTGGAAACTTACCAGGTACTGTAAGCGCGAGGCAAATGCATGTACATGTACAGACAGACGTTCCTAGCCATCTTGGCCACCGTGTGGGGTCATCACATCAGTCGCAACTGGAGGCCACCCAGCAACTTGCACCACAATGCACCAAGTTCCTCTAGACCGAAATCTTGTTGAAGTTGGTTCTCAGATATATACGGAGTCGTCCTGGTACAGGTGCGTGATGGCTTTGCATTCCTCACGCAGTGCCTGACATCCAGGCTGGATTCCGGCCTGATGTATATGTATGTATGAAGCAGTTTTTTTAAACCGCACTGGCATTCTCCAAGCGAGGCACTCCAAACGAATCCACGTTCAAAAGCGCTCGAGTGACCGCACGCTTCGACAATTGTTTTTCGGCTCGCTTGAAGGGATCACTACCGGTAGTCGAAGGCGCAGCCTTGGCTTGACAGTGGCCAGTTTTTTACGTGAACACGGGCTCTCGTATGATGTGGCAGCCAGATGGCGTGTTAGCGGAGGGAGGCTGCTTTGCAAGTGCTTCCTTTCGATTGCGCGTACGGTACTGTACCGTTGCGATGTGTCGCTTTGCTTCAGCCATCCTTAGAATACCTGTAAGTATTGTTGCATACCGTCGCCGGTACTAGAAGTTCCCCTTCTGGACAATCTGCACGGTGTGGATTTGGCAAAGGCCAGCAGTACAACCGCAGCGATTCAGCCTCGACCGGTAGCATGCCCTGCTGCACCTAGCTCTCTATGCTCGGCTGACCGGCTCAGTGAGCCAAGGCGAGCAGGCAGTTACGCTTCCGGGAGCTGCATCCCCACGATGTGCTGGCTGCCCGAGCGGATCCGCTGATGTGCTTTTTCGTGGATTAATGTGGCACCGTGGTGATTAATGCCTCAATCGACCAAACATTTGACGATACAGACCTCGTGTGCAATGTACCCGTCAATCAAACCGACCCAAGCCGAAATCCAGGGGCGTCCAGAAGCCATGTGCATTCCATTTGACGGTGAAAAGCCTGCAGCGGAGACCGTGGAATCGTGACGAGCGCCTCAACTTGAGCCTTGAGCCTCAAGGCTCTGCACAGCAGCAGGTCTCGCTCTTATCCCGCATGGGGTGATTCATGACGAGTTTCATCTGCTTTGATACAGGTACAGGTCAGCGACGTCTATGTGCGTTGTCCCGGCAGTCCATGCCATCCTTCCTCAACGTCGAAGTTGCAGCGCGTTATGTTGTTCGGCGATCGGATTAATTTCCAGCTCACTTCCAATTCCACCGCGTCCGACGCAGGTCTCGCACTCGACACCGCTACACCCCTCAAGACATCACCTTCTTCGGATCCGGGCAACCATGTCGAAAGGACCATTCCTCACCGGCGAGGACTGCAAGTCAGCCTTCAACCTCTTCTGCTGCATCTACGGCATCGGAACCCTCGGCATGCCCGGCAACTTCGCGCGCGCCGGTCCAGCAATCGCTGTTAGTGCCATGGCGTTCATGGCGTTCGCCAACATCTACTCGTCGATCACAATGTCCAAGGTCATGTTGCTCGCCCCCAGGTCTGTCAAGACGTTCGGAGACCTCGGTGAGTGGAGCATGGGTGCCACCGGCCGCTGGTTGTGTGTTGTCTCGCAAATGGGCTCATGCCTCTTGATCCCGTGCGTGTTCCTGGTGCTCGGCGGCCAGTTGCTTGACGGTCTCTTCCCCGAGGCTTTCAGTCAGTCCACCTGGACCATCTTGATGGCTCTCATGGTGCTGCCCGTGTGTCTGGTCCCGACGCTGAAGGAAGGTTCGGGTGCGGCTTTCGCCGGCTGCTTGGGGACCATCATCGCCGATATCATCGGCGTAGCAGTGGTCATCCACGGCATGCGCGGCCATCCGGACGTGCCATTCCCGGAGCTCAAGTTTTCTCAAGTGGCTGGTGTGTTTGGCAACCTGTCGCTCGCGTACGGCGCCGGTATCGTGATCCCGGACCTGCAGCGTCAGCACAGCGACCCCACCCGCATGCCCCGCGTGGTCGGCGTCACCGTTGCGTTCGTGTCGTGCCTGTTCCTGGTGCTCGCTAGTACGTCGTACTCGGCTGTTGGCTGCCAGATCTCGGGCAACCTGCTCTTCACGATCTACCCGGACCACGCTACGGGAATGACGGCGCTCGGATTCAAGCCGAGGTGGGGCATTGTGGTGCTGGCCTACCTGTTCATGCAGCTGCACATTACCATCGCCTTCTCAGTGATCCTGAACCCGGCCTTCTACATTTCGGAGCGTCTGATGTTAGGTATGCACAAGGTCAAGAGCGAGGAGATCGAGAACGGCTTTGGCTACGAGCCGTCTTCCTCCCCTGCGAATGCGCTGGCCAAGCAGTCGGATGCGGTGTTCACGAACACCAACAACTCTCTCGTCAACGAGAACCGCCGTTCCAAGATGTCGTACGTGTCGGTGGCTGATTCGGAGCGCGTGCACAAGGACAATGAAGAGGAGGAGGCTGCGGAGTACAAGGGTTCGAACGCGATCAAGTACGTCGCGCTTCGCATCGCCATCGTCATCATCTTGGTGATTCTGGCCATCGTCTTCAAGGACCACTTCTCGGAGTTCGCTGACTTTGTGGGCGCGTCGTGCATCACGATGAACTGCATTCTGCTGCCGATCGTGTTCTACCTCATCAAGGCCTGGGAGCGTGTGCCGGTGTACGAGAAGGCTGCTGCTATCGTTGTGGTGATCGTCTGCTCCATCCTTGGATGCTACGTCACGTACACGACTGGTAAGGCGCTGTTTTCGCCGACCGAGAGTGACACTGAGTTCCCGTTCTGCGACTCCCAGTTTGGGAACACCATCTACTACAACTACACGGCCGCGCACGAAGCTTAGGCATCTCTTTGTTAGACATGTACCAGGTTAAACCCAGTCGGTGAATGTACTCTTGCTTTGTTTGTTTTCTAGAATCGATGGAATTCACTGCATGTTCATGCGTTTTTTTAGGTAAGTTCGTGTAATAAGTACGGAAGCAGGAATTCTGGTAGATGCACGTTAATTGAAAACTACAACAAACCCATCGTAGTTCATGCCTCGTGGGCGGCCGTGTAGTTGTAGTAAACTTTGTTCTCGTACTCGGAGTCGCAGTACGGGAACTCGGCGTCGTTATCCGTGGGGGAGAACAGCGCCTTGCCAGTGGTGTACGTGACGTAGCATCCGAGCACCAAGCAGACAAGCAGCACGATGCTACCAGCAACCTTTTCGTACATGGGAACGCGCTCCCACGCCTTCACGAAGTAGAACAAAATGGGCAGGAGGATGCAGTTCGTCGTGATGCACGACGCCCCCACGAAATCCGAGAACTCGGAGAAGTGGTCCTTGAAGACGATGGCCAGAATCACCAACATCACAACGATGGTGATGCGGAGAGCGACGTACTTGAGTGCGTTCGCCCCCTTGTATTCCGCAGCCTCCTCCTCCTCATTGTCCTTGTGCACTCGTTCCGAGTCGGCCACGGATACAAACGACATCTTGGAGCTGCGACGAACCGAGTGGTTGACACTGCCGTGTCCAACGTCCGAATGCTTCGACAGCATCTCACCGGGTGTAGCAGATTCCTCGAAGCCGAAGCCGTTCTCGAGCTCCTCGTTCTTGACCTTGTGCATGCCCAACAGCAGCCGCTCCGAGATGTAGAAGGCCGGGTTCAGGATCACTGAGAAGGAGATGGTAATGTGCAGCTGCATGAACAGGTAGGCCAGCACCACAACGCCCCATCTCGGCTCGAAGCCCAGCGACGTCATGCCCGTGTCACTGTCCGGGTAGATCGTGAAGAGCAGGTTGCCCGAGATCTGACATCCCACAGCCGAGTAGGCTGTGCTCGACAGGATCAGGAAGAGGCACGACACGAAAATGACGATGACTCCGACCACGCGGGGCATGCGGGTGGGGTCGCTGTGCTGACGCTGCAGATCCGGGATCACGATACCAGCTCCGTAGGCGAGTGACAAGTTGCCAAACATGTTCGCCACCTGCTCGAACTTGAGCTCCGGGAACGGCACGCTCGGGTGGTCGCGCATGCCGTACATGACGACAGAGACGCCAATGATATCGGCGACAATCGTTCCGAAGCACCCGGCAAAGGCAGCGCCTGAGCCCTCTTTGAGCGTGGGGATCAGACACACCGGCATCACCAATAGCGCCATGAAAATGGTCCATGTATTTTGGCTCCAAGCACCCGGGAAGAGACCGTCAAGCAGTTGACCACCCAGGATCAAGAACACGCAAGGGATCAGCAGACACGAGCCCATTTGCGAGATGACGCACAGGTATCGACCAGTCTTGCCCATGCTCCATTCACCGAGGTCACCGAACGTGTTGACCGACCTGGGGGCGAGCAGCATGACCTTGGACATGGTGATCGACGAGTAGGTGTTGGTGAATGCCATAAAGACCAACGCGATGCACGCCAGTGTGGGGCCGGCGCGAGCGAAGTTGCCGGGCATACCAAGAGTACCAATACCGTAGATGCAGCAGAAGAGGTTGAAGCATGCCTTGAAGTCCTCGGCAGTGAGGAACGGTCCCTTTGCCATAGTGAGTGAGGTGTCGAAATGTGTTGAGGTGGAGTGGAGACTTGCTTGTGTGCGAGGCGGCGAGATTGGAAGTGACCAAGTACCAGTTAGAGGCTGCCACTTCGACGCTGGATGAGGGTGGTTTAACTGCTGTCACACTACATGTATCAGCACATTCACGCCGTTGGGTGAGCCAGGGCCTTCATTCTTCAACATCGTTTCAAGTGCCCGCTGCTCCGGCTCAATGAGGCGGGCCCTGCACTTTCGAGTCGTGGCTTGGCGTAAGCTGCGATGCTCTTGGCACACATCTTACTTTTAAATATCTAGCAAGCGCGCTGGTCGAGCAGGAAGCGGACTCAGTGGCGTTATTGATGGTGGTATCAGCTAGCACATGCTGGTAGCTGGGATTGCTCAGTCCGTACATTGGTAAGTTGAAGTCAAATGAGCCACACTTGTTTTTTTCAGTTTGGTGCACGCAAATAGCGTGACGCTATCTTTGCAGCACATCGCAGAAACAGCAGGCTGAACTTGTTGGCTTCAAGCTCAGCATCTGATACATGCACATGTACAGTCGTGCACCTCTAATTCGGCACCGCTGAAAGCTTATAATTCGAGATACTAAATCAGGATTGGAAGCATAGTCACTCCCATTTTGATTCTCGGATTTGATCAATTTTGAGCTTATATATGGTCCACCCTGCCGGATTAGAGGTGCATGACTGTACCGGTATCGGAAATCCCGCGTTCAACCAAAATGTTCCACGGCGATGTCCCAGACTGGATGCATTCTCGAGTCCATCAAGGAATCCCTGTGGTGATCGCTGACTGCAGCGAGCTACACAAGGGATCTATCCGGACCAAATGCGCTCCGACTACGAGCGCTATCATGGCAGTTCATGTACCACGGAATCCAAATGCAGCCGCAGTGCAGCATCCGCCTCCGTATCTCTGCTGACCAAGAAGGTGAACAAAGCGTAATCTGGTCATTCACCGCAAAATCACTCTTGGTATGGGTCGGCATATATATCGTTGTAGCGACGGCGCAGCTATATCCGTATTCATAATGTTTGATCATACATGTATCAAGTTGTGTTCACATTAAAAATGTTGTAGCCCATGGTGCTCTGGTAGCATGCGTAAATTTATCCTAGATCATCTACATGTAGGTTAGATGTGGTGTTCATCTACGGGGGGGGGGCATAAGTGCTGTGATACCAGGAGCCTTTGCGTTTTGGGATGCGCTGTCACGTCCAGACCAGGTGAAAGGACAAGGTGGGCAACAGGAGCATCAACGGAGTCAAGATCAGCCAGCATGCTTCTTGTCGTCGACGCGCTCCTATCCGATCTCTGCTAGCCTGGGAGTGCTGTCCCGGTTGTCTTGACCTCAGTGTCGGCAATCGCCACTTACGATATCGTCGAGCAATGATACACCGTCAGCTACCAGCAGAACTTAAAACTCAACATATGAAACTTCAATATTGGATCTGATTACTTTACGAGTTCTCTATTAGAGAATTTTTTATACTCTCCTTCTGTTCTCTGAAATTTATTTCAGAGCTAAGGAGTGGATCCCAGTGGACGTCTGATTTTGCAGCATCAAATAACCTGGTAATTTATATATAAAAGAACCATGCAATTACGCAGGTACAGGTACAGAATCTTCACGAGTTGTGACACACGATTTAATGCCCGGCACAGTTAATAAATTACCTGCGTGTTGCCTGTGTCGTCCACCTCAGCTAAGTGCGAAGTGCGGATGTTGCGTGAAGGTTCTCCAATTATCAGAAGGCGTTATGTTCGGACAAAATATTAATACGAAAAACACCCAAGAACGCACACGAGCACCTTTCCTAAAGGGTTAGGTCGACCATATTAGAAGGCGGTAGTGAGCTCCCAGCGAACGGACCCGTTGCCCTGTCCAGTAGTTAGTTTTTCTAATGCGGGGGTCTGGGGAGTGCAACCCCCAGAATCACCCCAAATAGAAGGACGCGATTTGCTTGGGTGTTTTTGGTAGGTTGTCTTGTGTTCACGGATGTTGGCCTTGTTTGCTTGGTGGCTCATCAGTATTAATACTACTTTAGAGCTAAACAATCACTCAGACGTATATACACTCTATATACAGATGAAGCTTCAAAAGGCGTGGCTAGCGTCTTAGCCAATTAAATACATGGCCGCAGGAGAAGGTCATCCGTTTCTTTTTCATACACGGTGGTCATCCCATTCACACTAAACTGTAGCTTTTAATCTTTTTTCGACACCTTCTTCAAAGTATTATATTGATATGACACACTGCATATAGTACGTCGCGTGCAGATACTGCGGCTGCGAAGCAGGCGCAGTAGATGCATGCAAATATAGTAGTTTCATGCATATGTAGAATTACAAGAACGTTATGCCGTGCGATCAACGATACCAGCCCAACCCTCCAGTTAGTTTGTCAAGTAATTATTGTCTTCGCGAGCCTCGCGCCTTTGGCATCCGGAGCACGTTTGCGGCCACTGCCGTGCCAACTCTAAAACGTTACCTAAATTTCAGCGCTTCTTCGTGCCCCGCACGACTTTGATTGTAAGAAGGGGAAATTGCAATTCAGTCAGGTGTTTGGGTGGGCATTTGCAAATCGGTCAGGTTGTTGCAATTCAGTCAGGTGCCAAATATAGAAACAGTCAGACATTCAGTAGTAACCCAGAAGTAGTACTACAACCATAACATAGTAGTAGTACATGTATCTGCTTGAATAAAGAACGCTGGGCAAGTGATATCCTGTCGAACTGTATAAAGCCCTATGATAGTAACTGGGGCCGGTAGCATAGCCTGGTAGTGCAACGATAGAATATATATACTGTAAAAGCACGAGTGGCCCGTCGTGAGCGGCGATCCGAGCAACGACTAGCACGTCGAGCCGTTGCCGCCATCATCAAGACCACAGCCACAAGGCCATCAACGCCATGGCGCTCGCTATATTCAGCCGACGGCCGGCCAGGCATCACGACGCCAAACGGAGGCAAGCAGCAATGTAAACCAAAGAAAAACAAACTATTGATCGTCCTTGAACAACAGCCCTCGTGCTAATTCAGCACCTTGTCTGGCGCACTTCAACTCGGGTCAGTACCGTCTCGATATCCAGGTAGCCGGACGTTTTGCTGAAGTGGTTTTGTGACGAAGCTCCCCCAGATCTTTCGGAGAATTTATCAGGCATCTGCCAGTGACCACTCTCAGACGAGAATCGCCTGTGATTGGTCAGATGATGGCCGAACCCAAAAGCCGGCTGTATTATCTTGAACCAGCTCGAGCCAATTTGAGCGAAGGGAGAGACGACCAAGTTGTGCCAAGAAAACGACTCGGCTGGATCACATTGATGGCAGCAGAGTTCGAGCAACGACGCTCTGAATCCGCTGAGTGCCAGAAGTCTGTGCGCTGCATATGACGAGTTCTTCATTCCCCAGGGGACACTCGCCAAGCTCCAGAACGGCGAATCTGGTCCTACCTACGCTCAGCCCGAAACAGTTGAGCGACCCTGATATGCTGGAAGCCATATTGTGAGTCACACATGGCTGAGCTCGCCTGGCTTCGACAGCCGTTCGCTAAGATCAGAAGTGGTGATGTCAATGGTATATGCGCTCAGCTCGGAGTGTCAGGTCGAACATGGCTGAGCTCAGTCAACACCAGCAGTGACTCACTAAACTTCGAAGTCATGCCTTTGGGGATGGTGAGTCTCGACGGAGAAGTGTTTGGCTCAGCTATGATGGAGTTCAGCTGTTGGAGAGGCGTGAATACGGGCTTGGCAAGTCACCTCAGGTCTCAGCGGACAGTTTGGAGGCTCAGTGGAAGCGAACGCTGGTAGACGCCGACCTCGAAGATGTCGGTGTGGATTTTATCTGAGCCCAGGGGGTCTTGGCTAGTCGCCGTCGGATGGCTGAATGGTCGCCACACGCTGGAGGGTCGCGTCATTAAATGATGACCGAGAATAAATCAGCTGTGGCACAATCCGGTGAACCCAGATGACTCACCTCGACCAGCCAATGCGAAGCCCGAGATCCACCACTCATCGGTGAAGCATCACTGAGTCACTCCCTGACGTCGTTGGACTCATCTGAGCTCGGCAAGTCATTGGCTAGACTCATGTTGAAGCGCCGCTCGCCGCTGGCTTGCAGGCAGCTCGCAAGGCGATATCTTTCTTTTCACCTTTGTTCGGGTGTGCTCCGATGGAAGCCGAGCGCCCCCCTGATAGGTCTTTGTTTGCATGTGTAAAGTATCAATCAGAATCGGATTTGCCCCGAAGTCCACAATGTTAAGTTTGCTGCTGCGAAAGGGTGTCTTAGGAGAATCCCACAGAACTCAACCCCATATAGACCTTTTGGGTGTGCCTCGGTGTGAAGGGGTACTCATTTGGCTATTTCATATCGTTACGCGTTGGCAGGCCGACTAGGCGGCTGTACCTGGCGCGTATTTCATATTTTCGGGTAGAAGGTGATCTACTCTTTGGTTTAGGCAGAGCCTGGTGTAGTGGTTCTCAGAGCTGTTGGGTGAATTTCGTGTGGCGCTGAGTCTGGGACCGTGCTTTCCTCGCTCAGCCGTGTCGTCTACGTCAAGACGTGGTGCGCGGAAGTCCCAGGGCGCAGAGGCGAGAACCCTGGATCAAGACAGGCTCAACCCGAGCCAGCTCTCGGAGCGACCCTAGGTCGGGGGGGGGGGGCGAGTGAAGACCTGTGTACGCGGCTCTCAGCTGGAGCCACCTGGAGGAAGTCAAGAAGCAAGGAAGACCGGGTCTGCGGTCTTGGAGGAAGCAGATAAGTGTGTGTGGAGTTGTGTCTACATAAGGAAAACCCCGGGCAAATCGGGTCAAGACACGTGCAAGCGAAGGCCTGTTAAACGGGGAGCCGGCTTCGTTTGGAGAGCATCGCAGGACGACTGGACTAGGAACCAGTTGGCGTGGTTGGCTGACGTCTGGGCCCAAAGCGTAGCCCCAGCAAGATCCGTCAAGAGGGTCGCAAGGGAGGCGCACACGCCGCGTCAAGCCAAGAGCTCAAGTTCGGAGGTGTCGGCCGAGTCTTCGTCGAGTCCAGCTGAAGTTATTCAGCTAAGACTCTAAGACTCTGAGCCCCCCTGAGCTTAGGTTCAAGGTTGGCTGATTCAAGTTTAGCTCAAGGTATATTCTGGACGCTGGGAAGTTGCCCGCACCTCATCACATTAGTTACCACGACGAATTAGTCCGAATTGGGCTGTTAGCACCATGCTTTTACCTCCTGCACCGAATGAAAATTGGTTGTCGTTTTTCACTGCTTCCGGCCTCACGCGTTGAAGCACCCTCGTTGCTAGGGCAAGTATTACCCGTGCATCGATCTTCCGATACACCAAGAGGAGCACACCACCGTGAAATTAGTAACCGCATCACTCGCAGAATTCGCCACATGCGCCCCATCAATAGCTTGGCTTCTAAATGGTTGGCATTATGTTGCCATCCCTGGCAAAGCTTGAAACGTAATCGGAATCGGTGTGGTCCGCGGTCTGCCACGACACATCTACATGCATTCTGTAATGCTTGTTGAGCCGGGCGCAACTGCGCATGGCCTCCAAAGACGATAGGAATGCCGTGGAGGAAGACGTAGACAACGGGGCGGCGGCACGGGGGGGGGGGGCTGCGTGGATGTCGTTGCAGCGCACGCTCGCGCTGGACCTTGACCAGGCTTGGGGACGTCGGAGGCTTGGACACTATCTACACTCGTCATAGACATAGGTCCTTGCGCACGGTGATCGGAAGTATCATCAGTGTAGCATGATACAGGAGTTTGTGGCGTCTTTGTCGCGGCGACTGCCGTCTGCTCTGCTTCGACGTTTAGCGAGCATCCAAGCTCAACATCATCACCACGCGCAATAGCAGCATCCCCTTCCTTGATCTCGAAACGCTTCGTAGTCGGCGGCTGCAACTTGCGCGCTGGCTTCTTCTTCGTAGGAGTCTACGATGTCTTTTTCTAGGTGGACTTAGTGATTATTTTTGTTTCGGTCGCGCTACAGCGCGCTCTGGTGTTCTCGGTGGCTTTTACACAGCCAAGAACGTCCTCCATTGGGTTTGATCGCGCGCTGATTGCTGCACCGACCAGGATACTGACACTGAAGCGACCCACGCGGCTGCTTTCACGACGAGCACGCTCCTTCGGCATATTGTAGGTCTATGCACTCATAACAGCACCCACAGCATAGATCAGCATTGCCGCACGATCTATAGCGAGCTAGCTAGCGTGCACACAGCGCTTACGTCTTTGTTTGTTTCACTCGGCAGTTGACGCAACGCGGGCAAATGCGACTGCTTTCTTGATTTAGCTGAATGAAGTTCAACCTATAAAATATAATATGACGTTTCGCGGGGGGAGGGGGAAGGCGGTGCCGAAATATTTTAACAAAAATATATCTCAGGCTTGTCCCCTCAAACAACCGAGGTGTCGACATGAGGGTGCTGCCATACTAGTACTATGCTACGGTAGTAGTAACCAAGTAGTAGTACTACGGTGCCAAATATTATTGGGCACCTGACTGAATTGCAACAACCTGACCGATTTGCAAATGCCCACCCAAACGCCTGACTGAATTGCAATTTCCCCTTGTAAGAAATCACTCTCTGATCACCCCCAAGAAAATATGTTTCCGGAAACACACCTTATGTATCTGATTTTCTGCGGATTTTATTTGAATTTTATGTTGCTCTAGCACGATCCCGAATAGATTACAAATACATTACCAATAGATTACAAATACATTACCAATACTTAGTTAAATAAAATATACTGGAATTAAAATGCGATAAATGTATATTCGTAATTTATTTGGATTTTATCCGGATTATGAAAATGGATAGTCCATGTAATAGATTTTCCTTGTTCCAAGTCCAAGAGGTGCCCGGTGAAAGTAAGCCCGCCGAATCCATCCAAATTTCCGTGGAGCTGACGCTGACATCTACGTCGAAGTACATGCATACCTATACATATACTCCCCGTCATTTTTAAGCATCTCAACAAACCAAATACTCGTACATTCTATGAAGGCACACACTTGGTACAGGTCTAACCACGAGATGCCTAAGCTACTTTACAAAACGCATGAAGATGATATGAATTCCATCTTTTCAAGAAAACAAACAAAGCAAGAGTACATTCACCGACTGGGTTTAACCTGGTACATGTCTAACAAAGAGATGCCTAAGCTTCGTGCGCGGCCGTGTAGTTGTAGTAGATGGTGTTCCCAAACTGGGAGTCGCAGAACGGGAACTCAGTGTCACTCTCGGTCGGCGAAAACAGCGCCTTACCAGTCGTGTACGTGACGTAGCATCCAAGGATGGAGCAGACGATCACCACAACGATAGCAGCAGCCTTCTCGTACACCGGCACACGCTCCCAGGCCTTGATGAGGTAGAACACGATCGGCAGCAGAATGCAGTTCATCGTGATGCACGACGCGCCCACAAAGTCAGCGAACTCCGAGAAGTGGTCCTTGAAGACGATGGCCAGAATCACCAAGATGATGACGATGGCGATGCGAAGCGCGACGTACTTGATCGCGTTCGAACCCTTGTACTCCGCAGCCTCCTCCTCTTCATTGTCCTTGTGCACGCGCTCCGAATCAGCCACCGACACGTACGACATCTTGGAACGGCGGTTCTCGTTGACGAGAGAGTTGTTGGTGTTCGTGAACACCGCATCCGACTGCTTGGCCAGCGCATTCGCAGGGGGAGGAAGACGGCTCGTAGCCAAAGCCGTTCTCGATCTCCTCGCTCTTGACCTTGTGCATACCTAACATCAGACGCTCCGAAATGTAGAAGGCCGGGTTCAGGATCACTGAGAAGGCGATGGTAATGTGCAGCTGCATGAACAGGTAGGCCAGCACCACAATGCCCCACCTCGGCTTGAATCCGAGCGCCGTCATTCCCGTAGCGTGGTCCGGGTAGATCGTGAAGAGCAGGTTGCCCGAGATCTGGCAGCCAACAGCCGAGTACGACGTACTAGCGAGCACCAGGAACAGGCACGACACGAACGCAACGGTGACGCCGACCACGCGGGGCATGCGGGTGGGGTCGCTGTGCTGACGCTGCAGGTCCGGGATCACGATACCGGCGCCGTACGCGAGCGACAGGTTGCCAAACACACCAGCCACTTGAGAAAACTTGAGCTCCGGGAATGGCACGTCCGGATGGCCGCGCATGCCGTGGATGACCACTGCTACGCCGATGAAAAAAGATTATGGTCCCCAAGCAGCCGGCGAAAGCCGCACCCGAACCTTCCTTCAGCGTCGGGACCAGACACACGGGCAGCACCATGAGAGCCATCAAGATGGTCCAGGTGGACTGACTGAAAGCCTCGGGGAAGAGACCGTCAAGCAACTGGCCGCCGAGCACCAGGAACACGCACGGGATCAAGAGGCATGAGCCCATTTGCGAGACAACACACAACCAGCGGCCGGTGGCACCCATGCTCCACTCACCGAGGTCTCCGAACGTCTTGACAGACCTGGGGGCGAGCAACATGACCTTGGACATTGTGATCGACGAGTAGATGTTGGCGAACGCCATGAACGCCATGGCACTAACAGCGATTGCTGGACCGGCGCGCGCGAAGTTGCCGGGCATGCCGAGGGTTCCGATGCCGTAGATGCAGCAGAAGAGGTTGAAGGCTGACTTGCAGTCCTCGCCGGTGAGGAACGGTCCTTTCGACATGGTGGATGGATCAACCGGATCCGAAGCAGGTGATGTCTTGAGGGGTGGAGCGGAGTCGAGTGCGAGACCTGCGTCGGACGCGGTGGAATTGGGAGTGAGCTTGAGCCCCGGTCGCGGAACAACCGAACACGCTGCAACTTCGACGTTGAGGAAGGATGGCATGGAGTCCATGATGTACTGACGGGCAATGTCATAGCAGATGAATCGCCCCATGCGGGATAAGTGCGAGACCTATTACGTCTTGAGGCGCTATCGATAACAGCCACGATTTCGTGCTCTCCGCTGTAGGCTTTCACTGACACCGTCAAATGGAATGCATATGGCTTCGAGCTTCTGTCGGACGCCCGCTGCTACTCCGGCTCACGCCTGGATTTCTGCTTGTGTCGGTTTGGTAGACGGGTGTTGCGTTGCGCACGAAGACGCAAGCGTCTGTAGAGTCAAATGTTTGGTGGATCCAGGCATGAATCGCCACGGTGCCACCATTCATCGGATCGGTGATAGCAAGTAAACCCACGTCTACAGGAATGCCAAGGGGTTCGAGAAGAGAAGCACCTGCGCGTGCTCTTTTATTTGATTCTACAGCGCAGTCATTAACCGCCAACACCCAACGCGGCGCTCAGTAGCTGCAGCTAGGGGGTGTCAGCGGTCAAAACGGCAGGAACTTCAACTTCATACCGAGCTAACCCGTGAACCAGGGCGACCTATCTCAATTGAAGCTTGAATTGATGCGCTCAAGCCTCGTGCTCTGCGGTGTAGTTGTAGAACACGGTGTTCTCGAACTCGGGCTCGCAGTACGGGAAGATAGCGTCCGAGTCCGACGGGGCGAACAGGTTCTTGCCCGCCGTGTATGTCGAGTAGCAACCAAGCACAAAGCACACCACGAACACGACGATGGCGGCGATCTTCTCGACATTCGGCATGCTACCCCAGGCCTTGATCAAGTAGAAAGCCACCGGCAGCAGAATGCAGCTCGTGGTCAAGGACGAGGATCCCACAAAGTCGGCGAAGTCGGAGAAGTGGTCCTTGAAGAGAATGGAGAGCACGACCAGGATCACCGTCATGCAGACACGAAGAACGATGTACTTGACGGTGTTGGCGCCGCGGTATTCAGCGGCCTCGCTGTCGATCTCTTCGTGGCAGTTGCAGTGGCACTTGCCCTCCACTGGAGCAGCGTCGGGCTGCTTCACGATATCATCAGCGGGACTGGCAGCCTCGACGTACTGCACGCCGCTCTCGACATCCGCCGGCTTCACCTTCTTGTGCATGCCCAGAATCACGTGCTCGGCAAAGTAGAAGGCAGGGTTCAGCAGCACTGAGAACGCGGTCGTAATGTGGAGCTGCATGGCCAGGTACGCGAGGACCACAGCGCCCCAGTTCGGCTTGAAGCCCAGAGACGTCAGGCCGGTGCTCGAGTCCGGGTAGATCGTGTAGAGAATGTTGCCCGAGATCTGGCAACCCGCGGACGTGAAGGGCACCACCGAGAGCACGACGAACAAAATCGAGATAATGCCCATCGTAAAGGTGATAACGCGCGGCATGCGGTGCGGCTCCGTGTGCTGGCGCTGCAAGTCCGGGATGATGATACCGGCGCCGTAACTGAGCGCGAGGTTGCCGAACGTGCCCGCTACCTGCGAGAGGCTGACGTCCGTCTGCGGGACGCTCGGGTGGCCACGCATGCCGTACATCACGACAGCCACGCCGATCACATCCGCCACGAGGGTACCCACACATCCCGCGAATGCAACAACGGAACCTTCTTTCAGCGTCGGCACGAGGCACAGCGGCAGCACCATCGCAGCCATTAGGATGATCCAGACCGTCGGACTGAAAGCTCCCGGGAAGAGGCCGTCGAGCAGGCCGCCTCCAAGCACCAGGAAGACGCACGGTACCAGGACACAGGAAATTAACTGAGACCCCGTGCACAGCCAGCGGCCGGTCTTGCCCATGGCCCATTCACCGAGATCGCCGAAGGTCACGACCGACGTGGGCGCGAGCAGCATGACCTTGGACATCGCGATCGACGCGTAGACGTTGGCGAAAATCATGAAAGCCATTGCGATACTGGCGTACACGGGGCCAGCGCGGGCGAAGTTACCCGGCAGACCAAGCGTACCAATACCGCAGACGCAGCAGAAGAGGTTGAAGGAGATCTTGATGTCTTCAACCGTGAAAAATGCGTCCCGCGTCATGGTGGAGTTGGGTGAAAAGGGTCGGCTTGATGGTGTAAAACACGAAGTGAGTTGTGCTTGTCACTCCAACGCGTGTCGGTTGCGTTGTACCGTTGTGGTAATGTAGTCGAGGATGTTTAGATGCAGCCCACCTCGTCCAGTCATGGTCGCTGCATGAGACAGACGAAGGAATTGAAGCGAGCAGCGCCGCGACTCCGGTGTTAGAGTTCCGGACACCAGCGCTTTCAGTGTTACCAGTACACCGTATAACTTATATGGATACAGCTCAGGGCAATTCAGCACGTCAGTGGCTATGACGAGAGTCACCGCTGATAGAGTAGATCTCCTCCATGTTCCCCAAGACACACAGCGACGCCAGTCCTAATAAATTAGCGGGGTTCAAGAACGTCACCAGTATGGATCGCAGCAGGGGACTTCGTTTGTTCGTCTACCACTGTCTTCGTCTACTGCACATGAACGTTTTCTGTTATGAATCCGGACAGTACAGTACAATGTACTGTACTGACATGTCATGTACGTTGATTTGAGCACCACCATTGACTTCACGAGCTCAGCGATATCTACAGTATCCGTGTATATCTACTGTAGTGTGGCGCGGCGTGATTGCAGGGCAAGTGAACCATTGTGATCGGCTCTCGTTGGGGTGTCGATAACTGGTCGTGCACGAAGTTATTAGGATTCCAGTGTAGTTGAAGCTATATAAGTGGAAAGGCAGAACGACTTGTAGTTTTCATAAACCGACCGCCATACGGAATCGCTGCATTGTAACGCAGTGATTCCGTGTTGGAGACACCATAATTTCAATCCTGAGCTCCACGCACAAGAATTCGTTATTCATTAATGCGGTCTTTTGCTGCCTAGATTCATGCTGTTTGGTTGTAGTAAATCGTGTTCTGGTACTCCGGTTCGCAGTACGGGAAGGTCGCGTCCGCATCCGAGGGGGCGAACAGGTTCTTGCCTGCCGTGTACGTCGAGTAGCAGCCCAGGATCAAGCACACCACCAACACAGTGACGGCAGGAATCCTCTCGTACAATGGAACTTCGCTCCAGGTCTTGATTAGGTAGAAGGTCGTGGGCAGCAGGATACAGTTGGCGGTAATGGCCGACGCTCCAACGAAATCAGCAAAATCTGAAAGTGGTCCTGGAAGATGATAGACAGCACCACCAAGACGACGACGATGGTAACACGCAGCACGATGTACTTGATCACATTAGCACCGCGGTATTCAGCGACCTCTGCTTCGTGGGTATGGTTACCCGTAGGCTGGTGATCCGCAGCAGCAGGCACAAAAGACGTCTTCGATCGACGGTCCGACGTGATGCTGATGCGCACAATGTCGCTTTGCTTGGTGAGACCCTCCACGGGCGTTCCTGCTTCTTCGTAGAACACGCTGCTCTCAATATCCCCCGAAGTCTGCTGGTGCATTCCCAGCACCAACCGCTCGGCGATGTAGAAGGCCGGATTCAGCAGCACAGCAAACGCGATCGTAATGTGCATTTGCATGGCTAGGTAGGCAATCACGACGGAGCCCCACCTCGGGGCAAAGCCCACCGAAGTGAGACCCGTGGTCGTGTCCGGGTAGATCGTGTACAGGATGTTACCCCCGCCTTGGCATCCCATGGAAAAGTACGGCACCATCCCGATAACCATGAGCATGCACATGATGAAGAGCATAGTGGCGCCCACAACGCGCGGCATGCGGCTTGGCTCGCTGTGCTGACGCTGCACGTCCGGGAGGACGATACCCGCACCGTAACCGAGTAAAAGACTGCCGAACGCACCGATGACTTGGCCGAGGTCGAGTTCAGGTGTCGGAATGCTCGGGTGGCCCTCCATACCATGCGCGATGATCGCAATGGCGAGGCCGTCTGCAACCAGCGTGCCCATACAACCGGCGAAAGCAGCGCCTGCTCCTTCCTTGAGTGTCGGCACAAGACAAAGGGGCAGCACCGTCACCGTCATGAGGACGATCCAAACCGTGGGGCTGAAAGCACCTGGGAAAAGACCATCAAGAAGTCCACCACCGAGAACGAGGAAAACGCACGGGATGAGCAGACATGAGCCCATTTGCGAAAGCACTGCCAGCCAGCGGCCAGTTTTGCCCAAACACCATTCCCCCAAGTCGCTGAACGTTTTGACGGAAGTCGGAGCCAACAGCAGCACCTTGGACATGGAGACGGACGCGTAAATATTGGCGAAGGCCATGAAGGCGGTGGCAGCGAAGCCCAGGACGGGGCCGGTGCGGGCGAAGTTGCCAGGCATGCCGAGCGTGCCGATGCCGCACATGCAGCAGAACAAGCTGAAGGCCATCTTGAAATCTTCGAGTGTGAAGAATGGTTGTTCGGCCATGGTGGTAACTTGCTTGGTCAGGTTTTTAAGCGGAAGAGAATCAATTGAAAAGTGCGATGAGGTGAACCAAGCCCGGATGAGGCATGACGTCGGAGCTGATGAAGGCGGATGTACTTGACAAATGTTGGCATTCGTACCGCCCGATGAGGACCTTTGTGTCTCCCGTCACACAACCAACGGGACAGCATATTTTCGCCTGTGTCACGAGCTAGAGCCCAATAAACAAGACGAGAGGAGGCGTGTCGGCAAAGCGCCACGCTGGACGAGGATCGTTAGCGACGGACGCGAGGATCAAGTCGTACAGAAACTATTCCGGTGCAAGGTGAGACCGCACTTCGTAGAGATAGCAGCGCAACCATTTTCCCATCTTGCTTGCAAGGAACACGAGCCTTGGCCACACGTCTGCCTCCAGTGCCCTCCGTCACCCATGGGGGCACACACTTTATATGCATGTAGTTAAGCAGAGGCGCCACATGGACTGCGTTTCTTTCGATTGCCCCGAGCACTGCTCGGAGCAGCACTGTTATGGTCCATAACAGTATGGAGCGCAACACGGCAGAAGCCTGCTACAGACTGCTGCGATGTTGATGCCTGTGACCAGCGAGATTGGTCCAGATCTCTTGTGGCTCAACAATTGAGTCGGGCGACGCTGGCTTGGCCTCAGCAGTGCTGAGTCAGCACTGCCCAAGGTGTCAACTTCAATTCTGAAGAGGCGAAGATGGTGAGCACCTTCTTCGTTTTGACATCTTGTTTCTGCTGCTCTATTAGTCGGAAGCTGAATTTTTGAAGCTAACAGATATTATAGTTGCGTACATCTACTGGTTGGCTTATTGCTCCCGTCCTACAGGTGAGCTCATGGCAATCATCGAGTCGACGATTGCCATGACGGTTTGATGCCCATCATGGGGGATCTTGGAGAGCTTGACGCCTGTCCACGTTCGTCTACAGCGCCGACAAGGTGTGCGTCACAATGGTACTATCATTAGCGTACCCAAACTTCAGCTAAACGACCATCACTCTTCAAAATCTGCAATCAAACCTTGATGTCCGCTGGAACCCCCGGGGCTTCGAGACCTGGATCCACTCCAAGCTGCAGCGACAGGCTCTGTACTTCATTTAGTCTGGAAAGGGCTTCACGTGCCAATGTTTGCATTTTTGTGTCTTATTGAGGCTGGTACATGTAGCTGCTTGGATGTGGACTGGTTTCAGAACTGCAGGGCTCGACGCACAGACGGACTTGGTCGCAGCAGTTCTCGGATCATGTGCATGGCCCGAGAGGCTTCGACTATGGTCTCGCGCAGCACTCCTCGCGATTCGATGTGCTCCAAGTGGTTCACTGCTGCCGTGACGATGTCGAGACACTCGTCGTACGCGATGGCCACGGCCAGACTACGAGGTTCTTGCGCGAGGGTCACCATTCGCTCGGCAGCTGCTACGATGGCACGCGAGCACGTCTCGAACGTCGGCCGCAGATCTCGGTCGCTGTCATTGTCGCCCCCGTCGGAAGTCCAGGAGCTGCCGTAGCTGTGTCGGACTGTCGAAGCGGTCGCCATCAACGCAGCCGCTCGACTTGCTGCTAGCTCGTAGTTGTAGGCTGGAGTTGCGATGTCGTGGGCCGCAGCGATGGTGTCTGGAGTGCTCATACTGCGGTCGCGGTCGTCTTTCTTGGTGGTGGTTTTCGTTGTGGCGGTGTGTGGGCCGGCAAACCTCGAGAAAGTACTTTCGTCTACACCCAGACCCGCATTACTTTTGCTTGGTGTTGAGTCGAGAGGCCTGAAACTTATGCGGTGACAGTGCCGCGGATAGATTCACGTCTGGGAGGCTGTTGTGTCGATGAGCAGTGCGTCTACTGTAGTTGGAATGATCGGATCTCGTCGGTCCATTGCGTTCGTGTTGCCTTTTACAGGGTCGAAGGCTATTGCGGGCCGCGTATCGTCCTCGAAGCCTAAAGGCAAGCTCATGACAGACTGCTGGACCTTCAACAAGTCCGACATGACGTCCTTCTCAGCTGCACCTGATGAAGCTGAGCTCCCTCCATCAGCTCGATTGCTACCCGTCGACGGTGCAACAGGTTTCTTCGTTGATAAATTCATGTCTGCGATTGAATTACGGTGGGGCAGCGCCGCTTTCGCGTAGATGAAGCAGTCGTTCGTCCTCATTGCATCCGCTCCTGTGGCCATCACCATCTGCGTGCTACCAGCTCCGCCAAGAATGTCTTCACGTGTATCCGAGCTGTTCACAGGTTCAGCATTCTGCGAAAGCTCGCTCGACGCTGTATTGCCACCCGATCGTGGTGTTCTTGGGGTCGCTACAGAAGGTCTTCGGGGCGGCACGGCTGCACCAGGCCCAAGTGTCGCTTTTCCAGACATGGTTGTAGCTACCGAGCTCACGGCCTTGAGCATCTGCTGCATTCGCTTCGGAGTGCTTTCGCTCAGCTCCTGCAGTTCAAGTCGTAGCACTTGCATCTTTGCAGAAAGCTGCGAGTACGCGGATCGCGATGCAGTGAGCGAATCCTCAGCAGTGCGACGCGAATTCTCAAGCTGCAGCTGATGCGCAGTTTCGTAGCTTTCGGCTCGTCGTTGGAGTGCTTGCAGCTCTTGTTCATGTGAAAATTGCGCGCTCATCAGTGTTGCCAGGGATTTCTCGAGCTCGGACATTCGAGCCGGGTGCGCTGCAACTTGCTGCTGTACCTGGCGCAACGCCGTGGCCATGGATCGAATTTGTCCGTCACTTTCAGCGCGGGCCTTTTCGAGCGCTTGAACAGTTTGCGCTTGTTGGTCGCAAGCACGTTGTGTGTCATCCATACGCTGTTGGAGCTCATTGACCAGCGTATCCTGCTTGCTAATTGCTGCGCTTGCCTCATTTTGCACGTACGCCATCTGCGTAGTGCACCGTTGAAAGAGTTCGTGCTGAGCTTTTGTTACGTCGCGCCGCAGCAACTCGATGTCGGTAACAACGGCGAGCCGTGCCAGAGCTGTAAACGAGCTATCGTCGATTCGTTTAACTCCATCGATCGAGACGGGATTAGTTCGCGGCTGCTGATGATGGTTGATGCTGGAGCTCCAAGCGCTGATGAGGTGTAACTCCTCCACGATGCGAGCGAGATAATGCTGGATGTTGAGCGCGAGGTCAGCACAGTTTCCACTTTCGTGACCTCCCAGATCGATAGTCGAAGACATCGAGCACACGTAAGACCGTCCTAGTCCTTCATCGTCGTCTGCTGGATGCAAACCCACTCCATGATTCTGCTGCAAGCTGTCATCACGACCAAGTTCAAAGAGATCGCCCACCGTTGTTGCCATGTTCACTGACGGATTTAGCTCCAGTTCAAACTCGAGTGGTGAGTTTCGCTGATGCCATGGACGTCTTCAACTGGCAGAAATAGCAATCAGGCCCTGGAGAACAAGAAACTGTGAACGTTTCCCAGACCCGGAGCATGCCTGCATTCAAATTCAAGATAGCCCACGAGAAGGATTGCCCAAAGATGTGGTAGTGGCACATGTACTTACAAAATGGGGCCCTGCTGTGTTGCTTGCTTGGTCACCGCTACCCGCACCGGGCCCTTGTTTCACGTAACCGCCTACTGAAAGCAGCTTATATTGCAAGATGCAGCGATTCCGTGACAAACTTGTCTCGGCGCTGCTGCGTCAGCTTGAGCTGTCTCAGCTGGTCCCTCAGCGCCGCATTCTCCTGGCTCACACGAAGCAGCTCATTGCGGTACAACACATTCTTCCGCTCGGCCAGGAAGCGACACTTTTGCTCTCGAGCGAGCGTCTCCTCCATCTCACGCAACTTCCCTTCCAGCTCCTGCATCACCGCCGTGTCACTCGACGCCGGCGTCGAGTTTGTAGCTGCAGCACTTGCACTCAGTCGCTGGAACATCGTCCAGCCCTTGGGCTTTCCCTTCTCTTCTGGCTCTGCGACCTGTTCGTGCTGTGTCTTGAGCTCATTCTGCTGGTTCTCCTCTGGAGCTTCCACTTGCGTCTCTGGCGACGCCTCAAGCTGCTTGTTTGGCGGATGCTGGAAAACCAATGTCACGGGGCCTCTGGGCACCTGGCGGAGCTGCTCCACGATCTGTGGGAAGCGTAGAGTTGAGACGTCGCTGTCGTTCACGGACAGCAGCACGTCACCGGGGGCGATAACTCCGCTTGCCTCTCCAGGCGCGAGAGCCCCCGACGGGAGGCGGTAGAACGGCAACCGAGTGTCCACGATCGCGTGGGTGGCGTCTGCTGCTGCTGCGAAGTAGATGCCGAGGCCATACGCGCCCTTGACGAGCTCCACGGAGTAGCACGAGGTCATGTCAATCAAACGCGATCTTTCGGATTGGATACGTTTCGGTGCGCGTCGCTTCGAGGAGTGGCTGGCTACATTTGACGAGATGGCTACATTAGATGGATGACAACCAGTCCAAAACTGACTTACATATTCAACATGCAATGGCGTTGACGACGCTCTTCCAGCGTGGAGGCTCGACACTCGCCTTGCCACCACTGCTGGAGTAGGTGCCAAGGTCTTTGACCCAGAGTGCGAACTCCTCCAAGTTTCCGCGCAATCGTGCCTCCTGAGTTGGGTCTTGGTTGGTAATGTAATCGATGTAGAAAATGTAGTCCCTGTTTAGCGTAGCATGAGAAGAGACTTAGTGTGGGGCGAACATAAGCGAAAGGGGTATTACAACGTACCAGTGCGTGGTCTGGGCGGTGAAGAGGCTTCCGGCAGTAGCCGCTGGTCGACTCTCGATTTTGACAATCATCACATTGCGCAGCGCGAAGGCTGATACGATCTTGAACAACGCTTGAGGTTCGTTGGGCACTGCTACGACAATACTGGACTTGGTGGTGGTGGGCGGGCGGGTGCCCATGTTAGTGGTGCCTGGAGCGGTGCCCAGTGGCAGCGGTGACGCATCAAGGCGTCCGAGAATCATGTACCGCGTCTCACTATTGAGCTCGTCACCAACACCACGCTCCAACACGACAAGTCCGTGTGCCTGCGCTGCCTGCTCACTTGCAATAGCAGCCACATGGCGTTTATCCTCCTGCTTGACAGTCTGGCACGCGCCCGCACTATCCCACGCAGCATTGCGTTCGATAATGGTGCCGATTTTGCGCTCCATGGCGCAGATGAAGCTCTCGCAGTGATCCAGCACCGCCGGATGCGACGACAACTGCTTGATCTCGCTCATCGCCACCCCGGGCAGCGCGCAGAGACACAACTCCTGCACGCACGCCACCTCGCCCACGATCTTGAGGTGCGAGGCCACGAGTCTGTCCAAGTTGCCGTGGAAAGTCCCCGAGATCGAGTTTTCCACCGGCAGCACGCCGAACTGCAGCTCGCCGCGCTCCACCGCCCCCACCACGTCCGTCATGTGTGACAGCCCGATGGTCATGAAGTCGTTCGGGCTCAGCACTTTGGCAGCCCGCAGCTCATCGAACGCCGCCTTGGCCGCCACCTCCGAGAACGCGCCCTCTTTGCCCTGGAAGCCCACGAGCACGAAGCTGGCGGACAGAGAGACGTCGCCCTCCTCGTTCTCCTCCGTCTCCGTCTTGAGCCTCTTCTGTCCATTGGCTGCTTCTGTCTCTGCGTGTCTCTTGTCACCTGTAAGCACTGAGACTGTCGGCGTTGAGCCCGATGTGGGGCGACGCCCGGCGCCTGGCAGCCGCTTGGCGCCCGGGTGCATGGCCAACAGCTCCGCCTCCTTCTCTCGCCACGCGCGCACGCAGTTGCGGTCCACGCCGAACTGCCGCGCCACCGCACGCAGAGACAGACTCTTGGAGGCCGCAACCACCTTCAGCTTCTCCTCCACAGTGAAACTTCGCTTCTTGTCGCCCTTGGCGGGCGTCGCCGTCGTCGAGTCTTCCGCGTCCGACATGCTGGTCAAACGGCGACTTTATTGTGTGCGGAACACGAATGTAGCCATCATACCACAAATGTAGCCATCATACCGCGATGTAGCCATCATGGAAATAGGCATGTTGAAGTGTCTACCTAAAAATAAACGTGAGGCGCAATGGTCTAGACAAGTGTTAGCAGTTGGGGGTGATCATGGCGACGGAGCCACTGCCGCCGACGTCGGCGCGGGGTTTGGACCAGCAGCAACAGCAACGGCGGCTGCAGCAGTTTCTGGATCGTGGGCGAGTGCCGCCGCGAGAACGTCGGCCGGAGCGGGCCTCGAACGACGTGACCGATATCCTCGGGGCTCGGCCGCTGCTCAAGAACCACGTGTACGTCAACAAGCAGCACTTCTACGATGCGCATGACATCAAAGGCTCGACGAGCATGGAGCTGCATCCCAAGAACTGGCGGGCGGGCAGCGACGACCGCTTCAAGCAGCTCCCAATCGAGGGCACCACGTCGCAGCCTGCGGGGTTCCGCACGGACCGCGTGGTTAATCCGCTAGAGCCGAGCTACAAGCTCCCGTCCTTTATCAAACCGCCGCCGGTGGGTTTTAGTATCAGCGCCTGCGTTGCGTTGGGTGTTGGGGTTTCTTACAGCAATTTGATGCCTTTGCAGCTCGAGCCGAAGTTCCTGCGAGACAGCTACAATGTATCCGACATCGAAGGCACTTCGATCAAGATTCGTGATGTTCTACACCCTCGAGACGGCTTGAAAGTGGTTAGGCAGTGTGGTTTCGTAGATGAGCTATCGCAAACATGGAGCTGAACTTGAAATGCACGCAGGACGATATTGCAGGTACGCAGTGCGGCTGGCTACCGCGACACAAGCGTGGTCTGCGTGAGAACCCTCCGCGAGATATCTTGAATGTCCAGGATATAACCAACGTGGATTTCAGGTCCAGCCGTGTCACGTGAGTTATGTGCGTTGTTACTGGTGTCTTACTGATTGAAGCTAACAGCGGTGGTCTTGGACTGCAGGAACGTGCTGAATCCTGTGTATACGGTCAATGGCATGACATTTGGGGACGATCCGTTGTCACGCCCGCTAGTTCAGCATCCCAAGCGAGACAAACCCAGCTACGCTCTCAAGACGGACGATATCGAAGGCGCGAGCTGTGCAGACCCAGCTGCAGCAATTGTGGCGGGTATCGTCATGGCACATCGACGCAACTTCCGTGATACCAACGTCACGGAAGACATCATGGGCGCCAAGGCGGATACGTTGCTGCATAGCATCCGTTCCACGCGACGTGTTGACCCCAACGCCCCACAGTATTCAGCACTGGATGGCTCGCGCGTGGATGCCAGCGCGATATCTGTTGGCAAATCTATTGTCTTCGCTGACCTTATGCATCAGCACGAGCTACTCGAAGCCGCCCACAAGCGTGATGGTGGTGAACTGAAGCCGTACGCTGTGAGCGGTGTAGGCAACGTCGGTCTGTTGGGCTCCGCCAACCGAGACCGAGAAAAGAGACCTCCCGGTGCTAAGCGAGTTCCGCTATACGGTGACGAGGATCCTCCACCAAGAACTGCACCGGTGAACGCGGCTAAAATGAAGACTGATCTCATGCCTGCCATTACTGGAGGTAGGTCAAAGCCGTCGAAATCATCGAAGCAAACGTCGGTATCGGGCGGAGCGAGTCGCAACGAGCGCAAGCAGGCAGCAGCGAAGCGAGAGGAGATTAAGCTGGTGCGCGAGCTAAGCTAGGATACAGCAAATGCATTTATCATCATCATGGTTGTCGTTATTCATATCCGGCAAGCTGGGTGCGGCCGCACATGGAGAAGAAGAGAGGCTTTTAATTTTTAAACCCACTAGGATTATGTGTATATCTGAATGAGCAGCCTAGGTGAGATCGAACTCATCGTACACAGGAGCCGTAACCCTGGGCGCAGGCTTGGACTCTGGTGCGGGAGCTCCAGCCTTCGGGGCAGGCGCCGCCGCAGCGTCGAAGGCTTTTGCAGAACCGTCCGGAATCGAGAATTCAAGCGCGTTCGAGTCCGGCATGGCGAACTCGAGGTCGTCAAACTCGTAATCCATACGCACACTAGCCCGCACCGCTGCAGGGGGAGGGGAAGGCGCCAAGGTAGGGGACAAACCGGAAGATTCGCCATTGGTTTTTGGCGATGCGGGCTGCTGAGGCTTCGTAGCAATTTCCTCCTGCGAACGTGGGGCTGGTGTCGGAGCTGAAGGTTTCTTATCTTCCTTGGAAACGCTGACTTCGCCGAGTGCTGCAGCCAACGCCGCTTCATAGTCGCTGTCACGAACGTCCGAGCTGGATACCGTCGGTGCTTCAGACGAACTGACGTCATATTCAGACTCCAACGACGGTGCTGCTGCAGCTGGGGCTCGCGAGGAAGGTGCGAATGGGTTGCGCTGCGCAGGGGCAGCACGCGCGGATGGTGCAAACGGGTTCCTCTGCTTCGGCTGCTGTTGGCTGGCACCTCCTGCGCTGGAAGGCGCGGGTCTGTGGTGTTGCTGAGGTGGCGGCGGAGCGGTCTCTCCGGATCCGTACACTGACAGCTTGCGGCAGATCCGTCCGATCTGGTTGTCCAGCGCCATGAAGCCGGGCTTACGCACCGTGGCCTGCAGCAGCTCCTCGTTGCCCATCTTGAAGGCGCGCACCAGGTCCTCGGCGAGCGCGCAGTCGTCCGAGGACAAGAAGGAGTCGTCCTGCAGGCAGCGCGAGTACAGCGCGTCGGCGGCAGGCACGTCGCCCGATGCCAGCAGGAGGATCACCTGGCTCAGGTGGGCCTTGTGCACGTTGTGGCGCTGGTCCATAGCTTCATAGAGTGTCGTCAAGCGGTCCAGCAGCTTGATAGCGTCTCCGTTCTTGCCGCTCTTGACCAGGAAGATCAGCGTCTTGCGGAACGTCTCGACGGCGAAGTGCGGCTTGTCCTGCGCCTCTAGCAGGTCGCACGCCTTCCAGTAGAGCGGCAGTACGTCGTCGGCGCCGCAGCCGTGAGTCTCGCAGGCCTGCGCGCCCTTGACGAGGGCGTCCGCGGCCTTGCCCAGCTCGCCCATGTCCACGTAGCAGCCGCTGGCCGTCTCGTAGGCCTTGCGGGCCTCGGCCGTGCGCTGCTGGGCACTGTGCGCGCCCGCGCGCTCGACCTTGAGCTGCTGCAGCGCCGTCTTGGCTACATTTTCCCAGGCCTGCGCGGCGCGGAACGGCGACTGGTTGTGCAGCTGCGCGTCGGCGCAGCGGGCGAAGGCCTGTTTGCTGGCCTCGAAGTCTCCGCCGAGGCGGAAGAGCTCGCCGGCCTTGTCCAGCAGCGGCGCCGCGCTCAGGTAGTCGGGTGCGCCGCGGAAGAAGGAGCGCTTGGCCAGCGCCTTCTCTGCCTGCTTGAGCTGCGCCGCCGCCTCCGCGCACTTGTGCTGCTGCAGCGATGACATGTCAGGCCGGGGAGGTGAGCGAAGCGAAGTCGACACGTCAGATGATTGTGCCGTTGCAACGTAAGGTGCCTCCATACAAGAGCAATTTTGGCGGCTCGTATAAAGAGGGCGCGTGTTCCTGCTGGGTGGTACAGTGCAGTGGCGTACACAATGATGTATACTTATTGAAAGTTAAAATTCTAAAGTGAAACTTACTCGTATAAAGCGTAAAAGTACTCTAATTGGATGCGAGATTTTCGACAGTACTTATAAGTATACAACTCGTTTGAAAATATTGTAGCTACATTCGAAAACATTTTGACATTTTACATATTAAAATATGTAAAATGTCAAAATGTTTTCGAATGTAGGAATTAAAATTCCTTGAACAATGAAGATATTTTTCAGATTAACGTTTAAGTACCGGTATGGCATTTGTTTTTTTTGCAAAAAATATTGGACTATCAATAGTCAACTTTAAAGCTTGAAATTGAATACTGGTACAATGTAATAATTCTAAAGGGTTGATTAGTAACGGGTTCTACCAAATAGTATACCCATTCCGAATAGAATACCCTAACTCATTTTAAAGATTTACTATTTGGTATTATACCGTTCCAAATACTATACCATTCCATCGAATTGTCCAGAGACCCAGCCCAATAAACACTGATTTTGATCAACGCTACATCTACCCTTCCCGCTCACTTTAGAAACGATCACGTGCCCGTCAAGTACTACTGCACTTTTACTTCATTCGTAGTTTATATGTCTGCAGACTTTCCTCCTCATACTGCGGTTGAGTAGTACGTATAACATTGAAAGATAACGAATCACTTTGGAATTTGACACCCACCACACAAGTCATCGTGTTCATAGCATAACTCTAGTTCTACCAGGCCAGCAGCAACCTCTACGAGGCTGCACCCCGGCTTAAAAACTGCTAGTAGTAACCCCGCGCATGATGGCCCCCAAGCAAGTCTATGAACGAATTTCCATAACCGACATGTTATCGAGCGGATTCAAGACCAGTAGGTTATGTGTCAGCGCGTGCTGCGCAGCATTTTTAAGTCGATCCAGGTTGGTACGTGTCCGGCGTTTAGACTCGTAACTGAAGAAAAGGAAACAAGCACGCCATCACCAATTAATTAGCACTCCACTAATTCCATCGTTAGTAGACAAAAATTACTATCGCTATAATACCCTGCCAAATTGGATACCCTGGCACACTTTGAGGGTATACTATTTGAATAGTATACCGTATACTATTTGGTAGACCCCGTTACATTACCACATATGTTATAAAGCACATGTATATTACATGTAGTATGTTAGTAAAAAAAATATTCGCCGTCGTCTCACAGCAACCGGTTTGCATGAACGCGTCACGAATCGCAAGGTTTCGCTGGCGTGGATAATGGTGGCTTCGATTGCCAATGCCCAGGCTTTCCGAATAAAAGATTGTATTGCAAATATACGGAAATATTAGTACGGAATAATTTATTGTGCGCCCAGCCTGAAAAAGTGGAATAACTTACGACCCCATTTTTTACAATATATTTTTACAGATATAAACAGTGTTTTTATGCGATTACACTTTTTGTAGTGAGCGCGATTTTGTGTGATATCGATCTCTACTTTGGTTTCTGAGCTTCATTTAGCGCCTTGCGCGCGCAAGAAGCAGCGCGTTGCTGTCCAGGTCTACCATGGTGTCCCCTACCTCGAATACCGTCGAGCGGCTTTTTAGCAGGGCACGTCATATTCTCTCGCTTCACCGCCACCGCATCCCCCCATTCGTTTGGAGATGATGTTGTTTCTCAAGGTGAGCAGGCGCTTCTGGGGGGCAACTGCGACGGTCTCGAAGGCTGTCAACGCGTAATTTGACAGGTTTGCACTAACTACAATCACAGGTTGCCATCTTGTACTGGTACTTAAAATTGTTGCAATATACTGAATAATTCTTTTTTGCATTTCATGGCGATCCGCGGAATAATTTATTCTGCCGGTGCCAAAATGTTACTGCAACGTCATTTTCGGAAGGCCTGCCAATGCCACCATGGCAAGAAGGGCGACGAGAGAGCAGCGAAATCGCGCGCTCGTCTTCCGGGTGGTCGACAGTTGCTTGGATATCCGATACAGTACACCGTCAACGAATCTCCGGGATAACGATACCACCGCTCGCATCGACCCTTGCCTTGCGGTTCACGGACGCATGAACCGTCCAATGGGGGGGTTCACACTGCCCGGCTCCGGAATAGTATGCCGGATTTATGCCGGAAGCGGGGGTTCACACTCCGGCTCCGTTATGCAGCTATGCCGGAAAAGCGAGAAAAAAAGCGAAAAGCGCTGTTTTGAAGCCCCCGGTTTGGGGCACCCCCTATACGTTCCGGCATAGCTAAGTGAATTTTCTCCATAAACACGGCCCAAGATGACAGACTGCCAGCCTCAAGACGAAGCGAGTATGCAGCGGCTGCGGCAAGCTTCCCCGGGCGTGCAAGCGCACCCGCGAGCTGTAGCTGTGTGCTGAGATGCTCTTCGCGGCCGCATGACGTGCTTTGGCGGCGTAGGCGAGGACCTAGCGTCTCCGGCGAGTTCCCCACCACCACGAGCTTCTCCGGCGAGCTGTCCCCCACCACGAGCTTCAGGATCGGGCCGCTGCCCGCGACAATCTTCTCCGGGATCTTCTCCAGCAGCAGCTCGCCGTTCACCACCGGCTCCTCCGGCTGCGGGTGGCTGCATCGCCCGCTACCGACGCGCGAGCACTCAACCAGCGAGCGCGGAACGTGGCGCTGCAGTACGCGCGCCTCAAGCCGTACACGGTCTAGCACCAGCAGAAGAACATGCACGCCGTGCTGCTCGAGAGCGTGGACAACCACGTACTACTGGGCTACACGCTGTCCACCAAGTTGCAGCGCTCGGACCCTCACTGGGTCGACACCGGGCTCTCATGGGCTCTCCCTCGCCGACGACAGAATGAAATCTCAACCAACAATTTTTAAAAAGAATATTGCAGTTTCTCCCAAATTTAATAGTATAACATGAAAATCGGTATAGGATTAGTGTGAACACTCCACCGGCATACGCACAAAAACGGCTCCGTTATAGGCTAAGCCGGAGCCGGGCAGTGTGAACCCCCCCCCCATGAGCAATTTCCATAATCCAGTACATATGTACTGGATTATCTCAAAACGCAAAATTAATTCGGCGAAAATCTGTCATTTGCAGTACAT
The DNA here is from genome assembly GCA_009729435.1 of Phytophthora fragariae. NCBI lineage: Eukaryota > Oomycota > Peronosporomycetes > Peronosporales > Peronosporaceae > Phytophthora > Phytophthora fragariae. Next base: position 3,041,021 of record QQOI01000002.1, on the reverse strand, counting down.
GTAGTGTCGGCGTTAAGTTAAGTTCGGATCGTCTTTATACTATGCGCGACATACTTCAGCGAGGCCCTATACCTTCGATATCTTGAGCGCAAAGAAGCAGAAAGCAACAGTAAGTAAGCCTAAGGCGGCAATATTCAGAAACTAAAATCCACGCAAACGTTACACGTGTTTCCCTCTATCCATCAGCCACGCACCATTTACACCTTTAGGAAGCGCATCATCTCCTTGTCGAAGCATGGCTTGAGCAGTGCCAATAACGATCTTAGTCGTAGCCATGATATTACCGTACGGGCTTGTGCAAGCACAAATCATCAAATAAAACCAAATGAGCACTAACAACCTGTAGACAAGAGGTTGCTACAAAGCGGATAACTTACAGTCAGGTTGGCGGGACAGATGACGCAGCGCGGTGATCTCCATGACCACCCAGGTAGTACACAAGCAGCACGTTGCGCTCCTCACTGCCGAAGTTGCCCAGCTTGGAGGCCGCAGCAGGCGACGCCGGATCATCGCTCGCGGTGGGTGGCGTGGGAACCAAGCTGGAAACAATTTAAATTCGTTTGGCTATACCAGTCTATCGGAGGAAGGCTCCACCCTGTGCCATCAACGCGGCGAAGTGAGCGCATTGCTGGTGCGTAGCACACCACAGTAAGTTCGCCTAGATAAACTTAATATACGTACTGTTTACAGTACATATAATTTGAATGTCGATTTGGGATAATCCAGTACATATGTACTGGATTATGGAAATTGCTCCCCCCCCAATGCATGAGCAATTGCGAGTTGAGCCCTGTTTAGGGGTGTGTGTGAGCGCAACATTTTTTCAAGGCAAAATACAGCTTGGACAAGCTGTTCAGCACTGCTGCTTGACCAAGCTGTCTTTTGCCTTGAAAAAAATGCTTTGTTTCGGATGCTTTGGGGCGTTTTTGACAACAACAAAAAAACTTGTTGCATGTTGCGCGAGAAAACTCCAAAAAGCGCATACTACGAGTTATTTTCTTCAAAAGACGCATACCGTTTCAAAAGACGCATACCGGTTTCTGATTCTAGCCTGTAGATATAAGCCTTCGTGTGGGTTTTGAGGTAGTGACGGTGGTCATGGTCTTCATGCTAAAGCCTGCCTACTACATACGAGAAAGATTTTGTTGTTTAGCTTGAGGTTGACCGCCTCTAGCCCCATTTGCAGTGACTCGAGCGCTGCGAAGGTGGTGCCGTCCGTGACGATCTGCGTGCTACCTGATATCGTCCACAAGAGCAAGTATGCTATCCCTGGGTCGTTCTAGTTCGGGGTCTTCTGGGTGGAAGCTCGTGATGATGATTTTAGGCACTGCTCTACTTCTCGTTCAGCATTGATTGGTATTGGAAGTGCACGATGCGAAGTATGGAATCAGAAACTGGTAAGCTTATGCGTCTTTTGAAGCGGTATGCGTGTTTTGAAAAAAATAACTCGTAGTATGCGCTTTTTGGAGTTTTCTCATGTTGCGCAGGACAAACCGACTCTGGGTGGTGAAACCGGGGCACAACGCGAGAGTGAATCCACGTGTTTCGGGCGCCGCTGTCGTCTGCCTGGCAAGCGGGGCCACTCAGAGTGACCCAAGTATAGCTCGCTGTGATTGTGGCGAAGTTCACTTCAAAATTGTCCGCGCATCCCGATTGAACCAAAAGTCTCAACATGCCTCGCCCCAAATGTTTAGACGAGCACTTCAAGGCCCGCAGATGGCATGCAGTGGCACGCGCGTCGCATTTAGACTCCGCCGAGCACGAAGATCGCCGAAAGAGTCTAAAAAGCAGCATTTTCCATAGGGCGAGCCGAATGCCTCCATCCAGAGCGAGACAGTCGCAGGCCCATCACGGCCCCATCACGTTTGCGGGCTGAAGCAGTAACGGCCATCTAAACCAGCACGTTACGCATCCCCATTGTCGACGAGCCCCTGCCAGTCGTCCGAGGAACATTCACACATGAGTAGCAAGGTGACATGCATGATGTCCATGTCGGCGCCACCGTCGGAAGCTTGGTGAGCTCGATTAAACACGAAGAGACAGCGCTGTCTCCTCCGTGCAGCAGACTGCAAGTTGCAGTTTTCGCGGCGGTCGTTCCGCTAAACGGATCACCGGCGCCGAAAAAGAGGCTCCTTTCGGGCCCGTACAGCAATCCGGAGAAACGCAGAGCAAGCGACGCTCAAAGGCGGTGCAGCGCCCGTGTCAAGGGACCGGGGCAGTCCACCTGAAAAAGCTTGTTGCGATGCAGTTTTACCGGTGCCCCGCATCCTAACAGGCCCCTTCTCATGCCCATGCACCGGAAGGTCTCTGCACGTCTTGATATCCGTATACCTGGGCCATATCCAGAGCAAAAGCTCCTTGCAGCAAGGCTTGCTGGCCGCGCTGCCCCCGAGGACAAGGGAGCAGCCATGGCAAGCGTCTCGGTTCCGCCATCCACCCCGCTCGCCTTGCTATCGTTCACTTTGAAATTGGCTGCCAACGCCGCAGTCCGCAAGAGTCCCAGTCCCAGTCGTCCTCACAACCGCTCTCCGACCGCGACACCATGGCCAAACAGCCCTTCTTCACGTTCGAGGACGCCAAGTTCTCCTTCAGCCTCTTCTGCTGCATGTGCGGCGTCGGCACGCTGAGTATGCCGGCCAACTTCGCTCGCGCAGGCCCGGTTCTTGGTTTCCTGGCCACCGTCTTCATGGCTTTAGCCAATATGTACGCGTCCGTCGCCATGTCCAAGGTGCTTCTGCTCGCCCCCAACTCCGTCAACACCTTCAGTGACCTCGGTGAATGGTGCATGGGCAAGACCGGCCGCTGGCTGTGCGTCGTCTCGCAGATGGGTTCCTGCCTGCTCATGCCGTGCGTCTTCCTCGTGCTCGGCGGAGGACTGCTCGACGGACTCTTCCCCGGTGCCTGGAGCACCACGACCTGGATCATCCTGATGACCATCACCGTGCTGCCGTTGGCGCTGGTGCCGACCCTGAAGGAAGGTGCTGGCGCGGCTTTCGCCGGCTGCATGGGCACGCTCATTGCTGACTCCCTCGGCATTGCAATCGTGGCGCACGGCATGAGCGACCACCCGTCCGTCCCCTCGCCCGAGCTCAGTCTGTCTCAAGTTGTCGGTGCATTCGGCAGTCTGGCCATGGGCTTCGGAGCTGGCATTGTCCTCACGGACGTGCAGCGCCAGCACAGTGACCCGAGCCGCATGCCCCGCGTTGTCACCGTTACGATCGCCTTCATCATGTGCATGCTGCTGATCCTCGGTTTCGTGCCGTACTTCTCGGTCGGTTGCCAGGTCTCGGGCAACCTGCTCTACGTGATCTACCCGGACGCCTCCACCGGTCTCACTTCGCTCGGCTTTGCGCCCAAGTGGGGCACCGTTGTGTTGGCCTACCTGGCCATGCAAATGCACGTGACTATCGCCTTCTCGGTGCTGATCAACCCGGCGTTCTACATCGCCGAGCGCTTGGTGCTGGGCATGCACAACAAGAAACCCGAGGAGACCGAGAACGGCGCGGCCTACCTTGAGTCTGGAACCCCCACGACCGACGCCAAGGGCGATATCTCCCGTGTGAGCATGACCTCCAGCCGTCGTTCGAGGACGTCTGTGTTCCCCCTGACCGGCGAGGTCAACAACACCCACGAGCTGGAGGCTGCCGAGTACCGCGGCGCCAACGCCATCAAGTACATCGTGCTTCGTCTGGCCATCATCGTGGTGCTCGTTATTCTGTCGGTCGTTTTCAAGGACCACTTCTCGGACTTCGTCGACTTCGTGGGAGCGTCCGCTATCACTGCCAACTGCATCGTCCTGCCGACGATCTTCTACCTCATCAAGACGTGGGAGCATGTCCCGATGTACGAGAAGTTCGGCGCTGGCGTCGTCATTGTGGTGTGCACTGTGCTGGGTTGCTACTCGACGTACGAGGCCGGCAAGAACCTGTTTGCTCCTTCGGACTCGGACACCCTGTTCCCGTACTGCGATGCCGAGTTCCAGAACACTGTGTACTACAATCAGACCGTCGTGTCGTCATAAATGTGAAACACCACGTATACTATGGATATAACGTTAGGCTCACGTAAAAGACAATGAAAGCTCCGTTATCCCCTAAAGATGCTTACCAAAGACATTGGACCGATTCCCGTAGGCTATTTTCGTACAGATTTCGTGTCCAAAAAATCGTGTACAGATCTCGTACAGCCCGCAGGCCGCTTGCTGTCTAAATGTATAGATTCGGTACAGATCCGAGGAGCCACTTTCAAGTTGAAGTGACCCTCACCCACGCACGTCAATTGCACTCCCTGGCAAGCCCAACCACTCAGCAGCGATCATGGTGCCTGCAAGCAAGCGCGGCGGGCCCACAGGGACCGCAAGGCTACAGCGATTCTGATACTATGGCGCTGCTAACTATCATCAATGAACCACGTGGCTCGAACGAATGGGATCGAGTCCGCCATTTGTGCAATCGACGTCATGCGGCAGTCGAGGATTGTGATATACGTTCTCATACCGGTGGAACTGAGTGAGAAGACTCGCTGCCCCGTCACCCGTGTTCTAGCGGTTGAAATTAGTCAAATACTTCTGCAAAAGGTCCACAATGTGACTTTGGATGACGAGGCCAGCTTAAACGCAGCGTCATTTCCTGGCAGGAGACAGAAGCAGTCTGATAAGGGCGTATTTACAGGGATCTCGAGTTCCGTGGCAAATCCACCCTCATCAGACTGCTCTGTCTCGCTGACACCGCTTGCAGGTGGCCTCGCCCCGCGCCGGCATTGCGGCGGCAGCGCTCGTAGACTCGTCGATGAACTCGTCTTCATCGTCCGCACTATGCTTGCCAGTGTCAACAGCCCCAGTGAGCTGTGCAGGAGTGAGTGAGCAATATTCACCATTCTAGCTATACCATCTACACATCTAGAAATCTGTCGGAGGGGGGGTACCCTCCGACAGAAGTGAAATCTGTCGAGTCGACAGCGGACTCGAGTTGTCTAGAAATGGCCGTTCTATGGAATTCTGTACGAAATCTGTACAAAATAGAGACCTTTCGGAGCGAGTTTGGTTTGTGGTTTGCAGGATAGGAGCACAAAGAAAATACGGAAAACGACCGGTTTACTAATCACCTATCCCAATTCCTACAACGTGTCCGGTTTTCCGAGATCAGAGCAATCCTATCCCACATCTGTGTGGGAAGTAGGAATCGCTGATTGCTGCTAACCCGTATAATTTAATAGTATATAGTTGATTAAAAGATCAAGTAAATAACAGTACTTATCTAATATCTCGGGGTAAGCTAGAGAAGGAAGCATGTATCTCCTGTGAAGGTTGGACTAGACCGACATGCTGCATGGGTGGGAAAGGGGGCTGCTACAAAGAGAACTTCTTCAGACCGAATTCATACATCATTTGGACATGAAAATTAGCGCCGTGGCGCCGTGCGACTAACTTGGATCTAGCACCAGGCAAATTGCATGTGCGCCAGCATCAACCCTTTGAGGGTTGATGTGTCGTCCCCAAGGGTCGTTCCCGCAAATCGTAAACGCCAAAAAGAAAATTAATTTATTTTTGGTTTGTAGGATAGACCCAATTCCTGCAAACCACAAAACAGACCGCTCCGAAAGGTCTCTAATGGCCGCGACAGATCCTACGGGAATCGGTCCATTCTGTACGAAGTTGATGAGATGTATCCATGACTACCCGAAAGTAATTTTAAACGATCTGAGAGCGCAGTCCGTATTAACTTTTGAATTTGAAGTGAGGTACATTAGTGTCAATTAAGCGAAGCTAACGCCACCTAATGCCCATGCTCGTCTGTTGCCATTAGTGCTAACAGTGAGTCTGTCACCGTCCTTTTGCCTTCAGCCAGGGGCGGCCCCCCGTGGAGTTACACCTCGTCCTCCACGACCAGCAAATTGGTCGATTTTTCATGCTCCCGCAGCCAATGTGCCACGTCCGCAGCGATAAACCGCGAGACGCCTCCCCATCGGCCCCAGCCGCCGGCATTGTGCCAGCGTTCCATTCAATAGTGCGGTCTGTCGATAATGCCATCCTGGCAAACTCTCGTGCAGTCCGGTTGTAATCCCGGGTCTGAGTCGTCCAGCTGCTCACCGCTGTCGCGTCCGCGAGTCGTCTCGCCTTCCAGTATTCTCCCTTCAGGTGTTTCCCCTTGGGTGGCGTGCGATGGAGTTGTTGTCGAGTGGCATCGGCGTCGTCTCCCACGACATGGACCGGCCCCCAGAACGAGTTTAGGCAATGTCGGAGCCCCCACGCAAGCCCCAGATAAATCGCTCGTAGATGAACCATGTGAGCGCCCGCATACATCTTACTGCCAACCTGCATTAACCGGTAGGCACCAGTGACCTGGTGAACCTTCGCAATGACCACTCCACTGCTACACTGCCGAGGGGTATCTCCTTGTACCCCAACGACTGCCAGCAAATAACAGTGCCCTGATACGGGCGGCCCCTCGTAAGGGCCCTCCCATCCCGCGCCCAGCATCGCGCATATACTCTTACACAACTTAGTGCGTATGGACGATGGGAGAACTTCGTAATAATCGCTCGTAACATCCATATGTCCATGGTGTAGCCGTGTCTTCAGGCCGGCAACGTGGTACTCAGTAGTCACGTCATTTAGTGGATCAAAGTGAGCGACTCTCCACCGCCAAACAGCATGAAGGTACAACGCTGCCCCCAGGCTTCAGCAACTCCGGATCAAGTTGTCCACCGTTGCGCCTAGTTCGTCAATGTCCGCATCCGGTAGTCCGGACACCACGCGGCCCGTTACCGCGGCTATCCCTGCAGGTATCGTTGGCAGCGTCAGCGCAAAGATCGCCTCTTCATAAGAGGCGAGGCGGAGACCAGTCGACTCCCAGCGGCGCACCAGTAGGTCGCGAAGGGTTCGAGCTGCTGGGCATTCCCAGAAGACGTGGAACAAGTCCACCCTTGTAACTCTTTCACACCCCGCGTGCGGGCAACTAGGTTCGAAGTCACCGGGTTGTATACCGAGAGCGCGTGCAGCTTAACTCGATATAAGAGCTGCTCCCCCCAGGGGTTCAGCCCGACTATCCGTCGTATCCGCTTCCAGGTTAACGTCTTCAGTCCGCCAGCCGCCGGACGACTCAGGCGCTCCCATTTGCCTTGCCGCTCCACGCAGCTGGCCTTGCCTTTCTGGACCCGTTTGGCCCCGAACGCAGCCTTGTAGGACCTGCGTGTGGCTTTCCATCTTCGCTCTCCCTTCCACAGGCAAGCCATACGAGCGAGTCTCGGGTGCGGGTGTACCCTGTCGATCTTTTCTGCCGGCCCGACGTCTCGCTGCATGCACCGCGTGAGCTCTCGATGTGATTGTATGTCGCCCGGGCGGGTACTCTCGTCCGCTGCCCCTCCTTGTCCTACGAGGCGCCGTTCGCTGGTGACGCAGCGGATCTGGGCTCCCCCTTCGCCTCGCGTCGAATACCGGACCCTGCCATAGTGATCCCCAAGCAGGATTGACTGCGGGAAGTTCAGTATGAGAAGCTGCATAAGGTGACCGACATGCCGTTGGATTGTCTTGGTCACCTTCGTGCAGAGCACAGTGACAACTAGGCGATGTTGCCTCGTCCAAGTCCAATGAAGAACGTCCTTGATTTGCGCCCCTACGGCGCAGATGCTCCAAAACCGCGATACAGGATTGACCGTAGTACCCTTTTCGGAGTAGAGGCGTAGGTCCGTGAGGACGAAGTATGGAAGCCACTCCACACAGAACTCGCCGTGTTGGAGGGCCTCCACCGCCGTGTAGTGTGTCCACAGATGCCCGCTCAAGGTGGACGCGTCTATGATGAGCCGGCGGCCCCGCCAAGTGAGTGCGATGGGCCCGCGGAAGTATTGTAGGCAATGAAGTGCCCTGACCATGTCGACCTTCTCCGCCACTGCCACGACACCGCCGTATGCGTTGCATAGATGGACACCAGTGGTCCAGATAGTTTCCCGCAGTCTGGGCCCCGTCTTCGGTGGCTGCATAGCTCTCGGGGACACGTAAAGCATCGGTGCTGGGCCCGAAGCGTCCGCGCCCGCGATCACGTCCCCAACCACTAATGTCGTAGTATCAGCCTCGATCGCCCACGTATTCACCGTGACCGCGGCGTGTGCGAGGAGCTCGAGTTTCAAATTCGGTACGGCGAGACCGCCATCTCTGCGAGGCAGAGCGGCGACATGTCGGTTGATCCACGCTCGCCCTGCTACAGCGTCCGCCGAAAATCGTGCATGCCACACAAAGTTTTCGATCATCTTCTGGAAGTCCGCCACCAGCTCGGTGGTCGGCCACTGGTGGCGACGGATGTATAATAGCTTCGGAATGACCACTGCCATGACGACCATGCTACTTTGCTCGGCAGTCATGGTTTTCCGCGCGGCTAGCGCGAGACGGGTCACCAGTTGCGTGCGGGCGAGCCGCCAAGTGTACGCCACGTCTGGTACACTGCCGACCGGTAACCCGAGGTATCGGGATAGCTTAGTGACGGCTTGGACTTGTAGTGGAGACAGTAGCTCCTCGTTCAGGGGGATCGCTGCCGGATTTAATGCGATGACCAGTGTTTTGCTTTCATTGAGACGGAGCCCAGACGCAAGGGCGAACAGCCGCGTTATCTCCAGGATGATCGCCACCTCGAGGACAGTACGAACATAGCTTGCGGTGTCATCGGCATAACCACCTACTTTGAGCTTCACTGCTCCTGCCGCACTCTTGAGCACGATACCGCGCACTCTAGGCTCTGCATCAATTCGCCGATAGAGCGCCTCGAGGACTAGTAGAAAAAGCAGGGGGGCAGCGGACATCCTTGGCGAATGCCGCAGCTGACTGAGATCCATCTCGATTTGTATCCATTCGCGAGGAAGCGGACCTTGGTCCCGTCGTGTACTGCACGCATCGCTTGGACATAATCGTCGGGAAAACCCAGCCAGTGTAGCACCGCATATAGAAACTCTCGATCGACCGAGTCATACGCTTTCATAAAGTCTAGGAGAAGCGCAAGGGCCCGCGCCATTTCTGGGTCCGTTTTCGCCGCTGCTTGCGCCGCGGTGAATAGATCCACTGTCGAGTGGATCGTCCGGTAGGGAACGAACCCGTTTTGGTTTGGATGTACGATAGCACTCAGCTTGCCGCTCGTCCGCGTGGCCGTCATTCGGGTCAGCAGCTTATAGTCAGTATTGAGGAGTGCTAATGGCCGATAGTTCAGGGGATCAGCAGATTCGCCTCCTTTCTTTAAGCAAAAGATGTCCGCCTCAAGAAAGGTGGCCGGGAAGGTCCCTCGAGGGTACCAGCAATTGTAAAGGATTGTCAGCATGGGAATGAGCTGGTCCCCAAAATCCCGGTACCAGTCATTTCCTAATCGGTCGGGTCCACAAGCTTTGCCACGCTTGGAGGCCCCGATAGCCGCCGCCACCTCAGCCTCTGTGAACGGGCGGGTCAGGTCCGCCAAAAGACCCTGGTATTGGCCACTGTCTCCGAGCCATTGTAGAACGTTAAGCCGGGCCTCTGCGGTGGACCCCCGTTGCTGGAATATTGGGGTCCACGCATCAGCCAAAGTGTCCGCTTTGTCGTGCACCCCTCTCGCCGAGTGTCCGACTGCTGCATCAAGCCGGTGAATCTCGCTGTCCGCATACTTAGTGCTCACTCGCCGGTACATCGACTTCATCGTCTTGCCATCACGGTGCCCGCCATCGCGGAAAAGCCGCCTCTGCTGCGCCGCTGCACGGCCTTTAGCACATGCAGTGATAGCGTGTCGGACCCGGTGGAGAGGGGAGCCGCCGTCGCCGTCGGCTAACGTCAGCGCGTCCATTGAGTCGGTTATCGAGGCGACCGACGGCGCTTGGCCCGCAGCTGCTTCTCGTAACCGAACCTCTTGACGTATGAGACGGCGCATTCGCTGCTTATAGGTGGCCCGGGCTGCCTTCCGCCTCTGCTTGATGATGGCCAAAGTCTCTTTCCGCACCTCTATCTTGAGCTGGTCCCATTCTTGAGCCCACCGCTCTGCGGTAGGATCGGTCGTCTGCAACTCGTCGAGAACGGATTGCAAACGTCTCTGGGTGGCCTCCCTTACCGCTCCGGCTGCAATCAATGGCGGTGGGTAAACTTTCGCCGGTTTACGGATCCTGACTGGGTCGTCGGGGCTTCTCATGTGAAGCCGGACCGCACGATGGTCGGCTTGAGTCCCTGTTCGAAAGACCTCCACGGCAGCCACCCAGTCGGCCAGCGGGGCGGATATATACCATCTGTCCAAGCGAGCAGAGGCTTCCACCCCCTCGTGTACAGTGTAGGTATACATATGTGTGTTCTCGTAGTAAGCCGCTGTGTCCGCGAGGGTTGCGCCATCCGGTGGCACGAGGGCATCCACCAGGCCCCAGTTCGCCAGCAGTTCCGCCAATGCGGGAGAATCATGGCCCGAGTGCTTGCGGAACCAACTGCGGTCCAGCCGTGGATCGAGAGTGCAATTGAAATCACCGCCAACTACTAACTTGTCAGCCTGCGGCAAATCCAGGTCGCTTAGTTTGCGATAGAACGCTTCCCGTGGTCCCTTCTGATGAGGCGCATAAATGCAGATCAGCAGAAGCTCTACCCCCGCATACATCCCCGTCACTGCCATAAAGTGACTGTTCCACGCGTGAGTCATCACTGGTTTGGGCCGTCGAAGGCGTCCATGCGGATCTAGGAGGATCGCCACGCCACCTTTACAGTCGGTGGACGGTGACCAGAAGGAGAGTTTCTCCTCAGCGCCCCCCTGCCTAAACCCCCATTGTTTTGAATGTTGGAAGGCCATGTGTTCTACCTCCGCAGCTTCAACGTGCGTTTCTTGGAGGAACACGACGTCGTGCCGTCCATGAGCGTCGTCGTGACGAAATTCGCGGAAGTATTCGTTGCGGTGGCGCTCTAGACTGCCAAACTCGTTAACGTTAAGCGTGGTGCAGCTGAACGTACGTTCCTGCTTGTGGAGAGCTGAGGACGGACCGGCCCCCGCTGCTTGTGCCTGGGCTTCTTGTCGTCGGAGGTTCGCCACCTCCTTTCGACGTTCGTTTTTGAAATCCCGACGGACTTGGGTCGCTCGCTGCTGTTCCGTGACGCTGGGAAAAATATCCCCGATCGTCCGCTGTCGAGGCCCCCGTCGGGTCCGACGTGGACTAGATATCCAACGCTGCGGACTGACCCTGGGTCGGCAAGTGTCATGGCGCCTTTGGCGTTTGGGTGAAGGCCTTGCTGTGGTGACAGCTGGTAGAGCCACCGGTGCGACCGCCACCTGTGGTCCCGGATTCGTTGCTGGGTCCGGGACCGTTGTTCGGGCTGAACTGCCCTTAGTACTGAGCCGTGGCGGCTATCCCGGTCGCCATGGCGACCAGCCTGTCCTCCCACGTCACCCCCGATGGAAGCATCACCGTAGCTCCCCATTCATATTTGTCAACAATCTTCTAACAAGCTTGTTGCACCGCCGGGTGCACTTGGTAGATGGAGCCCAGTTGCGTCCTCGGGTAAGTACCCCAAGGTGTGACCGACCATGCCCACACGACATGCGGGAGCGTGTGCAGCACTCTCCAGCAGTCCTCCGTCACCCCTGGCGGGCACGAGCACATAGGAGCCGCTGTGTACAGGCCCCGGAGCCGGAGCCATCGTTGAGGATCCTTGGCCAATTGGCGGTCGCGCGTTGAGCCGTCTTCCGTCGTGCATGCGGCCACCCACGATCGACAGTATTCCTTGGCCGGGATCGGAACCTCCTCGTGGTTTACCAGCTGTCGCATGGTCGCGATCTGAAGATCATAGAGTTCGAGATCTCCCCAGCGTAGCAGCATCTCACGCGGCAGGAACTTCGCTATCAGTTCCGGATAAGGCACAAATTGGAGTAGATCATGCAGAGCGGTCCGATGCATGACCAGCCAGGTCATGAGCGGAAGAAAATCGTCCGTTCCCCCGTGGAACTGCGGCTGTCGTGGCTGTGTGTGCCCCCGTCGGAGCCACACCTTGATTGCCGACAGGTTTTCCTCTTTGAGGTGCCTCAGTTTGGCCCTATCCGACACAAGTTCCGGGTCCGCATTGATCGCGTCCAGAATACGTTCGAGCGTTGACCGGGCCACTTTACCCTGTGCCGAAATGGGGTTCCGTCGGGCAGAATCCCCGTCCGGGGCAACTATGGTACCAGTGGGGTGAGCGGACCCTCCACCAGTCCCGGCCAGTGCATGGAGTTTATCTGCTTCCGCTTTCAAGACCCCGTCCAGGATAGCGATGTCGTACGGATCGCGGTCCATCCGCCCCAAGTTGAGCCGGTCATGGACCACATCTAGGCGTGCTCTTCTCTCCATGGCTCCGATGATGATCGTGTTCGTGGTCTCGTCGTCATTCAAAAAGTCCACCTGGGCGAGGAGGCCTTGGCTATACTCGATATGAGCTACCACATCAGGATACCAGGAATGATTGACGCAGTTTTCCTGAGTGAAGGCCAAGTCCCCTTCCGCCTGCCACTTTGTTGCGATCTCGCCATGGTTAACGCCGTAGAAATGCCCTTCGTGTCGCTTCAAGACCAAAAAGACCGGCATGACGTGTAGTCGAGCATAGTGTCCTAGCATCGTTTTGGCCGTGGTATCATCCATCGCTCCCCCGCATCCTGTTTCATGAACGTCCCCGATCGGCAGAGTGTAGTCACTGTAGTAGTACCTTTGTACATGGGCGTCGTTGTGCTGATTAACGTCCAACACGAAGATAGGTTCTCGCAGATATTGGGCCATGGCCCGTAGGACCTCCGGTCCCGCCCAGAAATCTGAAGGAATCGGAGAATTGACCGTCCGGGTACGCTCCTGGGTGTAGTGGGTGTACAACGCGGCGGTGGCCGCGGCCATATCCGTCGGTGCTGGTTGCGACGGATACAATCGCTTCAACTCACGACGCGGATCCACCACATTGCATGCAACGTCGTGTGCTAAGTTGGCGAGCATCAACGTGTAGATACTCCGTTTGACCGCATTGGCTCCTTTCACTACGTCCGGGTGAAATTGAGCTTGGGTTCCCGCAGTGTCGTCATGGTCGCGTATAGCGCCGCATATGCGCACTGCCCGTTGGCAGGTACGGTGGTTAGTGCACCTTGAAAAGGCAGCAGGAAGACGGGCAATTGTTGTGGCATCCCGGGGGCCAGCTTGACTCGCTCGATGCTAAAACCGTCTTGGCTGAGTGACGGATCTTCGGCCACTCCATTTGTCGCCATGTCCTCCGTCAGGTCATCAGTACCATCTGCCTCGGTCTCCGGTTCGTGCGTATCGACCTCCATAGGTGAGGTGGACAACTCTTGCCCTGACACCAGGGAGAATGGAGCCGACGACCCCGGTGTCGTCGCTGGTGAGCGCGGGCTCGACGGTGGAGACGACCCCAAATAGCTTGATAAAACCGTTCCGTCGTCGCGTAGCTGGACCTCAGCTGCAGCCGGCGACTGACTCGACCCGGACGACTCCTCGTGCCCCGTCCGCCGCGGCGTGGCGGGTCCCCCCGTATGGAGAGAGCGACGAAGCTCCTCAATGGCCGCTGGGGCGGCCTCCGGCGAAGGCGGTGGGTAGGCGTACGGTGCCTCATCCTGCGCGTCGACATCGGAGGATGCAGTCCCGTCCTCTTCCGGGTCTGCCAGCGATGTGTAGCGACCCATTGCGTGGTCTTGTTTAAACTTGGCGTAGGCAGTGGCTTTGTTTTTAGCCTTCGGTCGGGCAGTGGCTCCAGCAGGCCTCCCGTTCGTGGCCGTCGGTGGAAGGCGCGCCGCGCTGAGGCCGCTGCCTGTGATTTAGTAGCGCTTGGCGCAGCAGCAGTCTTGGCTCCTGGGCGCTGTGCGCCGGTAGTACTGCCATCTGCAGTCCCGCTAGCAGGTCCCCTCTCTGCAGGGGTGTGCGACTCTCCAGACCGGTTGCGCCGCTGGCGCCGCGTGACTACTGTGAAGCCATCCGTGTTGTTCTCCCTCGGCGTGTCCGCCGCTGTCGCCCCCGACCCGTCCTCCGCGGACGCCCTTGCAGACTCGGTGACATGTGTCAAAGGTGAGTGCGGTTGGTCTGGCTCCCTTTCCGTACGCAGAAGTTCCGCAACAGGAGGTGGAATCGCGCCCTCCCCTGTAGCGACTGTCTCTCCGGTCAGCTCCTGGTGCAGCGTGGTGAGGAACGTGGTAAGACTTTCCTCGTCCGTGTGCCGGTACTGCGTGGCCGTACCAACGTGGTAAGACGGAAGCGGGCCCCTGTAAGTCCGGAGGAACTTGGCTTGCTGCGTGATGACTTGGCCAGGCTTTGCCTTACAGAAGCCCGTAGTATGATACGGTGCATAACATCGGGTGCACGGTAGGCGCTGGTAGATCACGTGATGATGTAGCGTGATTAGCCGGCCATGAATCTTGAGCTTGGTCACCCCTCTCAGCATGTCAGGGCAAGTGTCCGTGTTGAAACGGAGGAGAAAGTAGCCATTGTCCACAATCTCCGACGCGCCGACCCGGGAGCGTTCCGCATCAACTACGTCGACTCCGCCTAGCCGTCCCAGAGCCGCCAGCAGTACCACTAGCCCCAGATCGTCCACGCCGTATACTCGAACCGAGTATTGACGGCGTAACCTCGCCTGGCGGTAAGTGCCGCTGTCAGGGTCGTCCGTTGTATCCTCGAGCTCGATGCATGTGCCGTTCAGCCTGAGTGCTATACCCAGGTACAGCTGGGCAATGCGTTCCGAGTTAAAAACGAATGTCAGCGTGTGCAGGCCATCGAAATGCAGTCTCTTCACGTCTTCTAGGAGCCTGGCTAGCATGCTGCGTCCGGCCGCAGAATCTGCGTTCGCTGCATGCAATTGAGCAAAAATGAAGTTGTGAGTCATGCTCCGACGCAATCGCGCACGCGGCGAGATGTCCGCGGTAAGCATGACTTCGCAGTGCTTTTCATGAAACTGCTCTAACATGGCGCGTTGCAGTAACGGAAGAGTCGCCTTCGCAAAGTTGGGCGGATGCGGCAGCTCCAGCGTTTTGTCGAGGTTTTGCAACAGGGTATCCGTTTCCGGTTTCGAGCGTTCACGGAGGGCATTGTTTGCATGCACCTTCGATGGTGCTAATGCCACCGTCCGGAGGAGTGCCTGTTCCGGCGTGTCCACCGGTGTAGAGGACGCTTCCCAGTCCTGTGCCAGGGTGGATAGCAGCAGTTTGCGCTCTTGCGGTGACCAGGTTCCCGCTATGTTCGCCGGCGGTTTGACCCTGCCCCTTCGTTCCTGAGTGCGGCCGTGTTGCACCGCGGCTGCATAGTTCACGAGCGGATTGGCTCCGGTTGAATCCGGGACGGGAGACGGCTGTGCTTCCGTAGTCAACCCACTGATAGCGTTCCTCTCAGTTGACCCCTTTCTGCCTTGCGCGTCCGATGGTGTCGTCACAAGCATCGGAAAGGGGTCTGACTGCGATGGCCGGATGGGCCCCACTTCAGGTGGTCCACATGAGTTTTCTGGCTGAGCGGTTGGTGCTGCCGAGCCAACCGTGGTCCGGGGGGATCCTGGTGTCGTAGGAAGTCGCCCCGCCTCCGGTGGGTCGGGAGGTCGGAGTCCTAGCCCCCCACTGTCTGTGGGTGGCTCGGTCATCGTGGGCGGCTGTGGGCGGTCTGTGGTGGCCGGGGGGACGGTCTCCTGAGCTCCCAGCTCTTCGTGCTGGCAGGGTCCTCGTGGCAAATCCTTGTTCCGTGTCCGGGGGGATTTGGAGAGTGTCCGTATTAACTGCCGACAGGGTTTGAAGTGATCAATGCATCTCCCTTGGTGTGCCTTCGTCCGGTGTTTCATCGCACGAGAATACTTTCATCTTCTTTGCGGACTGCGGGATGCCGAGCCATAAAACTGTGTAGATCGACTGCATTGGCTATCGGTACCGGTACTCGACTCCTGCGTCGGCGACCTCTACGAGTCTGGGAATCTCTCCGAACGCTTCTGCAGCGTGAAGTGCATGTGCCAGATGCAAGTACTGTTGACACATTATTGGAAGGAGTTGGAAGCTAACAGCGGCGCTGCAACTTTACACCGATCTTGATGCTCGATGGTCGATAGCAATAAGTCGCTAATGTATTACTTCAGTAAGTAGTAGTAGTAGTAGTAGTAGTATCGGTCTATTACATGTAATAGCTTAGTATTATTTATCGGTGTCGCGCTAGTAGTGTACTACTATAGTCGTTTGGCTTAAAAACATTCTACTATACTACTGTATCAATCCCTGCGGGTCTAATTCGTGTGCGCCACACAGCCCACCCGCTTCGCTGCCTATCGATTATCCCGCCGTCACCAAGCTCCAGTGGCAATCAGTCAGTATGAGTTACAACAACCGGCGAGGAGGCTTCGGCGGGCGCAGTCGCGGCCGCGGCAATCGCGGTGGGCGGGGCGGCTACGGTGGAGGGCGCGGGGGCTACGGCAGCGGCTCGTCCGTGGGCAACGAGATGTGTCGACGCTTCATGGACAGCGGCAAGTGCGAGTTCGAGCAGACGTCGGGCGGCCGGCCGTGCCGCTACCCGCACTTCGTCAAGACCATCGGGGAGACCCGCGGCCACAACGGACCGATCAAGGACGTGGTCATGTGGGCCGAGAGGCAGCAGCTCTTCACGTGCTCGGCGGACGCCAGCATCAAGCTCTGGGACTGCGCCACCTGGCAGGAGATCACCACCATCAGCGTGCAGGACGCGCTGCCTCCCTCCGCCAATGGCAGTGGCAATGGAAGAGGAGAAGGGGGCGGCAGAGGAGGCAACAGAGACAAGGCGCCCCACACGGAGGGTGTCGTGGCGATGGTGCTCTGCGGGCCCTTCCTGTTCGCGGGCTTCGAAGGCCGCTTCCCGCCCAACCCGAAGGTGTCCGTGGGCATGGTGCGGGGCTGGAACCTCGAGAACGCACAGGCCCCACCCTTCGAGTTCCCAGCCTCGGAGCTCATGCCTTTTGCGCACACGATGAACGTGCAGGCGCTGGCGGTGGCCACCGACCCGACGGGCAACGCCACGCTCTTCAGTGGCAGCGCCGACGGATCGATCCGCTACTGGCAGATGGACACAGCGACCAACCAGTTCAAGTGCCGCGGTGTGATGGAGGGACACGTGCGTGGGGTGACAAGGCTCAAGACGTTCGCGGTGGGTGGCGCGCCGATCTTGGCGTCGGCCAGTGTGGACTCGACGATTCGACTGTGGGACTTGGCGACGTACCAGTGTGTCAAGGTGCTTTCGGCTGAGGAGAATGGACACACGGATGCTGTCATGGATCTGGAGTTCTGGGTGAACAATAATGAGACGTTCCTCATTAGTGGCGGCTTGGACTGCGAGATCATCGTGTGGGGTCTCACTCCGCCCTTCCAGCAGCTTTTCAAGGAGACACAGGACTCGCAGGTTACTTCTCTTTGTGGAACGCAAGATGCCGCGCAAGCTCCGATTCTTCTCATTGGCATGGCGGTACGTTTCTTTGACTTTGGATCAGTGGCCGATCTGTGACTGTGATGCTCAGCTGTACTAATTTATTGATGCTGTGCTCAGGATGGCACGATTTCAGTGAAGGAACTGCCGTCGTTCGCGTATAAGACGACACTGGGCGCTAACCTCAATCAGGGTCACCAGGATGCTGTGCGACGCATCGCTATTGGCCCGAGCAATACGTTCTTCTCCACTGGTAATGATCGCAAGATGATTGCCTGGCAGATCACGGGCGACGCTGCCTCCATCCAGTCCAAGTAAATGGCCAATGTTTTTGCTCTCATAGCACCAACGCCCCGGTTGTACATACAGCTCGAAATACAAGAGAATAAGACGACGCTGATGCGCACGAAGCGCTGGACGACAGAAGGGAGTGAGTCGATCTCCGGCATGGTGATCTCCCTCAACAAGCCGAAGTAGGATAGCACTAAACACGGTGAACAGCTTGCGTTGAGGGCAAAGGTCCACACGCTCTGCAATCTAGTCTTATAGTAGGATAGAATTTCTGCCGAGTTGGCGCTAAGATGGTGGCGGCAATGAGGAGATAGTCGCACAACTGCGATACGCGGTGGCCTTGCACAATTCGCTGCAGTGGATGCTGTAGCCTCATAGCGATCTGAGGACCATGCATGACGAATAGCAAGCGCCTTGCAAGTCTCAAGCGGTACCAGTGCTGCCTTGGCATTCGTTTTTTTCACTGAGGAGGACCGTGCGCTGATGTCTTGTCATTGCCATGGTCTGGCATGCTCAGTGAAACCTGTTGTGCCCCCAGATTTCCAGACTGGTGATCACCGTTCAACCCGGTAATCGTTGTCTGAGCAGGCGCAGTCGTACCGTCTACTTGGACAATACCCAGCTCCTTTCGAACGCGTTGAAGCCACGTCGCTGCCTTTTGATACGATCGGTTTAGCGCATAGGCTTCCTCGAAGCAGGTTGCAGACAGCTCCAGCTGCTTCTTGCTGTAATGGCAAAGACCCATGTTGTGACTTGTGACGTGGTGCTTGCCCATCTCTTGAGCGGACAGGGTGTAGTACGCAAGCGCGCTGTCATACTCGTGCAAACCGTAATAGAGTCGGCCGATTTCAAAGGCCACATCCTTCTCCTTGTCTAATGCGTAGTAGTTTTTCCAGACCAGCGGGATTCCATACATCACGTCCTGCTTGAGTTTGGCAGCGGCAGTCGGGGACTGATCTAGCAGCACGTCACGGAATTTGTAAAATACGTCCGGATCCCACCCACTTAACTTCATCAGCGCAAGTACGGCCTTCAGCGATGGAGCTTTGGCATCTTCTTTCGTTGATTTCTGCATCACGAAGAAATCGTTTGGACCAAACGATACGATGTCGTCTTCGAACGCTGTCGTGAGGTGTGGAAACTGGAGGCTGCGCTTCGCGCACGTTCTATCGAGTCCATCGCCGTAAACCTCCGTCATTGCCGAGCTGACCATTTCGTTCTCACCCACCGCGTTAGCTGGTAGCACGAACGCAGACACCTTGAGACTTGCCTCTTCCTGTGGACTGTGCAACGCGAAGCCACCGCGGCTGGCGAAGTACACGCCAATGGCATGGTAGTTAACCATAACAGAGAAACTACCGTGCACGGCAATGTGTGGATCGCTGACACCTCGAAAGTGGTCGGGATTGTTGTTTCCTTTGTCCCCTGACAGAGCGACGAGCCCGTTCTTCGAAAGTGCAGCAAGGCGCTCAATAGCCGAGATAGCTCCGATGGGCACCAGAATTGTGGCACCCGAGGACGCCGGGTCGAAGTACTCGTGATACCATTTCAGGATGTTGTTGCAGTGAGGTCGAGTCTCTCCATAGTACGTCTCGTCGATCTGTTCGTACTTGAAAATGTTGTTCAAGCGCTTGATGATCTCGGGGTCGAGTGGGTCGGGCTCTTCAGCTCGCTTAGATCCGACACTCACGAGGCCCTCCTTCAACACCCCACCGTCCACTTGGAATAGGTCGTGGTACAGCGTGTCAAACAGGTAATTTGCCATCAGACCGAGCGGGTTCGCCAGCTCGCCAGGACGGATGACCTGACCGGACGAATAAAGACGCAGCTCCGTGTCGGTGGTGGCGTCGAAGATCGCAAAGTCGACGATCCCGCGCTTGACGAACGGCGCCAGCGCCGGGTGCGTCTTCCAGAAGTTGAAGTTCTGCTCCGTGAAGTCCGTCATGATGTAGCGGATGTTGCTCAGCGGGAAGTCGAGCACACTCTGCAGTTAATGCCAAAAACACTCGTCAGCAACACCATCGCAACCTCACACACACACACAATCAGCAGTCACCGCCCACCTCCATTTGCGCGAGCGCCTTCAAGAAGTAGAAGCTGAACTTGCCCGATCCAGCGCCGAGCTCCACGATGTAGAAAGGCTGCGAAGGATCCACCGGCGACGCCGAGCCCGGCCGCATCGCGTCTCGGAAGTACGCGCGCAGCACGTTGCTGTAGCGCTTGGCGATGAACGTGTTGGACGTGATGAAGTGCGGCACGATACCCTGCGCCCAGGACTCGACGCCCTGGCGGTCGTAGAAGGACATCATGAGCTTCCACAGGTGGCAGCGCGCGAAGGGCGTGAAGTCCTCGAGCTGGCAGCGCGGCGGCGCCTGCATCTCCAGCTCCCGCACCTCGTCGGCCTTGCCAGAGGCGGCGCTTGTGGCCGCTGCAGCGACGTCCACGGGGGCAGAAGGCGCAGGCGGCGGCGTCGCGGCGGTGGCCTCGCCGTCGCTGCTGTCGCTGGTTACGGGCGTGGGCGACTTGGTTACGTGTACCCCCACGGCGTCTTCTGGGACCGTGAGCGTGCCCGGTCGCACAGACTCCGGCGGATGCGCGTCCACGGGCAGCGGCATATCGGGGACGAGGGAATGTGCGCGGTCGAAGGCGGAATGCGGAATGCTGCAGCGTCCCTTGAACTAGACAAGGCGGGGGGTTCCAAAACGGTTGAACCTGCGCGAGCGGATAGATAATCTGTTATAGACGATATTTGAAGGGTTACTTTACTTAACTTCAGGGTCTATATCTATGTAACAATCACTTTTGAACGTGATATCGTTTAGATATAGGTTGAATGAGATAAATGTATAATAAGAGGTAATAACGGACGTAGCCAACAGGGTACACTGTAACCAGAACGAACTTCAGCTTCGCTGGTGGCTGCAGTGCGCTGGGATAGTGTTCAAACCGCGCTAGGTGCAGTGCATTATCGATGCACGTCTAGCGGACCCAACGAAGGTTGCCATCGGAGCGAGATTATCGCACACGTGTCGCACTGCTCGTCGTCGAGATTGCGCCACGGAGCGGCCTGCCGTGCCGAGTTCAGGCATTCATTGATATTTGTATTTGTATTTGTTGCGATTCAGACGACTACCTACTCACCCACTCCCGAAGACGCTGCAACTTCGCCTACGGAGCATTCATTGGTACGCTAACAACCTCCTAATCTTGTGCTGGCAGCAAGCTGCAATTCATGTATCAGTAGTAATGGCATCACTCTGGCAACTTACTTGCGTAAAACGCTATGCAGGATTCCCTAGCACTGCTTCGAAGCGCACCAACACCACTAGAAAATGGGGTGCCTGGTAGCCATGAACCTGACCGCTCAGCGCCGAGCCTGACTCGAGGTCTTCCGCTCCCACTTCAACTTGGTCCGATATCGTTCTCCCATTGGTCAAAACGGAACACGCGCAAAGCCATGCGAAGGGTACCCACGCACGACGTGTGTCCGCAATGACATCAGTCCGCATCTCGCCGCCTTGCCGCCATGTTCACCCAGCCGGCGCTCGCCGGCAGCGCGTTTGCAGGCTTCTCGGACGAGCTGGTGGCGTATTTCACGCTGTTCTGCGAGCCGACGGAGCTGCTGCGCCTCTCCGAAGTAAACTCCGGTGCGTCTGTCAGTCAGAGTGAGTCAGTCTGTGTGTGTGTCTAACTGACCGACTGCGGGGGCCTGCTGCAGTGTTCTATGTGTTCTGCCAGGAGGACCCGCTCTGGATGGGCCAGTGTTTGCGGCTGCACAACGGGGACTTCTCCTTCCACCGCAACTGGAAGCTCACGACCTTCTACCCGAGGGACCCGCGGCCGCTGGAGCAGCTGGACGCGGCCTTCCGCCCCATGGCCGTGAGAGGCTTCGGCTCGGACTTCCTGTACCGACGCTGGTGCCGCTGCCACATGGAGCTGGGCGACGCCTACCTGCTGCCCAGTGAGGAGCAGGACCCTACGATTCGCCGGCTGCAGAAGTTCGACGTCGACGACTTGACCCTCCGGGACTTCTACGAGTGAGTGCTGAGTCCATCTGGCGATTAAATAGCTTGGGAACTGACTGGTTTTGTTGCTAGACAATACTCGAGGGTGCCGTTCATCATCCGCAACGCCATTGGCAAGTGGAAGGCGTCTACGGAGGTAGGAGAGAGGTTTCAGATTTGTTGCTGGGTGCTGTCTGGCTGATGGAGTTATTGGTGCCGTATAGTGGACGGTGGAGAAGCTCGTGGAGAAGTATCCGAGTGATGTAAAGCACCGCATCACGCACAATCTGGATGTCATGTCCAGCAGCCCGACAATGGAAATGAGCTTCGCGGACTACTTCCAGTACGCGAGCAGCCAGAATGACGAAACGCCGCTGTACATCTTCGATGCACGCTTTGGAGAGAAGATGCCCGCCATGCTGGAAGATTACAATGTTGAAGACCTGAAGGTGTTCAAAGAAGACTTTCTGAGTGTGATTGCTAGTCCAGAGGAGGAGGAAGGTAAAAAGGTGCCGACAAAGAGAGTGAAACTAGCAGCTGGCGGCAAAAAGGTACGAAAGGACAAGAAGAAGACTCGTGCTCCAGGGACTATTCGACCCGATTTCCGCTGGATCGTCATCGGTCCTCAGCGCACAGGTGCTCCGTGGCACCAGGACCCTGCGAGGACATCTGCTTGGAATTCACTTGTCAAGGGTCGTAAGCGTTGGGCAATTTACCCTCCGGATTCACCTCCGCCCGGGGTGAACATCGGTAAAAACGGAGAGTATCGCGATAGCGGTTTGGACATGCCTTCGCTGATGTGGTACTTGCACGTGTATCCTACTCTCACGCCGGATCAAAAGCCTCTCGAGGTCATTCAAGAAGAGGGCGAAACGATTTACGTTCCTAATGGGTGGTGGCACCTCGTATTGAATTTGGACCTCACCATTGCGGTCACTCAAAATTTTGTGGACTCACACAACGCGCTCATGTTCATGAAGGACTTGCTCAACGATGGACAAGATGAAGCGCTGTCGATGTTCCAGCATGAGCTGCGAGCTACGCGACCAGAAACTTTTGACATCTTCCGCCTCGTGCAGATCCCCCGTGTAAACGGATATTTAAGCGAGGATATGTACCAGCAATCGTTCCGCATCCTCGAGTACTGGAAGCCTCAACTGAAGAAGGTTCTTAAACGGCACAAGGTGTTCGCGCTGCCAGATAGTACGAAAAGCACCAATATTACGGGGGAGAAGGTCAAATATCCAAAGATGAAGAGCCTGACGTCGCGTGTTAACCCGACATTTGCAATTGGGAAGCGATTGCTGGTCAAGTTCTTCAGCCAGTACAACGAAAATTGGGGAGAGTTTGACTTTGAAGCGTATATGGCTCCAAACTACGACTCAAACGACGGCGGGCTAGCATCGCCACCAAAGCGTCGTAAGCAGAACGCTTTGCAACCGTACGAGTTGAAAAATGCCATGTCATTGCGATGCGCTATGGAGGATTGCTTCCGCATTGAGAGAACTGTTTACTGCATGATTGAGAAAGCAGCAAGCGCTAGTACCGCGCATCAGTCACTTCAGGCGATGGTCCCTCGATTGTATCACTCTGGACACCTTCATTACGTGGACGAAGTGGACGATGAAGAAGGAGAAGGTCCAATGTGGCGATGGCCGTACGTTGTCATTGAGTACAAGAGCGGCGGTAGTGGGCTCGATTCAATCACGAAGAAGGGCGGCGTTACTCCGAGGAGCTGGAAGAATGTGGCCACGTGGATCAGCCAGGAGTTTTTGCCGAAGCTACATTCAGTTCCGATTGAATCCGATTTTCGGGGAGTATATGGTCACAGCAAAGCAGATTGGGACTGGTACATTCACTACATGCTTCGCCAGAGAAAGCGTGCCATTTCATGTAAGACTGCTGTTGCATGTTGTGTGTATGCGTTTTGTTTTTGCGGGAGTAGACTGACACTGGTTTCGTTATTGTTGCTATTGCTCAGTCCACCTGATCGAGAGTGACCTCCCGGCGCATCTAATCAAGCTTCTCGGGAACTTTCTCCCCGGTGCAAATAGAGATGCTATCGCTACAGAACTGCTGCCGGTGAAGCCATCAGAGATAAATCCTGTGCTGCTCCATGGTGATCTGACCGACGAGAACATTCTTGGGACTGAAATTAGTGTGCAGACAAATGGTTTTGCCATGTCGCCGGAGGCAACGAATTTGACGCTGTATCTGAAGTCAATTGGCTGCGAGAAGTATATCCCGCTTCTTGTAGAAAAGGAGGAACTAACACTCGAGTTGCTGGGCCACCTGGATGAATCACATCTGAAAGACTTGGGCATCCCGCTTGGACCTCGTGTAGCGATCTTAAAGGGGAGGCAGTCTACGACTCACGCTCGCATCGTCGACAGCGAAGATGATGGAAGCGAAGGTCGCTTTGATTCCGAGGAAGACTGGGAGACCAGTAGCAGCAGTAGCAACAGCTCTGAAGAAGAAGAGGGGGACTTTACGACACCTGCGGATTTGGCAACAATCGAAAAAAAGCGCCAGGAGAGGTTTGTTGGTCCGCATGAGTGGAATCCGACGTCTGTGATCGACTTCGCGGACGCCAAAACTGGAGATCCACTGTACGATCTTGTCGCTGTCTTCTTTTCTGCTCTGGTAAGCGATATTTATTGCTGTATTTTACTTGTACTGTATGTGAAGGTGATCTGACCTGTTGTGTTATTGTCTTAACGTTAACAGCACTGTGACCGCGAGCTGTGGAAGGAAACATTAGCATCAGAGCACTGGCAAGAGTACATCCGTCGAGAGAAGGCGCACAACACGCCTCAGCGACGTTGCCTTCGAGAGCGTTTTCTGCAGTTGGTGCTGCTGCACCCGAGCCGCTCCGTTAAGGGGATGTTCCACTATTTCCCCCAGGCAGCAAACTTCACGAGTTGGGAGGAACTCGCTCGTGGCATCTTCAACGACGTGTTTTAGGCGAAAGCATCACGACATTGGACTGTGATCTACATGTACGGAAGTTTTTGTGCGTTGCTAGACTATCCAAATACGATTTTGTTCATATTGTTTGTTGATCACCTGGTTAGTCCAACAAGAATCTTAACACCAACACCCTGTCATGTGCAAGTACATATTGGCAAAGAGGTCCAAGGGCCGGCGCGTAGCTATGAGTATGAACGACTGCTTTCTCGTCCCTTGAAAGTATGATACAGACTTAACATACAAAGCAGTTTGTCCTCCTTCAGCAGTCGAAGGCTCAATGCGGAAGCACAACAGCATCAAGAAGACAACCCGGATAATGATAAAGTGCTACATGTATGGCGACACGGCGCACAGCCACCCGCCTTCTTACGATCTAATACGTCGGCTGCACCTTCTTCACGTCCTCCAGCAGCTCATCGTACGCCTCCTGCGCGTTGAAGCCCGCCTTGTTAGGCGTGATCAATATGCAGCTAGTAGGCCGCTTAGACAGTGCCGAGGCTCCCAGGTCCACCTGTAGCAAATAGGACAATTGCAGCAAAGAGTTAGCGATCTCAAAAAAGTATCAATGCATATGTCGCTCGGTTGCGCACCTTGGACGGCGTGAAGATGTACGGGATGTCGTTCTCCTCGCAGAGCACGGGGATGTGCGAGATGACATCGACCGGCGAGATGTCTCCGGCGATGATGCACACGCCCTTCTCGCCCTTGCGGATGCCCTTGACGACCTCCTTGACGCCGCGCTTGATGCCCTTGACCTTGGTGGCCTTCTTGACCACCTTGTAGGCGCGCTTGGTCTGCTTCTTGGTGGCCAGCGGCTTGGCGATCACCGACACGTGCTTCACACGCTCCTCATAGCTGCCGCTGCTCTTCTTGCTGGTCTCCGTGTCGCTCATCGCTGTCGAGGGGTCTAAGAACGAGGTGCTGCCGCTCAAGCTCAAGTAAATTGTTGGCGAATCTGAGCTGCTCGTCGGTCAGGCTGGACCAACCGTCGTGAATGTCGCCCCAAGCTGGCGCGACCTTCGCTCAACAATGAATATTCTATGTGCACCACATGAACTGTCGAATTTCATCCAATGGAAAACGCAGCGATTTATGGCCGCTGGTCTTGCGGGGGCAGAACCCACGGAAAGTAGCGAGCACTAGCAGCAATGGGATTCACGGGCATCGCCGTCGGCACCCTCATGGGCCTCACCACCAAGCTCGGCAGCAACGTGCTGCAGAAGGTCCCGTACATGCGCCGTACGTACATTGTACTGCATAGTCTCCCTTCTCCTCTCCCTACATCAGCGTTGTTGGAATCCGGAGCGGCGCCTTTGTTGGCTGATGCTATATCTATCAATCAGGTAATTTAACCAACTATTGTCTTGTCGCTCTGTTTTTTTTTCGCTGTGCAGACCCGTGGGAGCACGTGCTGTTCATGGGCGTGGGCGCTGGCCTGGGCAACTACCTGCAGAAGAAGTACCACCGGGACCTGGAGGAGGTGGAGGAGCTGCGACTGTACCTTGAGCGTCGCCCGGATGTGAACAAGAAGGCGTAGGCACGTGTCGATGGACCAGCAGCAATGAATGAACCAACAGATCAGAGTGCAGAAAAGAGATCGTCAAGTGCGGGTTACTCCATCTCGTCTTGGAGTGTGTAAGCCAGCCAGAATCTAAACCTGAAAACACGAAGAAAAATGCCGACTTTGTCTCCGTGTTGCTGCTGCATCGTGCTTGTAGAAGTAGGTAGGTGGCTTGCTGAACCGCAGCTGCGGTGTTGACAGGATATGCAGGTGGATTGAACAGGCTGCGACTGCTGGTCACGAAAGGACGCGATCCGGCGGCACTTCCAAATCGACGTCCAGGCCCAACACACCAAGAATGGAGCTCGCGTACCTTTATACAAAGCAGCGAGAGAGTTTTGGGCGCTACTGCGACTTCCGCAACGTGGACGCCAAGGTGCTGGAGAGCATTCCGTGCACGGACACACTGGAGAATGACTACGTGAGGCGGAGACCGATGGTCACCCGACTGGACACGACGCCGCACATGTCCGAGCACGAAGTGAACACGGAGAGATTGGTGACCAAGCACAGCAGCATGCGTCACGTGGAAGGCGGCTGGCCCAAGGATGTTGACCCGGCCGAGCAGAGCGACGTCCAGCGGTTCCGCAAGAAAGCCGAGAAGGATGACGACTACAAGCAAGCAGTCAAGTGTCTTGGCCCGGTGGTGGATCGCGCACTCAAGCAGAACAACACAATCAACATTTACCAGGACTATTTCGCACACATGGGCGAGGCTGCCACGACGGAGCAGCCCAGCGCAAAGGGTCTTGCGGTCTTCCGTGACCCAGAGCCCGTCAAGCGCACGGTCTCACAGATCGACTGGCACCCGGAGAGTCCTCAGAAGATGGCCGCATGCTACTGCATTCTCAACTTCCAGGATCCCAAATTCGCGTCGGCGCGACTGCCAGCAAACTCGTACATTTGGGACGTGGTGAACCCGAACACCCCCGAGACAACACTCAAGCCAGCGTCTCCACTCGTGTGCATGCGCTACAATCCAAAGTCCGTCGATCAACTCGTCGCTGGATCGTACAATGGCCTCATCTCGTTCTTTGATCTGCGCAAGTCCGGCGCCGCACCCGCGGAGACGTCTATCATTGAGCACTCCCACCACGATCCAGTGTACGACGTCTTCTGGATCTCGAGCAAGACGGGCAACCAGTGCTGCTCCGTCTCGACAGACGGCTGGATGCTCTGGTGGGATATTCGTCACCTAGCGCAGCCTACACACAAGCTGCTTCTCACGGACAAGGATGGTCTAGCGTTTGGTGGGTCGTCCATGGAGTACAACACAGAGGCTGGTCCTACCAAGTACCTCGTGGGCACGGAGCAGGGCGCAGTCTTGAGCGTGAACTTACGTAATGCGAAGCAGAACAACGGTATCACCCTGTACGACACAGGGGCAGGCAAGCACCACGGATCCGTATGCGCCATCCAGCGCAACCCGACGCACAACAAGTTCTTCCTCACGATCGGTGACTGGACAGCTCGTCTGTGGTGCGAGGATCTCAAAACCCCCATCATGAGCACGATCTACCACGACTCGTACGTGACTGCAGGCTGCTGGTCGCCAACACGCGCCGGGGTCTTCTTCGTCACTCGAATGGACGGCGTCGTGGACATCTGGGACTTCTTCTACCGTCAGAACGAGGTGGCGTACTCGCACAAGGTCGGGGATGTAGCTCTCTCGTCCGTGAGCGTGCAGGGCAACGCCGGCTCCGGTGGGAAGCTCGTCGCTGTGGGCGACTGCAACGGCATGATCTCGCTCATGGAGCTCTCGGACGGCCTCGCAGCCTCGCAGCCCAACGAGAAGGCGGCTATCAACGGCATGTTCGAGCGCGAGACGAAGCGGGAGAAGAATCTGGAGGCCAAGGAGAAGGAGCTGCGTCGCAAGAAGGCCACGATGGAGGAAGGGGCCGCCGACGACCGCGGCGGCAGCCTCAAGGACGACAAGATGGAGGAGCTGCTGCGCACGGTGGACGCCAACTTCCTGGGCATGATCAAGGAGGCGGAGGACTCGGAGAACAAGAACATGGAGCACCACAAGGGCGGCGACGCGCTGGGCGGCAAGGGCGACGAGGATAACCAGTAGAACACGGACAGTAAGAGATCTGTGAGGTAGTCTGACTTCAAGTTGAAGCAAGAGTGAATGTCATCTGGTTTCCCTTTCATTCCGCACTCGGCTCACTTTGCATTTGGCTTCAGTATCGACAAGTGCAACTGCGACCGGTTCACTATGGCCAAGGGGAAGCAGCTCGAGATGCCGTCGATTCGCGTGCGTCCTGCAGGTCTGGACCAGTGGCCGTGTGCACAGCTGACGATGATGATCTCTCTCTCTCGCTCTCTGTACTTGCTGCAGGAAAACGAAGACGGCGTGCTGTCGAGCGGCGACGGCGTCGCGACGGAGGGGGAAGAGGAGGAGGTTTCCCACATGGCCAAGAGCGACGAGGAGCAGGAGACGCCGCACTCGATCGTGGAGGACGCAGCGGAAGGCACCGAGCAGCTGACGCCGTACGTGGCCAAGTGCTACGGGCACCTGGAGACACTGAGGAAACGCAAGCGCGAGCAGGAGGAGCAGGTGGAGACGCTGGTGGAAGGTGCGAACACGGGGAGAGAGGAGTGTGGCTGGTTGCTCACTTCCTTGCCTAATTGCTGCCGACCAGAAACGTTCGGACAGATTGAAGCGGTCATGCAGGAGATCATGCGCGGGCTACAGGAACGTCACGCAGCGTCGCACGCGCAGTTCGAGGCCACGGACACCAAACTCACACGCAGTCTGCGCGCGCACAACCGGGTTCGTGCTCGCTCATGTGCATATCTTGCTGCTTGCGTAGGTGTTGACTGCAGTTGTACTATCGCGTGTAGATGGAGAAGAAGCTCAAGATGATCGCGGCGATCCTGCTGCGTGAAGACGACGGCGAGCAGGAGCTGCAGTAGGTAGGTACATGTAGGGCAGGGCAACGTCAACTTGATGCGTAAAAGCTCCTTTTTTGCACGCCGTATTGTGGATTTTGCCTTTACTTTGGGAACGGACGCCATTCGAATGGTGGAGGAGAGATGCCGAGGGACGACGAATACACGGAGGAAGAGGTGGCTACTGCGAGTGCGACTTCAGTCGATGGCGACGACCAATTGTCTGTAGACACTGACGCACATATCGCGGAGGAGGAGGAAGAAGAAAGCGACGACGCCGATGAACAGGACAGTGGCGAAGGTACTCGGATGGAAGAGGAAGAGGATAGCGATACCGCAGATTCAGCCAACCCAGCAGATGAGAGCACGGAGGAACGGGCGACGTACGCCCAAGTGATCACACTTGGAGCTAGGGCTGCAGCTGCCTATGCTCCGGACACCAACAACCCGCTACTCGAAGGCACTGTGCCACCAACCAAGTCTTTTGACCGTCAGGTAAAGAGGTGGAGTCTCGAGACCTTCGCTCGGTACTTCGATCAGTGGAAGGACAAGCTGATCAGAAAGACTACAGTCACACGATTGCGTCGTACGCTCGAGGAATTGCTGCCAAGGGTAAGTGGTGCCCAGCTGCTACTGCTTGCTGCGTGGGGAACTCATTGTGTACTCGCATCCTTTTCCGTAGCTTCTAGCAGCTCGAGACTATGCGGGCGCTGCAAAAGTATTGGCAGTGATGTACAACCGATTTGCAGTAACGCCAGCTCTGTGCGTGGAGGTGCGCAGCGACAATAACGTCTTTTTCGGTATGAAGTTCACTAAACGAAGCTTGTGCCTCTTTTGCATGGTTGTGGGGTTTTAGGCCAGCCTTGAAATTCTTCGCCGCCAGCCAGACTATCGTAATGACCTACTGGACTTTTACGAGGCGGCATTGGAAGCTCGTCGTATTGATGTAAGCACCCTTCTTGGTGGTGTGTGGATCGTTGGCGCCCTTTTAACGACTGATGTGTGATTATGCGTTGGTACCTTAGAAAATGTCAATTCTGAAGGAAATGTGGTTTTTCCATATTATTCATGGCGAGTTCTACGAGGCCTATCACATCTACCACGACAAAATCCAGCAGGTAAGTTGTCCATGAAATATTATGCTTGGTGGAGTCGAGGGCCCACGGTTGCATTTCGTGTATATGTTGCATGTCCTTAGATGGAGGAGGCGGAGGATGACGCAAGGTTACTTGCAAACTTCGGCATTTTGTGCTACTGGCTCATGTTTATCGAGTCGAAAGAGCTTCGTGAAAGGCTCAAACGCGAATACATCGGCGACGAAGAAGACGATGATGCAGACACGGACACAACCGCTAGTAATGGCTTCGACACGAGCGAAAGCATCGAGTCGGTGATCGAGTCCAAATACTTGTTTAAAACCCCGATTGGAGTGCACATTCTGTACCAGCACTCTAATAGTGCACTGAGGCGTGCCGTGGCATTGAGCCCGAATTCTGCGATGTTCGTGGAGCACTACGTACAGCTGCTAGTACTTGTGGGGGATATTCAACCGGCGTGTGATTATCTCGAGGCCTTCTTTCACCTGAACCCTGATGACCCCCATGGGCCCAGAATGGTACGATGGTTATCAGTTAGCAATCTTTGGATATTCGATCTAGCAACTCACTTCAGATCTATAAAGCTTGCAGGATTCTTGGAAAGCTATTACCCGGATTCGGTAGATGCTCAGGTTGCTGCATTTTCTAGGTAAGCGTGCATGGTATCGGCTTAACTGTGCTTTTGGAAAATCTTGTTAACATGTACAACTCTAATTTATGCAGATGGATGAAGAATGATCCTTCTTGTAGTTACGCGCTGGAAAAGATGCTTGAGTTGTCCAGTGCCGGTGCCGTTTCATCGTTTTTGCTGACAACAGTTCTAGTCGAGGCCCTTGACACGTGCGGTAGTGACTTGTACCTCGTTCAGAACCCTGAGATAGCACTGACGCTGTGGAGAAATTTGGCGGAGCTGCTAGCAGCAATGGACGAGGATGAATTTTTGATGGATCAGGTCGAAAGAGGCGAGGCAAACCCGCTCCACGAGAAAACAATCGCAGATGTGGGGGCAGAACACCTTTGGTGGAAACGAGTCTATTTTGCCAGGCCAAGCACCGTTGAGGAGGTCGCAGCTGTCGCACAACGAGACAATACTTTCCTGGAGGCGTCAATTTATCGCGCGGCTGTGGCAGATCGGCTTTTTCCTGGACTTCTTCCGATGGTGGAAGCTCTACGCTCTGCAATGTCTTCACCGAATTTGACATTTAGTCGAGAGCATCTTCGCTTGTTTAAAAGGTACCAACCGGTCTAGCTAACTTGTTGCGTGCCTACGATATGTGCTAACATTTTCTCTTGTGATGTAGCTTTTTCCCGTCGTCCGTAATGGCAGCAAAAGTGATGCCACATACACCGTTTTCTACCATGCCATTCATTCACGTGACCGTCACCGCAGACAATGAGCGACATAATAGTCGCCCATTACCAGTGTTCACGGGCAGCTCAGACACCCTCCACGTGATCGACCGAAAATCTATCGTGGAAAAAGAGGCCAATGGAGAGAAAGCGGAAGTGATGATAACAGGGACTGACGATGTGGACCCTCAACTTGTTGAAGAACTGTATGAAGCCCTGGAATCTGAAGTTGGCTATTCAACTGCAAGCAATTTACGTTTCCGGCGAAAGCGTAAAGCTGATGCCATTACTTCAGCTGCGCCGATACTGATTCCAGCGTACGTCGGCATGGTCGAGGAAGAAATCTACTGCAATCCGAATGCCACTTTGCTTCATATCTATACGGTGATACACCAGAAGCTGCGTCGCTCTGACATGCTGGTACCGACATCAAAGGTGGTGCAGGAATGCATGGATTTTTTCCAAAATCGTTTGAGGACAAACCTAAATATGTACGGCCACGGCGGGTTGATGATCCGATACGAAGAGTTTATTGTCACCTTTGTGCGCCGCCAAAGAGCAAAAGGTGTGTATGAGGTGACAAAGGACGCAGCCAAGAAAGCTATCGAGGTGATGAAGCGAGTTTTGCCCAGCCCGCACCCGTACTTCCCCAGCGTGGAGCTCGTGGAGGAGACGATGCGTGTCAAAACAGGAATATTCATCCGACAGCGTCGACTTCGCTTCACGGAAATTAAGAAAACCCTGAGAGCTGTCCTCCGGAAGCTAGTGTACATCGATGAAAAGATCTTTGTGGATGCAGTGGATGCAGTTTGCAAGAAAAACGGGCTTCTCGGTGTGATTACGCGTGACGACATTGCGCGTGCGCTACACATCATTTTACCCCGACACTACTACAAGGTGCTGGAGGAACTCCCTCAGAACGTGTTGCGAAAACTTACTTCACCAACATTTCGAAATGACTGCAGCACGGCCGAAGAGATCAATAAAAAACTTGGGAAAGCCCGACGACCTATTGATGAGATTAAAGCGCTTTTGTGGTTGGAGCGGTACGAGGCCGTGTACGGCCCCGTTTTCGACGAGGAGGACAAGGGCGAGAGTGATAGCGACTTCAGTGACAGCGACTCTAGTGTCAGTAGTATCAGTGTCAGCAGTGTTAGCAGTGTCAACAGCAGCGACTGCAGTAGCATTGATAGTGACAGTGACAGCGACAGCGGCTCCAGTATCAAGGAGCTACGTGACTCGACGAAGAAGAAGCGGGACACCGAGGACATGAATGACCTAAGCGAAGGCGAAAGCGGAAGTGAAAGCAGTAGTAGCAGTGACAGCGACAGCGACTCCAGCACCAATGATAATGGAAGCGACTCCAGTATCAATGAGTTACGTGACTCGACGAAGAAGAAGCGGGGCACCGAGGACTCCAGCGAGGGTATGGATGGCTTAAGCGAAGGCGAAAGCGGAAGTGAAAGCAGTAGCAGCAATGAAGACTAAGAGCCATTCCCGAAAAAATAAGATCGATGTAGGTGCTACCTGATCATGTACTTCGCGCGCAAGTGTGCAATCCTACTTTTGATTGAAGAGTTCCCCACAGCGGCGTTTGTTTTGGTGGGCGCTGCACCATTGCGCGTTGGGGCCAGAAACCTGCCTCGCTGTTGTCGCTGCTTGTGCAGCGTCCAGTGCAAATTCGACTTGCAGTGCGTTGACAGCCGATTGTCGGGCCTCAGCGTTGGCGTGGTGCAAGGAGCGCGTGAGAAGCCGCTGGATTCGGTAGCAACAGTTGCGGCATCGTCGGAAAGCACATCGACTGTCGCGTTGGACTGTTGCAGAGCATTGTGGAGACCCGCAAACGAGTTGGAGCCGAATTACCGTGTCGTCATCGGATGTTTCTCGGCTGAGAGTATCCCCGATTACTGGTTGGGCCCCATCGGTATGCGGTTGGTTAGCGGACCAAATCACCCGCGGGACTTCCTCGTGAAGATGATCGACAAGTGTCAGCTTCGTTTGATGTCGCGCTTTCCTACGAAACTTGTCGTCATCATAAGAGCCAAGACTGCTAGCGTCCGAGACCACTGAATTGTGAATGCTTGATAGACCATGAAGGGCTGGAGCCAGAAACTGCTCCAAACTGCCGTGATCGCGGAGAAGTACATGGAGCGATCCAACAGATGCGACTCCGCTGATCCGCCAAACGAGGAATGGTTCCAGGAAACGCGTTATCCACGGCGGCAGTGCAACAGAGGATAACATCCACCTGGAGGCTGAAAGCGCCGCATGGTGAAGCCAAGTGCCAAGGGGACTGCGAAGGATCCATCCCAGCATGCACCCTCCACTGGCGCTGCTACGACGAGAGCTATCCTCTGACTTCAGGAAGGACACCTGACTTGCTTTGTGTACCGTGATCACCCATGCCCCAGAATGCTGCTTTGCCGTGCCGACTGCGTTAGGTCCAGCATCTTTATTGAACACAAATGCGGCATCGGACAACGCCGAAAAGAACGCATGCGCTGGTTGGTTGCGCTCTGTTGGCTCCCAAGCAAACTCCAGCGTTGCTGCCTCTGTCTTGGCTGCGATTTCACCGAGTCTTCGC
Organism: Phytophthora fragariae; assembly: GCA_009729435.1. Taxonomy (NCBI): domain Eukaryota; phylum Oomycota; class Peronosporomycetes; order Peronosporales; family Peronosporaceae; genus Phytophthora; species Phytophthora fragariae. Next base: position 3,006,911 of record QQOI01000002.1, on the reverse strand, counting down.
AGCATCGCATGCTCCACACCACGGTTAAGTGCACGGCAGCTGAGCAACAAGCTGTCAACGCGCAGGATATTGCTGTCTTGCACACGATGACAGAGAGCAGCACTTACTAGCCCGTAGTGACCAAACCGATCTGTCACGTGAGCGCAAATCACTGCATGGCCCGGAGTGGCGATATACTCTAGCAGTGCTTGTTCTTCCATGCGCTTGGCAAAAGTTGTCGCCGTGTTGAATTGATTCGTACGATGGTGAAGCTGGAGGACTCTGGTAAATGAAGAGCTTGTAGCTCGAAGCTCCTGCTCGCGATCGAGCTCTTCGAAAACGATCTTCACGCCTAGAGCACTCAGAAATGCTTTGTGTGTTGAAGACGATTCACGAAATTGTTCGCGTTGGAGATTTTGCTGGTATAGCCGCGTCCGTTGACTGTCTACCTTGGTGATGGCACTATCTGCCGAGTTGAGTGGCTGCCGAACCAGACCCTCATCGAAAATCCACTCGTGATCGAGAAAAGACTCGGAGAAATCTGTCCCAAGTGTTATGACTGTTACCGACGGGAATGCAGTCGCGACTTCATTGCACTCGAGCGGGTTGTCGTCGATGAAGATGAAGGAGTCCAACCCTAAGAACGAATGGCACACACACGATGTTACCAATTCACCGTAACCTGGGGTATAACCAAGAATCGTCACTCACCGAGCGAGAGTTCCTTCGAGAGTTGCGCGATATTCTCCGACTTGGGTTGCCAGTTGATCTTGGCGGCTACGATATGCTTGTCCATATCGAGTACCATGTCATCGCGACGTTGTACAAACGCCTGCATCACGTCTTCGCGGATGTTCTTACTGCAGAGAGCAAGCAACATGCCGCGTTCCTGCTGCTTGACCACAAAACGCTGTAGTGCGAGAAAGCGTGGACCGAGATCAATGCCACTTGAACCAACTTCGGCTACCGCGCCACCCCACAAGGTGTTGTCGCAGTCAAGGACGATAACTTTCTTTAGACTGTTCGCATTACGGAAGATGCGGCATATCTGTCGGCACAGTGACAAACTCATCACGTTCTGCATGGCTTGGGTGTAGGGAGAATGCTGGCGCTTGTCGGAGATGGCGTCGTAGAACGCAGCAGTGTACTGCTGATGAAATAGCTCCATGAGCCGCCCTGCTGGCTGCGCGGACACGTTCTGCATTTGCCCAATGGTTTTCTGCATCTCGCACTCCATCGCATCGAACCTTGCTGATGAAGATGGAGGGCATGGGCACAGCAGTACCGCTAGCGGGGCAGCGGTAGACTTCATGCCATCGTAGCGCTTGAGATCGTTGATGAAATGTGTCATTGGATGGTCGACGATACCAGCGTCCAAACCGGTCGGAGCCATCACTTTGTCATCACTGGTTTTGGAGACTTGCAACTCAGGATGCACTGCTTCAAGGTCGCTGAGGCGGACAAGCAACAGCACCAAGTCCACTGGACGGGCAGGGTGCAGCACGTCGGCAGACCACTCATCGAAGTCTGTCAGACTGCCATATCGCAACCATTGCAAGTCCACGTCAACGTTCCAAACGGCCTACATCAGCATTGCACACGAGCGATAACCAATCCAAAACTCAGTAACACCGCAGCGAAGTCGAACGCCGCTGCATTTAGCCCCGAGTGAGTCCTGAGCACAACAAAATAGCACCGACATTCTTCAGAAGATACTGCAGAGGCACAGCCAGCGCTTCATCGCACGCGAAGGTTCCGCCGATCGCTACACGCATTCGGGACATGGTCTCCACTCCTCGGCTTGAATAAAACAACAAAGACTCGTACATTATCGCGATTCAATTAAGTGCGATCAGGACGACCTCAACCTGCTGGCTGTGGGCTCAGTCCTCCGGCTCACGGTCATACTTGAACGGATTGATGCGATACCTGCGTGTTGCAACCAACAAACGTCCACCACATATACCCGTGAGTGACGTGGCATTGATCTACATTGTCGATGTTGCAACCACGTACATGTTGCCGTATTGGATCGTCGGTGTGTGCTCGCTGTCCACGTCCACAATGCACACGGCCATCGCTGCCACAAGCACACAGACAAATGTGAGTACATGTAGAAGAGCCCAGAGCTAGAGCCAAAGCCAAAAGTAGCAGTTCACTCACTGTTGGCGTCGAGGACGCGGTACGTGATGGTGACCATGGACTCTTGCAGACAGAAGTTGAGGATGGCCACGCTGGCCTCCGGTTTGAACACTCCGTGGCACGTCACGCCTTCGAAGCTCCACTCCATGAACGTGCCCTGCTCGTCAGGGATGAACTGCAACAGCAGCAGCAACAATAACACGAGCCTGTCAGATGCCGCCCACACCCGACGTATCTTCAATCGGTCGCGCTGACCTGCACCGTGTAGGCGCTGGCGAGGTCCTGCTTCTTGTGCGTGCGGCCGAAGGACCAGCGGAGAAATCTGGAGGGATTTTTGCACAGTTTAATATGGTTAAGGGAATGCTACAATGGTCTGCAACTGCAGCAGATAAAGGCGCACGCACTGGGTGTTGGGCTGGCGCGCCGCGTCCAGGTCTTCCTCGATGAACACGACGTTGTTGGTGGAGCGCAGGTGCTTGAAGCTGGCACCGAAGTGGCGCCACTCCAGGTTGCGCTTCCAGAAACCCTTGAGGTACGCGCAGAAGTCCCCATTCGGCACGTCGTAGCGCACCACGTTGGTCGGCGCCGCGCTCATGCTGCTGCTCTCTTCAGGATTGGATCGAAAATTAATTGTTTTCTTATTCGGATTTTAAACAATTATACGTGGACCACATAGGTTCGCAGTACCGTAGACGTCAACCCGTGTCACGCTCGACTAGCGAACTTCGGTAACGGCCAGGATCGATCAAAGTGAAGTGACGCTAACCTTATCGGAGCATGTTTTGCCCTTGATAGAGCAGACGCTGCCTTCGAGTTGCAGTCGCTACATGTATTAGCGACTGAGTACTGTATAGCGAATCGCTACAGTATATGTATACCATATACCGGTAGGTACTATCGCTGTTGCTTTCGCCGTTGAATGCAGTCGTTGTTGAAGGCAAAGTTCGCGGGAGTCTGCTCGCGGGCGAGGATACACCGGATCAGACCGAGGACGTGAAGCCGTTTCTCACGCTCATCAGTGCACCAGACACGGTGCCAAGCCTTGACGGTCGCGGTAAGAACAGGCGTCGCCCATGGCATGGGCACTGCCCATTGGGCAGTGCACCGGCCCTGGCAGTCTGCTGTCTTGCGAGAGTGGCTCGGTGGATCCATTCCAAAGGGCAGGGCCCGGCGCACGGACAGACTGCTTGCTGTTTGTGGGCTGCCCGCGTCAGCTGGTGGCAGCCACAGTTGGCGCCGCGTGCCACTGAATTGTGGTGTTTTTCCACAAATAAGCTTCGCGTGCTGCCATCCTGGTTAGCACTGGTGGACCGCGCGGCGCTGCTAAGTTAGCAGCGCCGCGCGGTCCACCAGCGTAACGGAGCCCGTGATGTCTTCAACAGCAATCCGCTTGAACCAAGCCAGCGATAATCATGACCCGGTTTTGCTGTTAGCTACCGACACTTCCACATGACGGCGTCAGCAACCCTTTGCAACAGCGTCCCGGGACTCGCGCTCTATAGAATACTGTTAGATCCTGCTTCCACTTGCCTCGCCTCGCGTTGGTATCCAATGATCACTTCTCTATTTGCTTTCTCGAGCACACCAGCAGCTCTCCGTCGACGCCACTTCTCCCGCTTGAAATTCCAAGATGGCGAAGTTTTTCGCCTTTGCCGCCGCCATCGCCACCGCTGTCTTCGGGACGACGAACGCCGCCACCGTGGCGGATACTTGTGTGCTTGCTGACTTCCAGACTGCGGCGGCCGACTTTATTGGGCTCAACAACGTGCTGAGCCTCGTGCCATCGCTGCTGCCAATGTACATCACCGACCCGCTCGTGCTGAAGGACCAGACTCTGGCCAGCATTGACTTCAAGGTCCTTGGTCTCGACTTCACCGCCACGCCGTCGTTCGAGCTGCTTAACGTCAGCGGCATCACCACAATCGGCTTCAAGACAACCAACGTCACGGGCACCAACACACTTGACCTCGCGGCAACCTTCTCGGGCCAAGTGTTGGTGAGCGGCACCTTCTCGGTTGAGCTCACACAGGTCGACAAGAAATGGTACGAGATCTGCTGGACTAGTCTCCAACACCAGAAAAGCTGTCCTCCGAAAACGGTCACTGTTGATGTCGCTCTGGCGCTCAACAAGCCCACCATTGCGGCAGGAATTGAGGCGGATCTGTACCAGTGTGCGTCCGGCGTCCCAGCGTCCGTGTGCACGAACATGACCATCACTTCGATCCTCGTGGCTGCTCTTGGGGGCGATGTCACGAGCGTGCTCAACACGGTGCTGCACCACTTCAAGGACGCATCGCTCACGTCGCTGGCGCTCGACTGGGACTCAATCACCAACATTGATCTCACCTTTGACGACACCAGCGCCTTCATCTCGAACATTATCAACGGTCTTCTGGACTTCTCTGCCGAAAAGCTCAACAAGAAGAAGACCGCTTACAAGACGTTCATCAAGGTGCTGAACAAGCTCGTTCGCTCGCTGCTGAACAACCTCATCGATCAACTGCTGGTGCCACTTTTCGGGGCGACGTGTCTGTAGGCAACCGTATACATGTACACGATTCTGCCGTAGCATGAACTAAAAGTATCAATCTCCTGGATCTCAAATTCGATATCTGAATCGAAACTATCAACAGCATTCCGAACGCAGAGTTGGGGTCAAAGGCAGTCGTTCGTGATTAGTGAAGGCATGCCTCGCCGATTCTCGTGGAATGAGGTGAGGCGAGGCAGCCTGTTTTTAAGGGAGTGGTGTGGTGGGTTCTAAACTGGGCCAGCGCTGACTTGTGAGCTGGGCGCGCTTGAGTCTTGGCCCTGGAGAGTCGAGCGTGTCCGGCGAGGCAAGTTGGCGACTGCGCCGCCGACTCTCCGAACGACTGCCGAGCTCGGGTTCTCGGTCGTTACTGACGCTTGCCTCAGACTGCGAGGCAGCCGAGCTAATCTTGTCGCGAGCTGCTGTGTGACGCAGCTGGGACCCTGGCCTACCCGGGGCCTGATTGTGCGCTGCTTTCTTCACTCGTTTAGATACCTTTGTTTCGCTTAAGCGAAACTCCAATTTGGTGCAATTGTTGCGACCTTCTAACCTACTCGATAGTAACTGTTTGTGCTAGTGCTTAGTACTGTACATGCAGCTCCATTACTGTGCGTCGAGTACATGTACTCGGACGGATCAGGTCAAGTCGAACATCTTTGTCAGCTTAGAGAGTTCAAGGTCGGAACAATGCCTCAATTCTCGGTCCAGATCCTGGCATTGAAGAGAGCCAAGTAAACACGCACACACTGCAAGCAGGGTGTACATGTACTCGAAACGAGTTCCATCGCCACCTAGGTTCCCATCGGCGCTGTCAAAGCATCGAGTTTTTACTTCTGGCACTTTGCGTTTTGTTGTGGCTCTCGCCCGTGCGTTTTGTGGCAGCTCACTTTGTTCAAAGTTCTCCTGACCTATCCGCAAATGCACGTGAAATTGACTCGAGGTGATCCATGACTGACCTGGACAACTCCAGCGGGTTTGTCGCCGATGCCTGCTCGTGCTGGTGTCACGGTCTCCCACAATTCAATTTGCTTCCTCGAGCACATACAGTACCAAGTTTCCAAGCAACATGGCCAAGTTCTCCAGGTTTGCAGCTGCCGTCACCGCAGCGCTCGGTCTCGCCTCCGCTGCCGCTGAGCGCAGCGCGTCCGTGGCCGACACGTGCGTGATCACGGACTTCGAGACCGCTACGTCGGACTTCACGGCGCTCAGCAACATCGTGACCATCGTCAAGGCGTCACCGTCGCTGCTGAGTTCCTACATCAGCGACCCGCTGACGGTCGAGGGCCAGACCCTCACGGAGCAGGACTTCTCCTTCCTCGGCTACACGTTCGCGGTGACGCCCACGATCAACTCGCTGAACGTGTCGGGCCTCACCACGCTGTCGCCTAAGCAGATCAACGTCACGGGCTCGGACACGCTCGACATCGGCACGGACTTCACCGGCACTGTGTCGGTGGCTGCCACCTTCTCCGTGCAAGTAGCGCAGCCCAACCACAAGTGGTACCAGATCTGCTGGGTCGACCTGCTGCACCCGCTTGTGTGCAGCCCCGTGACGTACACCGTGGATGTCGCTCTTGCGCTTAAGCAGCCCGAGGTCTCCACCAGCGCGCAGGTCGACATGTACCAGTGCGCGGAGGGCATCTCGACGTCCGTGTGCTCGAACTTGACCGTGACCAGCATCCTCATATCTGTGCTCAGCGGCGGCGACCTGTCCACGGTCGAAGAGGAGGTGCTGCTCCGCCTGAAGAGCGCCTCGCTGACGGCGCTGACGCTGGGCTGGAACTCGATCACCAACATCGACTTCGTGTTCCACCAGACGGGCACGTTCATCACGCAGATCATCAACAACCTGCTCGACTTCTCAGCGGAGGAGCTGAACAAGAAGGGCGACTACTACACGGTGTTCATCGACGTGCTGGACAAGCTGCTGCTGTCTCTGCTCAACAACCTCATCACGAACGACCTGGCACCGCAGTTCGGCGCCACGTGCCTCGAGTCGTAGGCGCCTACAGCCCGCCGTCTAGCATTGCCGTCCGTCCATTTCTCGGCACCAGTACTGAAGTACATTCACCGTGTTGAGAGTCTCAGGTCTCAACTTGAGACCTACATAATATGTATAATATTATTATACCTATCCGCCACCATGTGAACATGACACAACTCGTTGCCATTTTTTTCCAAATCCATCCTCCATTTCTGGGATCCCATTTGTGGCAGGCTTCAGCGGTGCTGTCCCCATCCGATACTGAACATGGTTTCTGCA